>JANUWF010002419.1:1806250-2408333 GCA_026120185.1 Voacanga thouarsii | reverse complement strand
ACAGAACACAATCGGCGTCGGCTGTACCCTGAAGATAAGGCAAAACCTTGATTTTTACACGCAATTTTTGGTAATCTGCAAAATTTTAGTATCTGCCTACTTCTACTCGGCCAAGAACCTTACACCAACGAGTTTAGGCACTTATTAAGCCTATAAATAGATGGAAAACACAAAAGAAAATGGGAGAATTCATATATCATCATAAAAAATTGCTCAAATTAAAGAAGGAATTCTTCAATTCAACGAGAGTTGTGCAAGAAGGTCTACAAGGAAAGAAGAAGGAGGCTTGTCTATGAGTGCTTTTTTTTTTTTACTTTGTTGTCTTTTTTTTTAACAATGATGTATTAATTGTTTTATTGTAATTTGACATTGTTTTAGGTATTCATGATTTTTAGAGTTATTTGATCTTTTGATTAATTGATTGTTCTTCTTGGTATTTAATTACTTGTGCTTATTACGAGATTAATTGGTTGTTTCTTTCCATTAACTTACTAGACCAAAGGGGTTGATGGTGGTTGCAATTTATTGATTTCATATTTATTGGCTATTAACTTACTAGACCAAGGGGGTTAATTGTTGAGGATTGAGTAATTAAAGGTTAATTGATGTTTGCCAGACCAAGGATTCATTAATTAATTTCATGCTTTAAATTTGCCAGACTAAGGAAATTTAATCAAGGATTATGTTTAATATATCTTTTGGATGAATTAGTTGAGACTGATCATGTGATGCTAATTTATCTAGAAGGTAGTGATTTCATGAATTGACCAAAGAAGTGAATCGACCTTAATCTTTAATGATGCAAATAGAATAATCAGTTATGATAATGATTAGGTTCTTTAAGATCATGTTTGTCAAAATAATGGTTTAAATTACATAATTCTCCATCCTTGACACATGTATATATTTTTATTTTATTTTATTTTATTTTTATTTTTATTTCTTTTTTACTTTATTGAGTCCGTTAAATAATGAAAGAAAAGTGATTAATGCATATTATTCCTTGAGGATCGACACTTGTTTGAACCCTATGCTATGTTAATGATGAGTACGTTTGCACATATGTATAATTTGGGGTTAACATTTTAATGTAAACTTGATTGGGAATGTGCTTATTTTTATATGATTTTTATACCCAAATAAATACGCATCACATATATCCAACAGAATACCTCAACAACATCAGTTTTCCAGGTATGCCTGATTATATATTAAAGATTAAAAAGAATTGCCTATTATACTATTGAGAAATGTCAACGCTAGCAAAGGATTATGCAATGGCACAAGGCTAATTGTCACACAAACAAGGAAAAGAGTCATTGAAGGACGAATCAGTTTAAGTTCAAAAATAGGAGAAAAAGTATCTATACCAAGAATAGATATGTCTTCGACAAATCCAAAGATACCTTTCACAATGATAAGAAGGCAATTTCCTGTGAACGTATGCTATGCAATGACAATCAACAAGAATCAAGGATAAACTTTGTCTAATGTTGGACTGTACTTACCAAAACCAGTGTTTTCTCATGGATAACTGTATGTTGCACTTTCAAGAGTAAAATCGCCAAGAGGAATAAAAATCATGACGCATGAAGATGACCCAGATTTCAAGTCATATACACAAAACATAGTCTATGAAGAAGTTTACAATCGACTGCCAAAGATAACTTTAAATTAAATTTGAAAAGTTTCCAACACCTCCAACTCTATTTTCACATATTAATCCTAACAAAGAAAAACACTATTATTTTAATATAGGTTGCAAAATGTACATGCCATGATCCAGTGAACAACTGCTCCAGTACAATGAAGAATACAATCGAGGTAATGCAATCACAGGGAAAAAGTATCGGGTCCAAAAAAATATGCTCAGCTGCTCAATATACAATGTAAATTTTATAAAATACATATTGTTCCCTTTATGATTAATAAAAAACCATATCAATGTGCTTTAATACATTGGGGGGAAAAAAAAGAAGCTACATGGTGAAAATTATCAAATTTTGCTTGCAATTGATTGACTATAGCAACAGAACAATTGTCCACCATACGTAAGCTTCTAATCATAAACTATCATCACAAAATACCGAATATAAAATATAAATTGCATTAAATATAAATTATTTTTTTATGCATAAAAAAATTACCAATGTGCTTGAATATAGAAACAAAAACCCACATGCTAAAAATTACCAAAATTCCTTACAATAAATTCAGTATAGCAACAGAAAATTTGTGCGTCATACGTGGGCTTCTGATAGTAAACTATCGTCACAAAATACCGAATGGTTGCCCAAATATGTTTATATTGAGACCCAATATACTTAGCATGTGATCAAATTCACAAAGCTTATAGCACATCTAACTTAGATAAATTTCCTTATCATTTCTTAGTGTAGAATAAACAGTACATTTACACATACACTTTTAATAATATTTTTATGAAATTGTGCATCATACGTGAGTTTATGATAATAAACCATCGTCGCAAAACACCGAATGGTTCTCCAATCATGCCTATATTAACGCCCAATATACTTAGCACACATGCTGAAAATTATCAGATTTTGTCACAATTGATTCACTAAGCTTACTAACAACTACTATTTTTTGTATAATTAAAAAAAAAAGGCTTGTTTTTTATCAAACAGCTAACATAGGCAGAACATAATGAAATTGACATTGATTATACCACATCTAACTTAGCAAACACAGAGAAATAATAAGTCAATCAAATCTCAAAACTTCATACTTTTCTTATATCTTCACAAAATCAAAATTTTTTTCATATTAGTTCACATAGTCACTGCAATTAATAGTCATGACATTATGCATCATACATAGCATAATCCTACACATTAATTCTAACAAAGAATCTACACATTAATTGTAACAAAAATTAAGACTATTATTTTAATAAAAGCAGTAGAATCAACATGACATGCCCAAGTCAACAACTGCTCTAGTACAGTGCATAATACACTGCAGGACAATGAAATGACAAAAAAAAAGTCTAAACTCCATAGAAAAACACTTAAGTGCTCAATATACAATGTACATTACATAAAATAATATTTGTTTTTTTATGATTAATAACAAAATTACCAATTGGACTGAATAAAAAAACAAGATTCCACATGCTAAAAATTACTAAAATTGGTTACAATAAATACAGTATAGCAATAGAACAATTGTGCATCATGCATGAGTTTTTTTATGGTAAACCATCGTCGCAAAACACCGAATGGTTGCCTAAACATGTTTATATTGACACCTAATATACTTAGCATATAATGAAATTCCCAAAGTTTATAGCACATATAACTTAGTTAAATTTCATTATGCTTTTTTACTGGAGAATAAACAGTACAATTATATATTTAATTTTATTAATATATATATGAAATCGTGCATCATACACGGGCTTCTGATGGTATACTATCGTCGGAAAACACTAAATGGTTCCCCAATCATGCTTATATTGACACCTAATATACTTAGCACACATGCTCAAGTTTTCATACAATTGAATCACTAAACTAACAACCACTATTTTTTAGTATACTAAAAAAAAAAGGCTTTTTTTTTTTTTTTTTATCAAATAGCTAACATACTTGGAACATAATGAAATTGACAAAGCTTATACCATATCTAACCTAACAAACTTCCCTTACAATTTTGTAGACCAAAATATAAAACACATTTTCCTATTCAATTTCATTAATCTTTTAATCAAATTGTGCATCATACGTAGGTCTCGGATGGTAAACCATTGTCGCAAAACACCGTATGGTTGCCAAAATATGTTTACATTGACACCTAATATACTTAGCACATGATGAAATTTACAAAGCCTATAGGACATATAACTTAGCAGAATTTCCTTATATATATATCCCACATTCGTATGATTCTAAGAACCAGACTTTTATGTTGCTTTCCTTTTGTTAACTCATTCAGCAACATAATGTGCAATCTGCCTTTTGTCATTTCCACAAATGTACATTCAAACATGCCTTTCACAATGATAAGAAGCCAATTTCCTGTGAACATATAGTATGCAACGACAATTAACAATAGCCAAGGACAAAATGTGTCCACTATTGGATTGTACTTACCAAAACCACTACTTTCTCATGCACAACTGCATGTTGCACTTTCACAAGTAAAATCGCCAATAGCAATAAAAATCATGACCTATGAAAATGGCTTAGATTTCAACAAATATACACAAAACATGGCCTATGAAGAAATTCACAATCAACTCCCAAAAATAATTGCAACAACAATTTGATAAATTTCCTACACCTCCAACACTATTCTCACACTTTGATCCTACATATTAATCCTAACATAAAATAAGACTATTAGTTTAATACAAGTTGCAAAATGAACATGACATGCTCCACTCAACAACTGCTCCAATACAATGCATAATACAATGCAGGACAATGAAATGACATAAAAACTTGCTCAGATGCTCAATATACTATGTAAATTGCATTAAATATATATACTTTTTTTTATGATTAATAACAAAAGATTCCAATGTGCTTGAATATAGAAACAAAAACCCACATGCTAAAAATTACCAAAAATCCTTGCAATAAATTCAATATAGTAACAGAACAATTGTACATCATATATGAGCTTCTGATGGTAAATTATCCTCGCAAAACACTGAATGGTTGCCCAAACATGTTTATGTTGACACCCAGTATACTTAGTATATGATGAAATTCACAAAGCTTATAGCACATCTAACTTAGCTAAATTTCATTATCCTTTCTTACTCTAGAATAAACAGTACATTTATTATATGTAGTTTCAATAATATTTTTATGAAATTGTGCATCATACGTGGGCTTCTGATGGTAAACCATCGTCGCAAAACACCGAATGGTTCCCCAATCATACTTATATTGATGCCTAATATACTTAGCATGCATGCTGAAAATTATCAGATTTTGTTACAATTGATTTACTAAGCTTACTAATAATAATAAAAAAAGGCTATTTTTTATCAAACAGCTAACATACGTAGAACATAATGAAATTGACAAAGATTATACCACATCGAACTTAGCAAACTTTCCTTACAATTTTGTACAATAGCTAACATACATAGAACATATTGAAATTGACAAAGGTAATACCACTTCTACCTTAGCAAAATTCTCTTACAATTTGATACAGTAAAATATAAAACACATTTTCATATCCAATTTTATTAATGTTTTAATGAAATTGTGCATCATATGTGGGCTTCTGATGGTAAACTATCATCGCAAAACACCGATTGATTGCCTAAACATGTTTATATAGACGCCCAAATATACTTAGCACATGATGACATTCACAAAGCTTATAGCATATCTAACTTAGGTCAATTTCCATATCCTTTCTTACTGTAGAATAAATAGTACATTTATGTATACAGTTTTATTAATATTTTCAAGAAATTGTGCATCATTCATGGGTTTCTGATGGTAAACCATAGTCGCAAAACACCGAATGGTTCCCCAATCATGCTTATATTGACGCCCAATATACTTAGCATACATCCTAAAAATTATCATATTTTGTTACAATTGATTCACTAAGCTTACTAATAACTACTATTTTTTTTTTTGTATAATAAAAAAAGACAATTTTTTTATCAAACAGCCAACATAATTAGAACATAATGAAATTGACAAAGATTATACCACATCTAACTTAGCAAAGTTCCCTTACAAAAGTTGTTCCATCAAAAATAAAATACCACGTATTTATTCAATCGATTTCTTCATGCAACAACATAGAGAAATAATATCTCAATAAAACCACAAAACTTCATACTTTTCCCATATCTTAACAAAATCAAGAATTTTTTAACATAAGTTCACATACTCACTGCAATTAATATCCTCATGACATTATGCTGAAAGCTTAAAATGGCAAAAATTATCAAAACGAAAGCATGCTAGAAAAATAAAAAATTTACTTCTGTGATTGAATGACCCTCTTTGCACTGGTATAGACGTCTATACAAGGATACTTGAGACTATTGGATCACATCCTTACAAACGTCTACTGCGTCTCATTCATGCGGTGCCCATAGCACAGCCGGTAAACGCTTAAAGATTGGGTTTTGACAAGCCTTTGAAGGCTCCGTCGAAATCCTTGCTGGGTTTCTGTCTTTGTATTTGAAAATGAACTACGAAGTCCTATGAACCAAAATTAATTCCTTTAATTTGTTTTATTCATTTCAACAGATCCCCTAAGAAAGAGTCCATTTGCGTGTAAACAGAAAGCATCCATGCTTTCTATTATCTTACACGCAAAACAATACGGGTTTCATCCCGTGTTGTTTTTTTAATTAATAATTAATTAATTTAATTTTTAATTATTATTTTACTCTTGGTCTTATTCATTAGGTCAGATAAAATTATTTATTCTTGGGTTTGAACACCCATAAATAATAAATCTCAATTATTTATTTTCTAAATTTTATTAAACAGCCTAATAAATAATTAACAAGCCCAAATAGACCAATATAAAATTTTATACCTTTTGTCTAGTTTATATCCAGATTAATTTTTTAATTATTCAATCTGGGCCTTAGGCCCTGAATAATTAATTAACCAATTAAACTAGATAAAATAAATACTCTTTCTCGGGCCTTTTATTTTATTTTAGTCTAATAATAAATTAGACTAATAAAATAAAATAAAATCCAAAATATCAAGACCAATTCCTTAACCCAAATCTTTCATGACTTAAGGGCCATTTCAAGGATTAAAAGACACATCGCCTTGGCTACTAAAATGACCAAAATATCAATATTATATAAATAGCTATATTTTACATTTTAAATATTTCATAATATCATCATAAAGAAATACTGAACCGAAGGACAATGCTACGTTAGCAAAGTTTTCGACCAACAGGTGTAATGACTAAAATACCCCTCTATGTATCGCCGTGCAATTAAAGAGGAGGAGTGTATTAATACCTCTTTAATAGACATCTATCATCTTTAAATCTCTAGTCCAATAATTCACGACTCCTGGAATATTTTCACTTTTCAAAGGAAATACCCTAAAATAAACATCCAAGTCATGTTTCCCAAGGCCCTGGATAATTAGATTATTTGAACAGTCACAAGGGGCGATACAGCGTAGAAGCTATCTTGTACATATCTGTTTTAACTAACTAGTCACATATATCCAACATACAAGTATATCGACTCTACAAAAGAACCTTAACTACAGTATATCAAAATATATGCTTCTAGTTTCGTCAGACCATCAACTCATACTCAAGTGGTAGAGTATTAGTCACGTTGTAGCAATAATAATTTGGGTTTCTTTTAAATAGTATTTTTAGAAACTACTATTACAAGTCATGTTCTACGTATTCGAAATACGCTCATGCTATAAAGTGAGTGAACTACTCATTGGCTAAAGGTAAGTCATTCTCCATTTAGAATTCATAACACAATAACCTATATATGATGAGATTCCTATTCTCATCAATCGGTTAAAAACAAACATTTATGTGTTAAGTAATCTGTGATCCATACCTTACTGTGAAAGACCACCATTCACATGAATCCCTTACTTAAACACAATGGATCCTTTCCAAATGAAAATCGTGCATAAATAAAATGTAAATTCACAAACAAATTTTAAGAATAAATTTTTTTATTAATAAATTCGATAATTACATCAGATAAACTAGAGGGCATATATTCCAACAATCTCTCACTTGCACTCTAAGACTAAGAAAGTCCATAGGTGCCCACCCCTATAGCGTTTAAATGTCTCTTGAAAACTCTCTCAGCCATAGGCTTGGTGAAGGGATCTACTAAATTGTGCTCCGAGGCTATCTATTCTACCACGATTTTCCGTCTCTAAATAAAATTTTGGATCAGGTGGTACTTCCTTTGGATATACTTCCCCTTCTTGTGATTCTTGGATTCTTTAGATTGTGAGACTGCTCCAGAGTTGCCACAATAAACCATAATTGGTCTGTCCATTATGGTACAACTCCAAGTTCTGAAAGGAACTTCCGGAGCCAGACTGTTTCCTTGGATGCTTCCGAAGCTATCACGTACTCAGCTTCCATGATTGAGTCAGCAATACAAGATTACTTGATACTCCTCCATGAAACAGCCCATCCAGATAAGGTGAAGACATATCCACTAGTGGATTTTCTCTCATCCTTATTTTCTTGGAAATTTGAGGCTGTGTATCCAATAGGAATCAAGTTGTCAGCCTTGTAAACCAACATATAATCTTTCGTACTATTGAGGTATTTAAGAATATGCTTTACAACTTGCCAATGAACCTCCCCAGGGTTTGACTGATATTTACTAACTAAGCCTACAACAAAGCAGATATCTGGCCTAGTGCATAGTATGGCGTACATGAGACTTCCCACAGCCGAAGCGTAGTGAATCCTACTCATCCTGTCTTTTTCCTCTTGAGACTTAGGACAGTCCTTAGAATAAAAAGACAATCTATGTCTGCAAGGGATTAGAGCTTCTTTACATGAGTCCATGCTAAACTTGGCCAACATCTTGTTAATGTATGTTATTTGGGATAATTCTAACCTCCGCTTTCTATTTCTAAGAAGTTTAATCCCAAGAATGTAATTGGCTTCTCCCAAGTCCTTCATACTAAATTGGCTAGACAGCCAAACCTTAGTAGATGACAATGTCCTTACATCATTCCCAATGAGTAGAATGTCATCCACATATAGGACAAGAAAAATCACATTTATGCCTTCTAATTTCCTGTACACGCATGGTTTATCCTCATTTTGAATGAAACCATAAGACTTTACAGTTTCGTCGGAATGAATGTTCCATGTTCTAGATGCCTGCTTAAGTCTATAAATTAACTTATTAAGCTTGCAGTCCATATGTTCCTGACCTTTAGTAATAAAACCTTCTGGTTGGGATATATAGATGTCTTTGTTAAGATGGTCATTAAGAAAAGCCATCTTGACATCCATTTGCCATATCTTATAGTCATAATTACATGCAATGGCAAGGAGGATACGTATGGACTTAAACATGGATACCGGTGAAAAGGTTTCATCGTAATCGATTCCCTCTTTCTAAATATACCATTTTGCCATAAACCTAACTTTGAAGGTTTCCACTTTCCCATACGATCCCCTCTTCCACTTGTATAACCACGTACACCTAATGGGTTTTATCCCTTCATGTGAAGCTATAAATCCCAAACCTAATTGAAGTGCATATACTAAATCTCGGCTTTCATTGCTTCATGCCATAGATCTGCATTGGCATCAGTAATAGTTTCTTCATATCTAGTGGGATCTTATTCCTAATGGTCAGAGACCAACTCGAACGCCTTTCTTGTCCATCTTTCTGAAACTCTAGATATCCTCCCACTACGACGAAGCTCCATTTGTATAGGTTCTTGAGGCTGTGCCTCTTATTGTTCCATAATCTGGTTTGAAGAAGTTGATTCTAAAAATAACTTCTCATCGAGTAACAACCTTGTTGAATCTTTAGTGGAAGTATTTTGATCATCCTTCAAATATCTAGCATTAGTACTTACCAATACTTTTTGCTCATTGGGATGATAAAAGTAACCTCTTTTTATCCCTTTCGGATACGCAACAAAGTAGCATAATTCTGATCTTGATTCTAGCTTGTCTCCCTTGATCAGTACATAAGTTGGACGCCCCATATCCTGAGATGATTTAGACTTGGCTTACACCCAATTCACATCTCATAGGGTATCCTAGGTACTGACTTGGAAGGCACCAAATTCAAAATGTATTTTGCTGTTTCCAAGACATATCCCTAAAAAGAGACCAGAAGAATAGTATGAGACATCATACATCGGACCATTTTCATTAATATCTTATTCCTTTTCTCAGCCACTCCATTCTATTAGGGTGTACCCAGTGTAGAGAGTTAGGGTACTAGTCCATGATGTACCATGTAATCCTTAAACTCACCGAGGAGGAATTCTCCACTACGATCTGATCGTAAGGTTTTGATCAGTTTACCTGTCCGACACTCCACTTTAGCCTTAAACTCTTTGAACTTATCAAAAGAGTTAGATTTACGCCTCATCAGATAGACATAACCAAATATTGTACAATCATTCATGAAAGTGATGAAGTACTTAAAGCTCTTTCTAGCTTGAGCAGACAAATGACCACACACATCAGTTTAAACAAGACTCAATATCTCATTGGCTCTATCAGCCTTTTGGGTGAACGACCTTTTGGTCATTTTTCCCATAAGGCAAAATTCACACTGAGGCCAACTTTTCAATCTTAATGACCCATCATGGATTAACCATTGAATCCTAGTTGAGTTAATATGGCCCAACCTTAGATGTCAAAGATATGAGTCATTGATATTGGTCTTTCTCTTTTTACTTAAAGGTTCAGTTTGAGCGTTATTTATTTGATTGTTTGTAGGATTTAAAAAGAATAAGTTTCCATACATATGCCCTATACATAAAATTTATCCATTTCTATTGATAGTAATACCAGAATGGAAAGAAACAGAATATCCATGATTTATTAGTTTTGCAACTGAAATCAAATTCTGTCTAAAATTAGCTACAATAAAAAATAAGATCTAGCTCTTCCATTGTAAGGGCCCATACTCGTGCTCCATTTCCTACTTATAGTCTATGCTCACCCTTCTGGAGTCTTCTTATCTTCCTAAACCCCTACAAGGAGTTACAGATATGATCAGTAGCACCAGAATCAACAATCTAAGTGGAAGTTGATCTAATCATAGAAATAGACTTTAGATAGAGAACAATACCTGTAGGGTTTTTCTTGGCCTGAAGTTCTGGACACTCATTTTTCCAGTGTCCCTTTTACCCGCACTTGAAACATTTACCTTTGGGCTTGTTGGGCTGGTTCTTGGGCTGGGCTGGTGCATTTTTCTTCTTCTTCTTGAACTTCCTAAGCTTGGGCCCAGTTCTAGAAGAAAAAATCCTAACAATCATAACCTTGGACTGTGGCTTCATGACCTTCTCCGTCACCTGGAGCTCTTTCATTAACTCAGTTAAACTTATGTTTAACTTGTTCATATTATAATTCAACTTGAATTGAGTAAAAGAGCCCGGTGGAGATATGAGAACCATGTCCACTTGACTCTCGGGGTCAATAACAGCCCCTAAGACTTTCGATTCCTCTAAAGCAACAATCATTTTGAGCATGTGCTTCCTAACTAATGCTCTGTCAGCCATCTTAGTATTTATGATCATTCTAAGAGTTTCCTGCCTTGCAGGCCGGCTCTTTTCGGCGAACATAGTGACTAATGATTGACTAATGTCATATGCAGTAGTTATGTACTTGTGTTTTGACTGGAACATATTAGACATAGAGACTAACATGTAGCATCGAGCCATTTTATTGGCCTTCTTCCATGCTTTCTCAGCCTCGCATTCGTCAGCGGTGAAATCCTCCCCGATAACAGGGTAGGTTTCAAATAGGACATACTTATACTCCTCAGCAGTGAATATTATGTCCAAATTCCTTTTCCAATCCACATAATTTGGACCCGTTAGCTTATTCTCACGGAGAATAATGGCCAAAAGACTAAAAGAATCTCCACCAACTATTTCTAAAATATCGAAAATAAAAAAAAAACCAGTTTGTGAAAAAATAAAATAATTTGTGACTTTATCATCATATTAAATTCGATAATAGTTACCCCTATCACTATTATCCTTAATATGATTAATTTGACACTTAAAAAACTGACATAATTTCTTGGGAAGATTAACAGTTTTCTAAGCTAAGTGTATTAACCACCACAAATTAATTTTCCTTCTACGTAATGATCTAGAAGATAACTCCATCGTGGGATGACCATTTCTTCTTATTTCCTATGGACATTCCTCACACTGTAACTTCCAACGTGGAGTGGCCGATCATAGCACGTGTCCCGAGTTATTAATTACATACATACATTAATTCTAGATTCTTGTGGTATCCCTATCCTATACGGGTTTACTTCCAGGGTGACATGAGGGGACCTACAATCTCTAATAAAGATCGTAATGGAAGCCGTAGGGCCGTTGGAACCCCTCTCCCACTTAATATTTTAAAATAAGGGTTTTTCTTAGAAAATATATTTTGAAATTTTCAATTAAGTTTTCTTTTAACTTAAAATAAAATATCTAAACCCATAAAAAAATTTATGTCAAGGTTTATACCTTTTGAGAAAAATTTTCATGAATTAATTTTATTTAAATTAATAATTTAAAAAATTTTCAATAAAACTTTCAAGAGATTTTGATCTCAAGTTTAATTTGACAAAAACATTTTTTTTTTGTTAAAATTCAATCAAAATGTTTTTCTATTTTAATACACAAAAATATATAAATCCAATTATTTTCTATGTCAAGGATAAAATCCTTTGAGAAAATATCCCAGAATTAATTTTTGTTGGAATTAAAATTAACCATTTGATTTAAGAAAAATATTTTTCTTTGTCAAAAATTCCCAAAGACTTTGGTATTTGAGAAAACGCATACATAGAGTACAAAAAGAAATAAGCATGTTAGAAAACTGTAAACTTTTTCATATCTTTCTATTCTTTTATTTTAAGTGTCCAAATAATAGAATTAAATACATTATTTAATTAATGGTCTTGTTTAATTCTAAAATTTCCTTTACTATTATTTTTCATGCGAAATATTCAAAGAATATTCATTGTTGCAATAAAAATAACTTCGCCTGGTATAGGACTAAAAACTAAAAAAAAAATCTTTTTTTTTATTCGAGTCGGATCCAGTGCACCCGCCACACTGGATCACGCCCCCATGGGAAAACCCATGGGCCGGATCCGGGTGGGTGGACCCAGAACCCGCCCCCACCCGCCCAACTGCGCGGTCAACATTTTAACCACTCAACGAATTGCAATTGCAATTCTCCCGCCATGAGAGTGACGCGCAACTTGGAGCCGCAGCTCAGCAGCTCCACACACATCCAATGGCACCTCAGCACAAATGGTTTGCTCAGCTTGCATAGTATCTTCTTCTCTAGAAAGAAGTTATGCTATTTCTCTGTGATTTTTTCATCGTTTTCACTCAAAAATCATCCAAACAACCGCATATGCCCTTAAAAAATACTGGGCTTACACAATGTCTATGAAAGCAATCAAAAGACACTATTCCTATACTTCCACTCGTGAAACTTATAGTGAAACTACTCATACCAATAATCACGAAGGACCACAGATTTCAACCAAAATAAATATTTTCTTGTTTTAGTTAAGCCTAACATACTTCCTACATTTGACAAACCATGGCTCTGATACCAATTGAAGGCTTAAAATGACAAAAATCATTAAAACGAAAGCATGTTAGGAAAATGAAAAATTTACCTCTGTGATTGAATAGCTTTCTTCGCACTGGTGTAGATGTCTATACAAGGATATTGGAGACTATTAGATCACGTCCTTGCAAACGTCTACTGTGTCTCATTCACGCGAAACCTTTGATCTTCCGAAATGATGCACGTAACACAGTCGGTGAAGGCTTAAAGATTGGGTTTTGACAAGGCTTTGAAGGCTCTGTCGAAATCCTTACTGGGTTTTCGTCTTTGTATTTGAAAATGAACTACGAAGTCCTGTGAACCAAAATTGATTCCTTCAATTCATTTTCATTCATTTCAACAGATCCCCTGAGAGAGAGTCCATTCGCATGCAAATAGAAAGCATTCATCCTTTCTGTTATCTTGCACGCGAAACAACACGAGTTCCATCCCGTATTATTTTTTTATTATTTTATTTAAATTAATTAAATTAATAATTAATTAATTTAAATTTTAATTATTATTTTTTCAATTTTATTTTACTCTTGGTCTTATTCATTGAGTCAGATAAAATTATTTATTCTTGTGTTTGAATACCCATAAATAATAAATCTCAATTATGTATTTTCTGGGCTTTATTAAACAGTCCAATAAATAATTAACAAGCCCAAATAGACCAATATAAAATTTCATTCCTTTTGTCTAGTTTATATCCAAATTAATTTTCTAATTATTCAATATGAGCCTTAGGCCCTGAATAATTAATTAACCAATTAAACTAGATAAAATAAATATTATCTCTCAGACCTTTTATTTTATTCTAATCCAATAATAAATTAGACTAATAAAATAAAATAAAACTCATAAATATCAAGACCAATTCCTTAACTTAAATCTTTCATGACTTAAGGGCCATTCTGAGGACCAAAAAACATATCACATTGGCTACTAAAATGACCAAAATACCCCTACTATATAAATAGCTATATTTTGCATTTTAAATATTTTATAATATCATCATAAGAAAATATTGACTCTAAGGATAATGCTGCGTTAGCAAAGTCTTCGACCTACAGGTGTAATGACTAAATTACTTCTCTACGTATTGCCGTGCAATTAGGGAGGAAGAGTGTACTAACACCTCTCTAATAGACATCTACCATCCTTAGACCTATAGTCCAATGATCTACGACTCCTGGAATGTTTCCACTTTTCAAGGGAGATACCTTAAAGTAAATATCCAAGTTATGTTTCCCAGGACCCTAGATAATTAGATCATTTGAACAGTTACAAGGGCGATATAGCATAAAAATTATTTTGTACAAGTCTGTTTTAACTAACTAGTCACATATACCTAACATACAAGTATATCGGCTCTATAAAAGAATTTCAACCACAGTATATCAAAGTATATGCTTCTAGTTTCGTCAGACCACTAACTCATACTCAAGCAGTAGAGTATTAGTCCACACTGTAGCAGTAATAGTTTGAGTTTCTTTTAAATAGTATTTTTAGAAACCACTATTACATGTCATATTCTACGTATTTGAAATACGCTCATGTTATGAAGTGAGTAGACTACTCACTAGTTAAAGGTAAGCTATTCTCTATTTAGAATTTATAACACAATAACCTATACATGATGAGATTCCTATTCTCATCAATCGGTTAAGAACAAAATTTTATGTGTTAAGTAACCCATGATCCATACCTTGCTGTGAAAGATCACCATTCACATGGATTACTTATTTAAATACAATGGGTCCTTTCCAAATGAAAATCGTATACAAATAAAATGTAAATTCACAAACAAATTTTGAGAATAAATTTTTTTATTAATAAATTTGATAATTACATCGGATAAACTAGTTTAGAAGGCGTATATTCCAATATATACATCAAACATGCCCTTTTGCTAATAAACCATTGTCACAAAACACTAAAAAACTACCAAATCATGATCACGTTGACACCAATATACTAAATAGACAATCAAATTTGTGCATTATACGTGGGCTTATGATGGTTAACCATCGTCGTAAAATATTGAATGGTTGCCCAAATATGTTTATATTAACACCCAATATACTTAGTACACAAGTTCAAATTTTCATACAATTAATTCCCTAAGCTAACAACTACTACTTTTTTGTATAATTAAAAAAAAGGCTTTTTTTTTTATTTTATAAAATAGATAACATACATAGAACATAATGAAATTGACAAAGGTTATAGCAAATCTAACTTAGCAAACTTCCGTTCCAATTTTATAGACTAAAATATAAAACACAATTTCCTATTCAATTTTATTAATCTTTTAATAAAATTGTGCATCATATGTGGGTCTCTGATGGTAAATCATCATCGCAAAGTACCGAATGGTTGTCCAAACATGTTTGTATTGACACCCACTATACTTAGCACACATGCTCAAATTTTCATACAATTAATTCCCTAAGCTAACAACAACTACTATTTTTTTGCATCATAAAAAAAAGGCTTTTTTTAAAATTTATTTATCAAATAGCTAACATACGTAGAATATAATGAAATTGATAAAGGTTATACCACATCTAACTTAGCAAACTTCCATTACAATTTTGTAGACTAAAGGAAACCGTGCATCATAAAGGAAGGCAACATTGTTTGGCATATTGCAGTAGCAGAATTTCCTTATACATATCCCACATTCATATGATTAATAAAAATAGACTTTTATGTTGCATTCCATTTCTTAACTCATTCAGCAAAATAATGTGCAATTTGCCTTTTGTCTTTTCCACAACTGGACATTCAAACATGCCTTTCACAATGATAAGAAGCTAATTTCTTGTGAACATATGGTATGCAATAACAATCCACAATAGTTCAGGACAAAATATATCAAATGTTGGACTATACTTATCAAAACCATTGCTTTCTCATACACAACTATATGCTGCACTTTCAAAAATAAAATCGCTAACAGCAATAAAAATCATTACCCATGAAGATGACTCAGATTTCAAGACACATGCATAAAACATGGCCTACAAAGAAGTTGACAAACAACTCCCAAAGATAACTGCAACATCAATTTGATAAATTTTCTACAGCACCAGCACTATTCTCACACATTGATCCTACACATTAATCCTAATAAAAAATAAGACCATTAGTTTAATACAAGTTGTAGAATCAACACAACATGCTCCACTCAACAACTGCTCCAGTACAATGCTTAATACAATGCAGGACAATAAAATGAGACCAAAAAAAAAAAAAAAAAGGAGGCTAAAGTGCTCAACATACAATGTAAATTGCATAAAATAAATATTGTTTTTTTTTATGATTAATAACAAAAGATACCAATGTGCTTGAATATAGAAACAAAAAAACCACATGCTGAATATTAACAAAATTCCTTATAATAAATTTAGTATAGCAACAGAACAATTGTGCAGCATACGTGGGTTTCTGATGGTAAACCATCGTTGCAAAAGACAGAATAGTTGCCCAAACATGTTTATATTGACACCCAATATTCTTAGCACTTCATGAAACCACATCTACCTTAGCAAAATTTCCTAACAGTTTGGTAGATTCAAATACAAAACACATTTTCATATTCAATTTTATTAATCCTTTAAACAAATTGTGCACCATACGTGGACTTTTGACGGTAAATCATTGTCGCAAAATACCGAATGGTTGCCCAAACATGTTTATATTGACACCCAATATACTTAACACGTGATAAAATTCACAAAGACTATGGTACATATAACTTAGCAGAATTTCCTTATAGATATCCCACATTCATATGATTCTAAAAGGTAGACTGTTATACAATGCATAATACAATGCAACACAATGAAATGACACAAATAAATACTCAGATGCTCAATATACAATGTAAATTGCATAATATATAAATATATATATATATATACATATATTTATTTATTTATGATTAATAACAAAAGATACCAATGTGCTTGAATATAAAAATAAAAACCCACATGCTGAGAATTACCAAATTTATTTAAAATAAATTCAATATAGAAACCGAACAATTGTGCATCATACGTGGGCGTATGATGGTAAACCATTGTCACAAAACACCGAATGGTTGCCCAAATATGTTTATATTGACACACAATATACTTAGCACATGATTAAATTTACAAACCTTATTGCATATCTAATGTAGCTAAATTTCCTTATCCCTTTTTAGTATACAATAAACAGTACATTTACATACACAATTGTATTAATATTTTCAAGAAATTGTACATCATACGCGGGCTTTTGATGGTAAACCATCATCACAACACACCGAATGGTTCCCCAATCATACTTATATTGACGCCCAATATACTTAGCACACATGCTAAAAATTATCAAATTTTGTTCAGTTAACATACTTAAAACATAATGAAATTGACAAAGATTACACCAACTACCATAGGCAATTTACTAAATTCCCCACCCCTTCCCCCAAAAATCCATCATCCATTTAAAATCAAAACTAAAACCTGATAGTCATGACCAATGTCAACCATCCACAATCAATAATTTTCTCTATCCTTAATACATGACCCAGCAAAAGACATACCCTAAACCCAATGAACTTATCTCAATTCCATTCTACAAAACCTCATATACAGAAGAAATTGAAAAAAGTTTTGATTTCTCATAACTCATAAGTCCACAAAAGCAAGAACTTTAGAACCGACGATTCTCGAAATCAGGCTGCCACCAGTGATAGTTGGTCTCTGAAAATTCCACTTCATACATAAGCAACAAATTAAAGGAATCGAATGACACTAGAAATAATTAGCTCTTGAGAAATTTACCTTATATGCAAGAGGAACTACCCCATTGGTGTTCAGTATATGAAATGCCTGCAAAACAAAGTACTCCATTGCTATCCCCAACAAATATGAATTGCAGTCCCCAATCATGCTTATCTTTGTAACTGTTATACAATGCATAATACAATGCAGGACAATCACATGCTTCACTTAACAACTACTCCAGTACAATGCATAATACAATGTAGTACAATGAAATGACACAAATAAACACTCAGGTGGTCAATATACAATGTAAATCGCATAAAATATATATTATTTTTTTATGATTATTAACAAAAGATACCAATATGCTTCAATATAAAAACAAAAACCCACATGCTAAAAATTACCAAATTTGCTTAAAATAAATTCAGTATAGCAACATAATAATTGTGCATTATACATGAGCTTATGATGGTAAACCATCGTCGCAAAATACTGAACCCAAACATATTTATATTGACACCTAATATACTTAGCACATGATGAAATTCACAAACGTTTTAGCACATTTAACTTAGCTAAATTTCCTTATCCCTTCTTAGCATAGAATAAATAGTACATTTACATATACAATTTTATTAATATTTTCAGGAAATTATGCATCATACGTAGGTTTCTGATGGTAAACTATTGTCGCAAAATACTGAATGGTTCCCCAATCATGCTTATATTGACTCTCAATATACTTAGTACATATGCTAAAAATTATTAGATTTTGTTACAATTGATTCGCTACGCTTACTAACAACTACTACTTTTTTGTATAATAAAAAATAAAAGACTATTTTTTATCAAAATGAATTTAACAAAAATTACACCACATCTAACTTACCAAACATCCCTTACAAAAGCTGTTTTCCATCCAAAAATAACACACTACATATTTATTCAATCTACTTCTTCATGCAACAACACACATAGAAATAATACCTCAATAAAGTCTCAAAACTTCATACTTTTCCCATATCTTCACAAAATTAATAATTTTTTCACATAAGTTAACATAGACATTGCAATTAATATCTTCATGCCATTATGCATCATACATGGCCTTTTGCTGATAAACTATTGTGACAAAACACTAAATAACTATCAAATCATGATAACATTGACACCAATATACTAAACACACAATCAAAATTGTGCATCATATGTGGGTATGCAATGGTTAACCATCGTCGCAAAACACCGAATGGTTGCCCAAACATATTTATATTGACAATCAATATACTTAGCACATCATGAATCCACATCTACCTTAGCAAAATTCCTGAAAAGTTTGGTATATTCAAATACAAAACACATTTTCATATTCAATTTTATTAATCCTTTAAACAAATTGTGCATCATCGCAAAACACCGAATGGTTGTCCAAATATATTTATATTGATGTCTAATATACTTAGCACATGATGAAATTTACAAAGACCACAGCACATATAACTTAGCAGAATTTCTTTATAGATATCCCACATTCAAAAGATTCTAAAAAGCAGACTGTTATACAATGCAGGACAATTACATGCTCCACTCAACAACTGCTCCAATACAATGCATAATACAATGTAGCACAATGAAATGACACAAATAAATACTCAAATACTCAATATACAATGTAAATTGCATAAAATATATATTATTTTTTTTATAATTAATGACAAAAGTTACCAATGTGCTTGAATATAAAAACAAAAACCCACATGCTGAGAATTACCAAATTTGGTTAAAATAAATTCAGCATAGAAACAAAACAATTGTGCATCATATGTGTGTTTATGATGGTAAATCATCATCGCAAAACACCGAATGGTTACCCAAACATGTTTATATTGATACCCAATATACTTAGCACATGATGAACTTCACAAACCTTATAGCACATCTAACTTAGCTAAATTTCCTTATCCTTTCTTAGTATACAATAAACAGTACATTTACATACATAATTTTAGTAATATTTTTAAGAAATTGTGCATTATACGTGGGCTTCTAATGGTAAACCATCATCGCAAAACACCGAATGGTACCCCAATCATGCTCATATCGATGCTCGATATACTTAGCACACATGCTAAAAATTATCATATTTTGTTCAGCTAACACACTTAAAACATAATGAAATTGACAAAGATTACACCAACTACCACAGGCAATTTACTAAATTCCCCACTATCCTTCCCCAAAAATCCATCATCCATTTAAAATCAAAACTCAAACCTGGTAGTCATGGCCAATGTCAACCATCCACAATCAACAATTTTCTCCATCCTCAATACATACCCCAGCAAAAGATATACCCTAAACCCAATGAACTTATCTCAATTCCATTCTACAAAACCTCATATACAGAAGGCATTGAAAAAAGGTTTGATTTCTCATAACTCATAAGTCCACAAAAGCAAAAACTTTAGAGTTGATGATTCTTGAAATCAGGCTGCCACTAGTGATAGTTGGTCTTTGAAAATTCCACTTCATATATAAGCAACAAATACAAATGAATCAAATGACACTAGAAATAATTAGCTCTTGAGAAATTTACCTTATATGCAAGAGGAACAATCCATTGGTGTTCAGCATATGAAATGCCTGCAAAACAAAGTACTCCATTGCTATCCCCAACAAATATGAATTGCAATCCTATATAACAGGATGACCTATGTTGAAATCTAACATTGCATTGTACAAGAGAAAAAAAGCCATTAGAAAACATCATGTGTCTATTAAATAATATATACCAAATTCAATCTCCCAACAAGTAGATAGCACAAAGCCAGCAAACAAAATGAAACACATCATACAATAATAAAGTATTTGCTACAATTGTAATACAATTGTATGAAACACATCATATTACAATTGTAATATTGTATGAAACACATCATACAATATTACAATCATTCAAATCTAATCAATGCAAATATTACATTCTTTAATAGAAAGTACTTGCTGGCTTATTTCCTAAATCTACTTCAAAATAGCAGTGCCAGACATCCTCCTTGCCCTTGCAACAATCACATTCAAGCTCAGCCAACTTCAGTCCCTCCCTTTTGTCTTTCCTAAAAAAACATGGTTGAAGTACAAGTCTTAGTACCATGACAATATCCATCCAGCCATGATAACGCCAAATGAAAATTGCTCTTTGATCTATTACCACAGGAAAATTACAAATTACTATTCATTCTTTGTTCTACGACAGTACCATGGTACAAGTGCAGCACGTATTAGAACTCAAACACTTACCAATAACATTTTCTTAAACATAATTTTGGCACATATCACACCCACTCAGTCACAAAGAACTTCAGATTCAAAATACTAAAACTATAAACACAACTCTCTTCATCCCAAAATCAGCTCATTTAGTGAAAATATGAATAAAAAGAAAATGATTGCAAAACAAAATGCAACTGCTACATAAATATATTACAAACCAATACACAAATCTCGTCCACTGAGTCACAAACAAAACACATCCGAAGCTCAAAAAAGTCAACAAACCCCTCCTCTAATCAAAACAATGCTATTATTGATCTCTATTAATTTTCTTAAAAAAAAAAAACTACCAAACAATTGATTTCACGACTAAGCAGAAGCCGAAAACGCATTCTGTTATAAAATAAATAAATAAAACCAAATGAATGAAACTTCATGTAACCCATTTTAATACATACTGCACAAAATGAATCAAAGGCAACAGACACAAATACATACACAAATCTCGACCGCTGACTCACAAACAAAACCATATATGAAGTTCAAAAGACCCAACAAAACCATCCGACTCTAAACAAGATCTCATTGACAGAGAGATACGGAAAATAGATCCAAACAAAAACACTACTATTGTTGAAATATATTACAATAAAATCACATTTGACACAGAAATCTCAACGTTTACACACAGAGAACTTCAAAACTAATGGTAGAAAATCTGCCAACAAACTCTGCTTTTGCTTCTGAGAAATTAAAACTTCAAACGAAGAATAGCAAACCCAGTTGTTAAGATAAACCGACATTGCTTAGTCACTAATAGATCCGGCTCAGATGAAAAATATACCAACATGAACAGCCCTAAAACAAACCTCACAGTATTCAACGATGAAAAAGCAAAACCACAAAGAGAAAATGGCAACACAAAAGAGAACCACCTCTCGGTTCTTACAATATTTCAGATCTCAGATAACATTTCAAACACACTCAATCCGGACTTCAAAAGTCAATTAAATCTAATGAATTCAACCATCTGAGATAAAAAGCATTAAAACTTTACTTGAGGATACCGACAAACATATCCACATCACCAATTTCAAGTAATCTACTTAATATTCGGTGGCCTTCTTGTACAAAAAGCTCAAAAATTAATTGAGTTGAAAAGCCCAAAAATTAATGGACTAAGAAAAGGACCTTCTGATTCTATACATAAAAATATAAATCTATAAAGAATTAAATTTGAATTTCAATAAATAAATTAGTAATTCAATTTCAATTTAAATAATTTAGAATTGGAAAGAAAATAGAATTCCTTAAATTGAATTTGAATAAAAAAGATATATTTGAATTTGAATTATTTTTTATATTTATTACAATTTATTTGATTCAATTTCAAAAAAATATATAATAATAGATCTTAATAATAAATATTAATAATATATAATAAATAGGTATTAAATAATATATATGAATAATAAATATGAATAATAATTAATAATTAATAACAAAAAATATAGAAGTTCGAAATTCTAAAAATTCTAAGTAGAATTCCATACGTAATTTATTAATTAACATCAGTGAGATAATTAAATGTTTCTATAATTTTACAATTATGGTTGCAAAGATGATTATATGAAGAGGAGATAGGTCACTTAAGAGAAAAATGGATGGATAAAACGTCATTTTCCAATAATGAAAGTTATTTTAAGCTATTAAAGGATAATGTAGTTTTAAAAGAGCAAGAGAGAGATATCCTAATCATGAAAAGTTTGAACATATGTTCATTAATTGGAAATTGAAACAAATATTTTAAATAATTAAGATAATCCCAGAATTTTCAATGAATTCAAAATGATCATTTAACTAATTAAAGGACATGATAACCAAGATTTAAAAAAATTAAGATAACCAAAATTTAAAGGCCATCATGTTTTTGATAAAATGATCCTAAAAAAAAAAAATTAGAAAATGAACATTATAAAAATTATAACTTAAGAAATTTTATTTTATTTTTTCCTTTTTTAACATTTCATTTACAAACTATCTTTAATCTATGTAGCACATATGTTATGCATATGTCATTTCTACATATATTACAATACCATACCCTTAACCAATTATTCTCCAGTTCAACATAACACTGCATTTGTATGCAAAACCAGTGTTGATTTCCACTTCATATTTAAGAACATGATGATATTTATGTTACAAAGATATTATATCATAAAAATCAATGACAAAAATTTCAACTTTGCAAATGTAAATAATTATATACATTGAAAAAAGAAACTTACTAATTCAACAGTACTATGGCTAAGACTATTGAAAATTACAAAAATTTTATAACAATTATTTATGACAATTAAATCAAATTAATACTTTTTATATAAAAATTAAAACTTTTCATATCATTGAAAATCATCAAAATTCATTGAAATAATTAAGAAAATTACTTATAAGTAAAGCGTAAAAAATTCATTTGGCCATTGACTTAGTAAATAAGTAAAGCGTAAAAATTGGATCTAAGAGAAGAACAAAGACGGTAACGGCAACGGATGTATACAAAATTTTATTTCAGTATAAATGATTAAATAATATTATTATATATAAATTTTAGCCGTAATTATAAAAATACTGATAATATTATAAAATATTCTCGTTTTTATTTTAAAAATGCCAAATTTGAACATTCACTTTAGGACAAAATGACTATTTTTAGTTTCTTGTAAAAAATTTGACAAAGGTATTAAAGAATAATCTTTTTTTCTTCTAATATGTTGAGGGGCTATTAGTCTATTACGGATAATTTTTCTAATAGTCCGATATAATTATGACGATATTTATATGTAATAGTATTATTTAATTACTTAAAATGAAAGTTAGGCTAAAAATATGTTATTTAAAATTAAATGTTCATATTTTTATTTTTTATTATCAAAAGATAATGTCTATTCTCCTAAAATAGATATATTTTTCCTCTATTTTTTTACAACAAACTTCTTATATTCAAGAATATAAATTTTATTAATTTATAAATTTGTTACTATTAGCTTCTTAAATTAATAAAATAAAGGTGATAATTTATTTATAATAAAATATATTTTAAATTTTTTTTGTCAAATTAAAATCAAACATTCAAATTTGAAGGGAAAGTATTTATTGTTATAAAAATAAAAATTTATTAATTTATTAATTTTTTTTTAACAAAGCAATTTGCAATATTTATGTTCCAATAGAAGAAGTTTAAACTCAGAATATCAGTGAAAAAATTTTAACATCAACTACCTCGCCAATTCAATGGGTAAAAATAAATATTTATTTTAAAACACTTGAAATGAAAGATATTCAAAATAAAAATAAAAATCGTGTAAAGTAACTAATTTGAGACAAGAGTTATTAAAAAAGTAATTATTAAAATCGTTACACTTTATTATATGATATATTTAGTAAAAGATTGTATCGTTGCAAAAATGTTTAAAATGTATCAAAAATATTATATTTGTTATGAATTATTGGAATCTCCATTAATTAGTGGAGGCTCCACTAATTATGGATTTATGTGAATTATTAGAAGATTTTTATGGATGTCCACCATTTAGTGGAGACACCATTAATTGAAATTAGTTGAAGATGATGTATGCCATGATGTATTCCACTAATTAGAGCTCTATAAATAGAGTTATTCTCTAAGCTTGTAATACACCATCATTTTGTGAAAGAAAGATTAGTGAAAGAAAGATTAGAAAAAGAATTGTGAGAGAAAAAAAGAGAGAAGTTTGAAGAGAAATTCTTATGCAAAGAA
This sequence comes from Voacanga thouarsii, assembly GCA_026120185.1. Classification (NCBI taxonomy): domain Eukaryota; kingdom Viridiplantae; phylum Streptophyta; class Magnoliopsida; order Gentianales; family Apocynaceae; genus Voacanga; species Voacanga thouarsii. The sequence goes on along the minus strand of JANUWF010002419.1, from coordinate 2,383,166 downwards.
TAGTTAGAATTTTCTTAGTGTGTAGTGTGTAGATTTTATTCTAACACTACCCTAATTTTATAACACATTATCAGCACGAGGCTCTGCCGTTATTAAAGCCAGAAGACATGTACGCATTTATTGATCTCGCTAAATTCGAATTTGTAGCCCTTGATATTTCTGAAAAAAAAATTTATATGTCATACAAAAATGCATCTAAATGCTAAAAAAAGGAGATCCATATGTCATGTGGGTAAAAAGAAAGATTTGACCACCTGAAGATGATCGTACTACCCACTGTACGGTATGAATGGTTGCACCTGAAGTTGCAAGATTGTAAAACCGTGAACTCCGTGATGTATAAAACTACATCTTAGTTAAAAATTTTACGGAGAAAAAGTTACTGATGAAGTTATATTGGAGAAAACATTCTCCACTTTTCATACCTCGAATATTGTCCTGCAGTAACAATATCGAGAAAAATGGTATCCAAAATTGACAGATTTAACATGAGTTATTATTGAGAAATCATGAAGTCAGATGAACTGGCTCAACAGCACTCCCAAAAGTGAATGTTGTTGGCTCCAGCAGAAGCCATCGTTATAGTCGTAGTTGTGGCAGTGGCCGTGGTTATGGTCATGGACACACTCGATATTTCCCTTATCACAGAGAAATACTGGCCACCTGAAGTGGAACAGAAAAGATAATAAGGGAAAAAGATATTTCCATTAATAATAAGTATCACATCTTTTATTCATATCACTAGTGTTCATATGAACTTGAAGATACATGCTTATAGTTGCTCTTTTGTAATTGAGCTGACAAATGTAAGATGAAGGTTTGTAATTGTTCTTTTTCAATATTTACATTAGAGGACGACAAACAATTAGTAATTATGGACTTCGACTCCTCTTTTTCGACATCCTCCTCCTTTTCTTTCCCCTTTGAGCCGACGATCGAGACTAGCGACAGAATTAGCCGTAAAATTATCTGCGAAATGAGTCTTGAGATTTTATGATCTCCTTAAGTTTATTATATTTCTTATTATATTTGGCCTTGAAGCATGCTTGTCTCAATTTCTGTGTTTGGTCCTCTAACTGCGTATTAGGACTTTCTTCCACCAACTGTTTTTCACATTCCAGTATCGCAATGGCTTCTTTTAATTTCTTCTCAGCCATATGTCCTCCTTCTTCTTTATTTTGCATCTCCTGTAAATCGAAGTGATATAATCGGTTATTTATTTATAAATCTTTCATAGTTTCATACTTGCAAATTATAAGTATGTATGAGAGAGAACCTGAACATTCTTAATTATGGTCTCCAAGCTCACCAACTTCCTGTGAGGCCATCGACGAATTCCTAACTTCCTACATCTTTTCTTGAGACAGGTTATGCCAATATTCAGTTCTTTGGCTGCGCTCTTGATTGGTAGGTAAAAGTACTGCGAAATTGTTTCTCTTGATAGTGTCTGGGAGTTATTGCCCTTCTTCTCTCTCTGCCTCTTAATCATCTTCTTCTCCCCAGGAATTTTGTCTGCAATAATATCTTGAACTTCGATATTATGCATTTCATGAGTACTTACTCCGACTTCGTTGCCAAGACCACTCATTATTTCTCCTAAAAAAAAGAAAATAATATCAGTAAAGGTAATACCATTCAAAATCCATGTTTAAAGGTATAATAACCTGGAAACATATTCTGACTTTGTTCAAAATCCATTAGAGAGTAGAAAGGATCATGTACAAGTATATCCTCATTCAAAGGAATAGTATCAAGAGGAACAGTATCAAAAGCAGTCTCTTGAAGGGGCAGATCAACTTAGTCCAAAGTAGTATGCTCAAAACTTCCACTGATTTACATAAAAAACAAACCAAAAGAGAGTTTAATTTCATTATCAAGCATACTAAAAACAAATGGAAGCCCTCAAATGTATCTCACCTGAAATTAGGAGGAAGCGGTTGGTTTGGAAAGGAAAACATATCAAAATCTTCTGTATTCGAATTAGGCAGAAGCGGTTGGTTTGGAAAGGAAAATACATCAACATCTGCTGCAGAAACCGAGTCAAAATTTGACCATATCTCAAATGAATTACGAGTCTCCATATCTGCTTTGTGATTTTTGTTTTTGATGTTTACTAATGATTGATAACTGAGATATATATCGATACATATATATATATCTGTATGAGAAAGAATAAGAGGTAGATGGTAGGTAAAGGGTCGGAGGAGAAGAAAATACAAGAGAGGAAGACGAAAAGTCGGTACCGGGAAGAGTGCAAAAAAAAAAGGAGATATTTTTCTTGGCATTTTCTGCTTGTCATTATTTTCTTATATTTCTTTTCTTATTCTCTTGTGAAATCATTATTCCCTAAATTAGGGGGAGAACAGAAACAGTACAAGAAAGATCGTGATTGGACAACATCATTAAATTATCTTGATCCGCATACAAACGCGTGTGAACTTGAAGTTCAAAAGATAATTCATTTGTAAAGCATTGCAAATCAAATGTCAGGCACTTTTGTTGACTCTAGAAGAGTAACAAAATCGCATATGCCAGCTATAAATGCTATTCTAATTGAAGTTCCAATAGAACAAAATATTTTACATATAGCTGCTGAGCCAAAAGCATGCCAGAAGTATGGCCGACCTCTTGGTTCTAAAGATAAAAATCCTCGAAAGAAAAGAGGATTAAATGACCCAGAAGATCATATTGAAGAAAAGAATGATAAAGACCAAGAGAAAACTGATGACAAAGAACCAGAAGTTGATGAAAGTAACACTGAAATTTCTATCCACTATACCACTTCTGGTAAAAGTTGGAATTGGATAGAAACTGTTATTGATAATATATTTGCATACAATATATCTCTTGATGTTACACAGGATAATGATGATCCTGAACCAATATCAGTTGATGAATGTCGGCGTAGAAAAGATTGGTTGCAATGGAAAGATGCGATTCAATCGGAGTTAAATGCATTGACACAATGTGAAGTATTCGGACCTGCAGTCCGAACACCAGAAGGTGTAAAACCTGTTGGCTACAAATGGATATTTTTGCGAAAACGCAATGAAAAGAGTGAAATCGTTCGATATAAAGCGCGATTAGTAGCCCAAGGTTTTTCACAAAGACCAGGTATTGATTATGATGAAACTTATTCTCCTGTTGTTGATGCTATTACACTCCGATATCTTATCAGTTTGGCAGTACATGAAAAGATAGATATGCGCCTATTAGATGTTGTCACTGCTTACTTGTATGGAAATTTAGAAAATGATGTTTACATGAAAATCCTCGAAGGATTTCATATGCTTGAAGCATATAAACATTATCCTCGTGAAAATTACTCCATCAAGTTGCAGAAATCGTTATATGGCCTGAAGCAATCTGGGCGCATGTGGTTCACACGTCTTAGTGAATATTTATTGAAAGCGGGATTTAAAAATGATCAGGTATGTCCATGTGTTTTTATTAAGAAATCTGGTTCTAAATTTGTGATATTAGCTATATATGTTGATGATATTAATCTTATTGGAACTTCTGAAGAGCTGCAAGAAACAATTGATTATTTAAAAAGAGAATTCGAAATCAAGGATTTTGGTAAAACTAAATTTTGCCTTGGTTTACAAATTGAACATTTGGAGAGTGGAACATTTATTCATCAATCAACATATACAGCAAAAGTGCTAAAAAGATTTTACATGGACAAAGCACACCCATTGAGTATTCCAATGATCGTCCGATCAGTAAATATAGATAAAGATCCTTTCCGACTTCAAGAAAATGATGAAGAACTCCTTGGTCCTGAAGTACCATATCTCAGTGCAATTGGTGCATTGATGTATCTTGCTAATAATACACGACCTGATATTACTTTTGCTGTCAATTTATTAGCAAGATTTAGTTCTTCACCAACACGACGACATTGGAATGGAATTAAACAAGTCATTCGATATCTCCAAGGTACAATTGATCTCGGATTATTTTATTCAAATAATACCAGTCCAACATTGATAGGTTATGCATATGCTGGTTATTTATCTGATTCACATAAAGCACGTTCTCAAACGGGCTATCTATTTACATGTGGAAATACTGCTATATCATGGCGTTCTACGAAACAATCTATAGCAGCTACTTCTTCAAATCATGCTGAAATTATAGCCATTCATGAAGCAAGTCGAGAATGTGTATGGATAAGATCCATGATTCTTTATATCCGAGAAATTTGTGGATTATCATCAATCAAAGGTATTCCAACTCCTCTTTATGAAGACAATGCAACTTGCATAGCTCAATTACGAGGAGGATATATTAAAGGAGATCGGACAAAACATATTTCACCAAAATTCTTCTTTACTCATGAACTCCAGAAGAAAAGTGAAATTGATGTGCTACAAATTTGGTCATGTGATAACCTCGCAGATATTTTCACGAAGACTTTACCGACTGCAACATTTGAAAAGTTGAGATATAAAATCGGTATGCGTCGGTTTAAAGATTTAAAGGAATCATCTCATCAGGGGGAGTAATAAACAAACATATAGAATAGTGTACTCTTTTTCCTTCACTAGATTTTTTTTCCCACTGGGTTTTTATCTAGTAAGGTTTTAACGAGGCATATTCTTTATGCATAGATGGATATCCAAGGGGGAGTATTATGAATTATTGGAATCTCCATTAATTAGTGGAGGCTCTACTAATTATGGATTTATGTGAATTATTAAAAGATTTTTATGGATGTTCACCATTTAGTGGAGACACCATTAATTGAGATTAGTTGAAGATGATGTATTCCACTAATTAGAGCCTCTATAAATAGAGCTATTCTCTAAGCTTGTAATACACCATCATTTTGTGAAAGAAAGATTAGTGAAAGAAAGATTAGAGAAAGAATTGTGAGAGAAAGAAAGAGAGAAGTTTGAAGAGAAATTCTTATGCAAAGAATAATTAGAATTTTATTAGTGTGTGGTGTGTAGATTTTATTCTAACACTATCCTAATTTTATAACAATATTGTGTATTAACGGTTAGAATCTTGACAACTCTTACTCTGAAGCCGGTAATAACAGCCAAAAATTGCATTAAAATTTTAAAAAAATAAACGAGATGCGAATGAAGAGATGGCACTTGTGGGACTGCACGAAAAAGATATTACGATTTATTGAATAATAAACAAATAATTAATTAAATAATGAGATTTATAAGTCAAATAAAACCCGAAATGGCCAGTGTAGAAAATCCCGTTCTTATTTCATTCCGTTTTCCTCCTTCCCCTGCAACTCCCGCAGAGTGCACCTTATCTAAACAGAGGAGAACTCAATTTTCCTCTGTTTAGTCTCGTTGACCGGCCAGACGATGAGAGAAAACCGCGCCACCTTAACTTTCCGGGAAATTCCAGGTCTTAAATTGTCAAACGTCACCGGTCCGAAAGTAATCGAACCACCGGAACTATCACGAACCAAATGGTCGAGTCTTAGTAATTCTGCTAGTGCTAGCTGTAGTAGAAGAAGAAGTGCCGATGTCTTCAATTTTGCCTGTATTTCAGTGGCGGAAAAGAGTGACGAGAGAGAATTATTTCCCACTACGGCTCAGTTTGTAAAGCATCCCTTGGCCTTGCTTGCTTTGGTTCCTCAAGATATATCGCTTTTCGCTGCCGGTGCTGTTGCCGGTGCCGCAGCTAAGACCGTGACGGCGCCGCTTGACCGTATTAAGCTTCTTATGCAGGTTCTGGCTTAGTTTCGTTGCTTTCATTTTTTCCCCCTTTTACGTCATCGGTTTCTGATAATTGTTGTCAGTTAGCATTTACCTTTTCCCCAGCCCTTTCTGTCTGTCTTACGTTGTGATGGCTATTTCTTTTAATTTGCATGTGTATAATAGTTATCGTAGTACTCTAGTTCACTCTATCAGTACTATTAAACGTTATAGCCTGGATGAGGAGGTAAAATTGAGAAATTTGGGGTGTTGACGGAATGTTGTTATATGAATTTTCATGAACAGAAAACTAGGTTCTGGTAAGCATGCACTTTCTTTTCATGCTTCAGGTAAGGAATTACATTTGGAATATGGATTGCTATATATCTGGGTGGCAGTTCTCTTATCATTTACCTCCTAAATAGCTGTGCCTGTGTCTTGCTTTATTGGAAAATTGCGTCTTGGATATGTCTGGCATAACTCAGCAAGGCTCCTAATCATTTTCCGACTTTGTTCTGAGTAGAATGAACTGTTGTAATTGCTTTATACAAATGCATCAGACTAAAATGATTCAATAGTGTGGTAGTGTCCTTTATTACATATAATTGGGTGAGTTTGGTTCGCAAAGGGAAGGGGAAGGGGAAAGGAGAGGGGAGTAGAACATTTTACTTCCATCAGGGAAAGTAAATGTAATTACTTTCATCCTGTTTGGTTAGAGTGAAAGGGAAGTAAATATGATTTACCTCTCATTGTTTGGTTGTAAGGTATATAGGGAGGAAATAATTATTGAATTACTATTATACCCCTAAGGCTAATTCATAAAAAATTGCAAAGTATGATAGAATTGTAATAAAATAAATACCCTAGAACAAGAGGGTCTTTTCACCCTCATTTACTTCACAAATCCTCCAAAATGGAGAGGAAGAAAAATTTGAGGTGGAAGGGATCCAATTCCCTTCCACATATACTTCCCCTCCTCCAATCATTCCAACCAAACTAAGTAAATCACACATTTACTTCTTATTTTACTTCCCCTCCTCTTTTCTTCCCACTTTCACTCCAACCAAACTCACCCTAAAGCTTGGTATTGTTGTTGTTGTTAGTAATTTCTTACCCTCATTGACATTATCTTTTCAGACTCATGGAGTTAGAGCTGGGCAAGAAAGTGTTAAAAAGGGCATTGGATTTATTGAGGTATGTATCTGCTACAGTGCCCATTGGTATAATGCTAATTGTTTGTTTAATTGCTACTAGTTTGCCTCATTGAGTGGTGCCTTATTTTGGTATTTGAATGGAACTGAAAGGAACTACTTATAAGGGACATCAGGCATAAGATTGTAGGATGTTCAAAAAGCTTGTTCACGCATTGATAAGCTCCCGTTACCATTAGTTTGTTTATTTGCGGTAAGCTTGTCTTGCATACTCAAACACTTGACTTGCAGGCCATTACAATGGTCGGAAAGGAAGAAGGGATTAAAGGGTACTGGAAAGGCAATCTTCCCCAGGTATTTTCTGCTCTCCCTGTGTTCTCTTGCCCTCCCCTCTCCCTCCTAAATGTTCATTTCGCTTCTAGAGATATAGTAGAGGAGTTGTACCCTAAGTCATTCTAAAAGTGTAAAACTTTTTGACCTATCTTTTAGCCAAATTGTACTTAATGCGGATTGTCCTTGAAACTTGTAGGTGATACGGATCATACCTTATAGTGCAGTGCAGCTTTTTGCTTATGAAACCTACAAGGTAACCATGCAAGCAAAACAATCACCTTATCTTTTTTCCAACTTACAGTGAAAAGAATTTGCATTATGACATGATTCATTTCTGCTTGGGATATTGCATTTTTCTGTTTCATCTTTTAGAAACTATTCAGGGGAAAGGATGGGGAGCTCTCTGTGATTGGAAGACTGGCAGCAGGTGCTTGTGCAGGCATGACTTCAACTTTCGTAAGTTATAAAGCAGATGGGTGTACAACAGAAGTAATTTCTTTGTATGTTCAATGTAAACATTGTTCTGAGACACTTTTCTTTGTGATAGTATGTTTTCAGGACAAATGCCACATAAAAGTTGACCTATTGAAAAAGTTACTTTGAAAAAAAATTAAATAACATTGAGGATTAAAATTTCTATTTGTGTTGAGAATAACAATGCTGATATCTATTGCCATAGCTCTCTGATATGAGTCGCAGATCACCTTTTTCTTTTGACTTTCTACATCTTTTTTGTTGGAACAGGTTACATACCCATTAGACGTCCTTAGGCTGAGATTAGCTGTTGAACCGGGGTACAAAACTATGACACAGGTACAATCAATTAAAAATCTAGTCTAGTTACAGTGATAGGAGCTCTATATTGACTGCAAGTATTTTTTATCATTTCAGGTTGCCTTAAATATGCTGAAAGAAGAAGGAGTTGCATCATTTTATAGTGGTTTAGGACCTGCTCTTGTTGGGATAGCACCTTATATAGCAGTAAACTTTTGTGTGTTTGACTTGTGAGCCTTCTGTCTCCAAAATTGTTAATATTTATCAAAATGAAGATCGCAAGTGTGTTATCTTATACCGCCTTTGTTGTGAACATCAGGGTGAAGAAATCTCTACCAGAAAAGTATCAGAAAAGGACTGAAAGTACCCTGGTAACTGGTCTGGCTTCAGCCACTGTTGCCACTCTACTGTGTTATCCTTTGGACACAGTGAGGAGACAAATGCAGATGAGAGGTTCACCTTACAAGACATTTTTGGATGCCTTTCCAGGTATTTTGATGCTAGGTGTTTTGCTTCCTTAATCATGGTTATGCAGATATGTTAGGTCATGTGTAGCATTGGCAGATAGGAAATAATTTGGCTTTCATGTTATTTTTCGACTATTTTACTATCTAGTTCATTAATATGGTGTTTAGAGAATACATGCTATTCTTTTTACCATCAGATTCATTAATATTAGAATTTTCGACTCTTTATTACCTTTGTGCAAAAATATAGACTTTTTTTATGTTTAGTTGTCTTCAATTATCATCTTAGGGCTTGTTTGATAACCTAATTCAGCACTTAAAATTGAATGAATTAAGTACTTATTTTATTAAGTGTGTTTGATAATGGCTAATATTAAGTGTTTAATTAATTAAGTGCATTCGATAATAGTTTTTTGCTATCATTTAATTGATTAAGACGTATTGAAATCCTGTAATAAATTTTAAGTAAATTGAAAGTTATTTAAGTTTGAAGTATGAAAATATTATTTCCTCATCTAATTATTAATATTTCTTTATATTTAATCTAAATTGCAATAAAATATAGTGTAAAAATAAATTATATTTAATTTAGACTTCAAATTTCAAATTCAGTCTTCAGATTTCAATTTTATCAAATGAGCCCTAACTAAATCTTAATCTAATAATGTATTTATTTTGACGTCTGATAATTCTCTTTCTATTTAGTGCTAATAAATCATCATCTCAATTTAGAGTTTCATTATATCAAAGAATCTTTTTTTTGGCCGGATGCTTATTTTAACTGCTTGAAGTTAAGATTATATTTGATTTTTAAACTTTAATTTCTCCTTCGTTCTTTAAATGTGAATCAGGTATCCTAGAACGTGATGGCTTAGTTGGTCTGTACAGGGGGTTTGTGCCCAGCTGTTTGAAAACTCTACCAAACAGCAGGTTCATTTCTCTCACTTCTCTTCATTGATTTTGTGGTTTCCGGATTGGCTAATACTTGATTCACTTGATAAATAACTTATGGCCTTAAGAGCCTTACCCCATAGCCTTGCTAAAACCTATACAAAAAGGCACCAGAATAAATTCCAGATTTGCATGCACCATTAATAGTTGGTTACATCCTTTTAAGGAATTATGTACCTTTTTCCCCTTGGATTATTCTTGGAACTGCTTAGCTATCTATTATTATTATTTTTTTTGGGTTCCCTGGGGCGAGGAGTTTTTGTAGTATAGTATTTAATTGACTTGTTTCACTTGATTTGCCTGTTGCAGCATTAGACTTACAACCTTTGACACTGTTAAGCGACTGATTGTAGCAAGTGAAAAGGAGCTCCAGAGAATTATGGATGAAAATCGTAAGAAAGAAAAGCAGAGTTCTAGTGATAGCACTATCTAAACTATCCATTGCCACCATATTTTTTGGTGATATTGATCCACGATTGGATACTATTTATAAGTGAAGAATCACATCTGATATCCAAAATTTGTTAGAGAGATGTTGGTTGTCACAAATTTACTTTTGTCAACCTGCAGCTCCAATTTTTGTAGAAGAACCATTGGTGTAAGCTTTCGCAATAGCTTATTTAGGTCATGAAATAAGATCAGTCTAGCAACGTTTGAATTCCTGGTGATATCCTCTTAATTAAGAATAACATCGTTCTATTCAGTTGTGAGTATATGCTAGGGTCAGTGAATTCATATGGTACGGCTGTTGTACTTGCATTTCATTTTGTGAGATTCCGTACTTATTGTTATTCTTCTGTGATTTGTGATTTGTAATAAACATTGTATCCTTTTTTATTGGGAAAAAAATTGCATCATTTTATAGTCACCTCGATTAAACTTAGGATTATATATATCAGTTCCAATAACCTCTAGTCTCCTTTCTTTCCCTCGGTCAGTATGTTGTCATGTTGCTTCATTTTTTTTTGCGGAGGTTTTTTTCTTTTTACCTAATCACTTTCTTAAAAGGAAAATAAAAAAAAAATCCACATTAATCAAATCTCCGTGAGTACTTTTCTCTTTGCACTAAACTTCAATTCACTACCCATGGAAATAGAAATAAGGTTAAGAGTAAGCTAAATTTACTCCAATTGCAATTTTCTTGTTAAAGAAAATTTAAGAACATTTGGAATAATGCAAAGTGGCAGCTTGTTAACCATGGAGAAGAGCATCCGGGAGGGCGCCGGGAGGGGGGTGGGTGGTGGTGTTGGTTGTATTGAAAATGGTAACTTTGTGAGTTAATAATTTTTAACTTATGATTAGTTAGTCTAAAACAATTAATGGGAGTTGTTTTTGACATGTTAGAGATTGTTTTGATTATGGTAGAAGTTATTTTTATAGTGGAAATTTATAATTAAATGTCATTAAAGTTGAATGTTTAACTATTTGGGAACATGAGTCCCACATAAGAAAAATTGAGGACCGTGGAAGCCTTTATATACTAAAAGACTTTTGTATAGATTTGATAGAAAAGCCTAAGGTAATGGGGCTACCACATGCGCGCTGCCTGTCCTGCCCGGCTCGAGTTAAGGTTTGACCCATATTTTCACGATCCTCTCTTTTTATTTGGCCAAATTCACTTTAACTTGAAAAGGAAAAGAAAACATTAAAATCTTTTTATTTTGCCAAATTAACTCTAATTTGAAAAGAAAAATGAAACATTAAAATCTGATGGGAATTAGGGTCTTCTAATTCGGATTGAGTTTTGATTTTCCCTAGAGGCGAGATTAAAAGGAAAATAATAGAGTCGCCACTAAGGTTCTGATTTTTCGATTTTTGCTTCCTTGAGAGAAAAATCACCCCTTCCATTCTCCCTATCATGACCCATAGTTTTTTTTTTTTTTTTACTATAAGGGACTGGTGAATTGAAGAGATTTTTGAGGTAATCGCGGTTGGTGTGTGTCGACGACGATCTGAGACTGTCTTATCCTGTAAAGAGAGTCGCTGTACCCATCGTACCGGAGTGAGGCGAATAATTTCTTGAAGGCAAATTAGTATTGAATTGGTAACTCGGTTAACGTTTCTGTCCGTCTCATTGCAACTTGTGGAGAGGAGAGTCGGCGCCGGGTACGTCTATTAGGAGCGCCGGGTACGTTCGGGAGGAATTGCAAGTAAGTTTCTCAGGTCCATTACTGATTTATCTGTTAATTTTAAATTCTGTACGGTTTCTTTACGCTTGGATTGTTTGGCCTTGCCGACTTTATTGATATTTGGTAATTGTATTTGTTAGAGCACTGGTCGGGTATAGGCGGTGCTTGTTCAATTCAGTTGAGTTGCTTGTCTGTACTCGTTAGTACCCTGTGTCTAACAGTCTTCAAAAAGTTATTCTGCAATTATTTGTTTGTGTGCAATGGCCAGTTCATCAGATACTGCTTTTGTTGCGTATAGGCCTTTGGTTGACTTGAATGGTCTGCCGAACAAGTTTGGTCCAAGGCAGAATTTCAAGCGTTGGCAACAACGCATGAAAATTTGGTTGACTATGAGGGACTTATTGTCAGCAGTGCAGGTAGACAAGCTCATACCAACTGATAGACATCATAGAGTAGCTGAGATTGTTGCATGATATGAACGGAACAATATAGGCAGATGGGCAATACTGTCAGCATTGACAAAAGCTCTCTTTGATGTCTACTGTTTTGAGTCATATACAACAAAGATGCTATGGGATGAGTTGGATAAAAAAATATAATTTTGAATATCAAGGCTGGAAAGGTATTATATCTCCAAATTTCTGAAATTTCAGATGGTTGAAGGCAAGTTTGTGACTGAACAGACTCAAGAGCTACAATTGATTATTCACTCTCTTCATGAAGTGGATATAGAACTTCCTGAGAAGTTTCAAGTGATGTCAGTGTAGACAAAGAATTTTGGGATAAAATATATTTTCAAGATTAAAAGAAAATTACATATTTTAATCTTGATTAATTAAAATTAATCCATGAATAAATATAATTATTCTTGAATTACTATAATTGGGCCATCATTAAAAGTTCATTAAATCCAATGGATTATAAAATTGGACTATTGTTAATAGTCCATTTTACATTAAATCCAATATATTATGGATTAAATAGAATTGGACTAGATCCTAAAGTTGGACTTTTGAAAATCTCATAACCTAAATATAATGTGGATTAAATGAGATTGGACTAAAACATAAATTAAGCTCAGGTCATCTTAAACCCAATCCATTATGGTTCATTGGGAGACTCCTTCAAAATCCCATATTGACTATTTATGCTAAAGTTAAGGGATTTTTGGCCTATAAATAGGGTCTTCCCACAATGGTTCAAGCACCCCAGATTCTCAAGCTTCAACAAACAAAAGGCATCTCAAGTTCCAACAAGCTTAAGCATTTAAGCTTCATTAAATTCAAGGTTCAGAATCATCATCAAATTCAAGGTTTAAAATCGTTATCACATTAAGGTTCAGAATCTTCATTAAATTTCAAAGCGTTCATCTTGTTCTGCATCAAATAAGTCTCGAAGGTTTCGCAATCAAGTGTTCATTATCAAATCCCGTTCGATCCGAGATCAAGTTCTTCAGATCTCAAATCAACGTTTTTTTTCAAAAAGAAAAGAATTAGAGGACTTATCCTGCAAGTTAGGACTTATTTAGAGATTTGTAATTACTTTTCATATTTACTAAATATTTTGTAAATTTCAATATTTTTCTTGTCTTATTTGCAGATTTGAAATTTGTCGTCTATAAATTTCTGGCACACCTAGTGGGACAATCTTTGCCTCCTATCTTTTCTCTTCAAATCAATCCCAAATTCAAATACAAGCACAAATCAACTCAATGGCCTCAAAGAATAGCAAAACTACATCTGCTCATTCAAAGGTTGTTGATATCATGGAGGCTGCTACAACTGTTGACAAGGCTCCACAAGCTTCAAGCCAAGGCATGTTGACAAGAAGTAAGATTCGAGTTCTTTCATAAAGAGAGGCTCAAAACTTCGGTGTTGTCTCATCGCCTGCAATCGCAAAGTTGAAGCAAGATGTTGTTTCTACAATGCGCAAGATGTCACCTGCATTGGAGAAGACCAACATTTCCAACCAAGCTGACCAAAGTTTAAGTACTGGCTCTGCATCTCAATCCCTCTATGAGGACCTCAAATCCAAAGCTTCATTCAATAAAGATTCTACTGCTTCTTCTGTGGCACCTGTTATGATGACAGCCACACAAAATCTGGAAGAGTAACTTGCGCATCTCACAAAATTAGTAGATGGACTCGCCAAACGTTCTCAAGAGCAAGATCTTACCATCGCACATCTCAACAATCGCTTTGAGAAGACTGGCGAAACAAGTCAAACTCCTCTAAAGAGATCTGAAATGCAAGAAGAAGTGAAAACTTCCAAGAAATTACAAGATATTTAGATATCCTCCGAAGGTATGATTCCTGTAGAACAGTTCAAAGACTTCATCATGGGTACGATTAAGGACAAGTATGAAGGAGGTAGCAAATTCACTTTCACATATGCGAAGCCTTATTCGCAAAGAATTGATGATATGAGAATGCCAGTTTTAACAATTTGATGGAAAAGGAAATTCCAAGCAGCACGTGGCTCACTTCATCGAGACGTGCAACAATGCTGAAACTTATGAGGATGTACTTATGAAGCAGTTTGTACGATCCCTCAAAGGAAATGCATTTGACTAATATACCTATTGACACCTAGTTCCATCAACAGTTGGGAGTAACTTGAACAAGAGTTTCTTAACAGATTCTATAGGACTCGTAGAATCGTTAGCATGGTAGAGCTCACTAACTCTCGTCAATGGAAAAACGAACCAATGGTGAACTATATCAACAGATGGAGGAATTTGAACCTCAATTGTACAAATCGTCTAAGTGAATCATCTACAATTGAGATGTGCATTCAAGGCATGCACTTGGGACTCCAGTATATCCTTAAAGGGTTTATGCCAAAGACTTTTAAAGAATTGGCGACCAGTGCTCATGATATGGAATTAAGTATCATCACACATGGGGGTAAGGCATCTGTTCAAGACCCCAACAAAGGCAAAGAAAAATAAGATTTTAAAAAAGGGAGCAAATCTTTTTCTAAAACTGAAGCAAAGGAGTCTATGGCCACAGTTGCGGCTCCAATAAAGATTTTTTCAAAAATGATTCAGAAGGTGACCAACAAGGTGTATCCTCCACAGGAAAGAAAAAAGGCAACCTTAGAAGAAAGATAGTTTAAGGAATATCCTTTCCTCGACTCTGATATTTCTTTAATGTTTGATGAATTATTAGCTGATTTTACTATAGAGTTGCCGGAAGCAAAGCATCTGAATAAAGTTAGACGAATAAATGATCCCAACTACTGTAAGTACCATCGGCTTATTGGTCATCCAATTGAGAAATGTTTTGTATTTAAGGACAAGATCATGCAGTTGGTTCATGAAGGACATGTAGTCCTCGAAGAAGACAAAGCATTTGCAAATTTGACAACTGTTGTCATCCTTCTCGTTGAACCCGTTATTTTGGAGGTTAAGTTTGGAAGTTTTAATCCTGTCAAGGTTGAAGTTGACAGACAAGTCCTTCATACTGAAGGATATCAACAAAAAGGTGAAGAACCTTCTATCCATAGCGAAGATGAAGGCTGGACACTTGTGACAAGAAGAAAGAAACGCACCAAAGTCTCAAGAGGTGGAGCTTCACTGGTAAGAAGAAGATTTACAAAGAAAAATGTGACGAAGGTCAAAAGTAAGAAGATCAAATCTACATCAACAGTAGACGATTCTTTTTGGAAGAAATCTCCGGAACCTCTCACACTGAAAGATTTCATATCAAGGGAACTTGTTGAAAAGTTCAACATTGTTTCCTGTTATGCCATACATGATGAAAAAAGTGAAGAAGACAATGCTGACTATATAAATGAAGGAGACCTGGAGAGAATTGAAGCTTCAACAAGCCTTGGTAGCTATATGATTGAGATCACATTTACTGATGATGATTTGTTGCTTGGCTCAATGCCTTACAACAAACCATTATTTGTAGCTGACTATGTGCAAGAACAGAGGGTGAATAGGATACTGTTAGACGGAGGATCGACAGTAAACATCTTACCTCTGCGAACATTAATAGAGTCTGTGGACATATAAAGAAATGCCTGGCTTAAACATCAAAATTGATGTCCACTATTTAGCTGTAAAGGATGGGGCAACACCAGCAAAGCAAGCCCACTGGCATTTTCGACCTGAGCTAGTTTCATTAATTGAAGTAGAAGTAAACAAGCTAATTGAAGTCAAATTTATTCGAGAGGTTAAGTATCCAACTTGGGTTGCGAATATTGTCCCTGTGAGGAAGAAAAATGGACAAATTTGAATTTGTGTGGATTTAGACATCTAAATGACGCCTACCCAAAATATGATTTTTCACTACATATTCCTGAACTGATGGTAGATGCAACCACTGGCCATGAAATTCTATCTTTTATAGATGGATCTTCTAGTTATAACTAGATCAAAATGGCACTAGAAGATGAGGAGTTTACTGCCTTTCGTACTCCAAAAGGAATCTATTGCTACACAGTGATGCCTTTTGGTTTAAAGAATGTTGGAGCCACATATCAAAAGGCAATGCAAAATATCTTTGATGGCATGCTACACAAAATCGTAGAATGCTATGTGGATGATTTGGTAGTCAAGTTACATAAACGAGCTGATCATCTTCAAGATTTGAGAAAGACTTTAGAGCGACTTTGAAAATATCAATTGAAGATGAATCCTCTCAAATGTGCTTTTAGTGTCATCTCTGAAAAACTCCTGGATTTTATCGTTCGTCATCGAGGTATTGAAATAGACCAATCAAAGATCAATGCGATTATGAGGATGCCTAAACCGAGAAATATCCATGAATTAAAGAGTTTACAAGGAAAGTTGGCCTACCTCCGAAAGTTCATCTCAAATCTTGTCAGACGCTCTCAACTGTTCAGTCGTCTAATGAAGAAGGGTGTACTATTTGAGTAGGATAAAGCGTGTCACAATGCTTTCAAATACATCAAATCTTACTTGAAAAAGCCTCCTGTGCTTACTGCACCTATTCTGGATAAGCCATTGATTTTATACATTACTGCGTAAGAACGCTCAGTAGGGATATTACTTGCTCAAGAAAATGACAACGGCAAAGAAAATGCACTCTATTATTTAAGTCAGATGATAACACTAAATGAGTTAAATTATTCACCAATTGAGAAGCTTTGTCTAGCTTTGATACTTGCAATTCAAAAATTGAAGTACTATTTTCAAGCGCATACTGTACGCTTTATTTCCAAGGCTAATCCTATAAAGTATGTTATGACAAAGCCTGTGCTATCTGATCGTTTGGCAAGATGGTACATTCAACTCCAACAATTCGATATTATCGTTGTCCAATAGAAAGCTGTCAAAGGGCAGGTGTTGGCAGATTTCTTGGCTGATCATCCTATCCCTGCTGAGTAGGAACTAAGTGATGAGTTACCTGATGAAGATGTTCTTGTCATTGAGATTCTCCCATCATAGAGGATGTACTTTGATGGTGTGGCACATCGCGAAGGTGTTGGAGCTGGTGTAGTATTCATTACCCCTAAAAGAGATGTATTACCATATTCTTTCACCTTGATTAAAAGATACTGAAATAATGTGGTTGAATACCAAACCCTTATACTTGGATTAGAGTTGGCTGTTGATATGAAGCAACTGCATCTCAAAGTATATGGGGATTCCCAATTGATTGTTAATCAATTACTTGGTGAGTATGATGTTAAGAAACCTGAGTTGATCCCGTATCATAATTATGCGAAATGACTTATGAGATATTTGGGTGATGTGACAATCGAGCATGTATTAAGAAGCAAAAATAAGTAAGTTGACGCATTGGCAAAATTGACTTCTACTTTATGTCTACATGATCAAGAAATTCAAATTGCTATATATCAAACATGGGTCATACCGCTTATTTTTGAAGATGAAGGGCATGAAATCCATTGTCTTTGTCTATGAAATTAATGAAGAAGATTGGAGACAACCTTTTGTAGATTATCTTAAAAATGGAAAGCTTCCGGATGATCCACGAAGACGGAGTGATATTCGCTAGTCTGCTACCCGCTTCTTTGCTATAGGGATACGCTTTTTCGACGTTCGTTCAAAGGTGTTTTCTTGAGATGTTTAGGTCAAGAAGAAGCTGTACAAGCAATGGAAGAAATTCATTTTGGCATATGTGAAGCCCATCAATCTGGTCCGAAGCTTCATTTTCGTATTAAGAGGATGTGATATTATTAGCCTACTATGGTGAAAGACTGCCTAGATTATGCTAGAAGATGTCAAGTATGTCAATTCAATGTCAACTATCTACATCAACCTCCTGAGCCATTGCACCTGACAGTTGCTTCATGGCCATTTAATGCATGGGGATTGGATATTGTTAGACTGCTACCAAGGTCTTATGCTGGGCATCTTTATGTCTTAGCTGGAACAGATTACTTCTCTAAATGGGTAGAAGCTGTAACGTTAAAAGAAGCAAAAAAGGAAAATGTCATTGAGTTTATATATGTAAACATTATCTATCGATATGACATTCCTTGATACATTATCACAGAAAACGGCAACCCATTCTGCAATAGTTTGATAGACAAGTTGTGCGAGAAGTTTAAATTCAAGTAGTATAAATCTTCTATGTACTATGCTAGGCCAATGGACTCGCCGAAGCTTTCAATAAGAATTTGTGCAATTTGTTGCAAAAATTGATGACTAAATCAAAAAGGGATTGGCATCTTCGTATTGGAGAAGTACTTTGGGCATATAGGACCACTTACCGTATCCAACCCTATATGCGTTAGTATATGGTGTGGAAGCTGTTCTTTAACTAGAGTAACAAATTCTTTCTTTGAGGATTGCTATTCAAAAAGGTTTCACCAAGGAAGATAATGTCTGTCTTAGACTTGAAGAGTTAGAAGCACTTGATGAAAAAAGGTTAGAGACACAACAAAAGTTAGAATGCTACCAAACTCGTGTTTCCAAAGCCTTTAATAAAAAAGTGCATCTTCGTTCCTTTTAAGTTGGTGATTTAGTATTCGCTATGAAAAGACCAATCATCATTGGATATAAACCAAAGAAGTTGACATCAAAGTGGGATGGTCTATATGTTGTTCAAGAGGTCTACCCAAATGGATCTTACAAGATAGTTGCTGAAGATAGGCTAAGAATCGGACCGATCAACGACAAATATTTGAAGTGATACTATGAATAAATGAAGGCTTCTCGACTGCACGAGCTTAAACTGCAAGTTGCTCCTTGACTGCCCGAGCTTAAACTGCAAGTAACTCCTGGCCTACATAGGTTTAAATTGTGTAAAGGTAACTGGCAATAGTGTAATACGTGGTTAAACTGTTGAAATACTCTATCAAGTCGAAGTTGGTAAAAATGGATACTCCTGGCCCGCACGAGTCAAAACTGTTAACACCCCCTCCCAAAACCATATCCATCTATTTTAAACTACATTTGACTTGATTCTTAAGTTATTCTTAAGGTACGTAGGTAGTTTAGAAGAAAATTTCTAAATTCAGTCACATCTTTTCATTATTCTCCATTTTTCTCATTTGTTGCAATCAAGTGATGATTTATTGTGAAATCGACATTTGCAATAAGTTAAAAAAAAAATGCATATGTGCGAGAAAAGGTTGAGACAATATGAAAGAAATATATTATTGATGCTAGTAAAGAAGTAATCGTGTTTTACAAAGAATGGAAAAAAATAACTCCTTAATGAAAATATGAAGTGCTACAAGACATCAAGTAAAAAATTTGAAAATTTTCAAGTCTTGTTGAAGTGCCACCAAGTGTTCTCTTATATTCTTCATGTTAGCTTCATCCTCTTCGTTTACTTTAGAGGTATTTTAGAGTAAAACAAGCTCTTCTTTGAGGGACAAATAAGTGGACTCTACTTTTAAAAACTGTCAATTTTTTTCCTCAAAAGCAGTTACATGTTTTTTGTTCTATTTCTTTAAGCGTTTGAGTTTCCTTTTGAGAGTAGTAATATTGGCTTTAACTCATTGTGAGTTGGCCTTACTTTCTTCAACTTGATTTGTGAGGTCACACTTTTTAGTTTTAACATCACCCAAATGTTGACTAGCAGCGAAAAGTAATTGGGCATGAGACTCCTTTGAAACTTTCTCCGAAGAGGTGGATCTAGCATTGTCAAATTCACGTGCTTTAGCAAAGAAATACCTCAAGATATTATCCAATGGTGACAAGTCAACAATAGGATCCTTGTTCAATTCTTTAAGGATATAGCAAGCTTGATCCTTAAGTGAAGAGACCTGATCGAAAGGCGTTTGTTGAATCCTTTGATAAAATTGCTTTCATACTTCCATGACAAACTTCTTCTTACAACTTGACATTATAGACTCTCTTAGGAATGTAGAGATGGCTGAACAATGTTGATGAGCTACTACCTTAGATGTCAAATTCTCATGTTGAGAGTAAGAGATGTCCTTACAACCATCTTGCTTCGAGCAGTGAGAATCATTGATTGAACCTTGAGAATAAGCGTCCTTGTCAAGGACTACAACATTGTCCACCTAATGAAGAAGAATAGCAAAGATGTTGAGTCAAAAGAAAAGAAAAGAAGAACAAAAACAAAAATGAAAAAAAAAAAGGAAACCAGTTTCACCTTGTCCTTAAAGGTCTCTTGATCCTTGAACTCTCGGTTTAAAGTTGTAGTTGCTGCCTTGGTTTTCTTCCAGCAACGATCTCTACTACTAGAACTAGCTTCTTCAATTCAATTCGACTCCTTTCGTTTTGAAGATAATGAAAGTTTCTCTGTAAGCAAGTCATGATTCGAAGAAGAATGTCTATCATGTCTTGAAGAATTTTCTAACCCCTTTGAAGCATTGAGAGTGGTAGTATCTTGATGAAGTCTCTTCTCAAAGCAAGACAAGTTTTCTACTTTCTTAAATGCAGGGTTTTGGGAGCTCAGCATTGAAATGTGATCTTCAAGAAAGGTTCCATGCACTTGTTCCTACCATACTTTATATTCTGGAGTATAGTACTTCTTTATACTTTAAGGAGTGGTTGGAAATGTTACTTTGGCTATTGTTCTGCGAAGCGTGCATCTTACCCAAAGACGTAAACTATCTATTAAGGCGGCCTTACGGGTAAAAATCTCAAAGTAGCTTGGAATATCTTTCAGGAATTCAAATTGGCGACTAAAGTGATGTGGGGCTATAAGGCTTAATGATGAAGTGATCATCCTTCCACAAAGTTAGAAGACTTGAACGAAGACCCAAGAAATAAAGTTGTTCCTCCAAGGGGGTTGCTTAATTATCAACAAAATCATGTTTTTTGTGCTTGGTAAGGGTGTTCGTAGCCCAAACAATGGTCTCACTTCTATAAATCCGTTTGTGGGCTTTGTCTTCACTAATGTACCTTCGACTACTTTTACCAGAATAACTCACCATTGGAGGACTGTTTAAACCTTGAGAGACTTCATAGTGAGTTTTGAAGTAGTGTGCAAGCCATCCATATATGTAGTGTGTTGGGAAGATAGATTTCTCCTCATTGGGATGTTGAGAGTTAGAAATACGATTCAATCCTCTATAAATGCTAGTTAAGACGAGAATAGCCAAACTAACTCGTTTCCCGTACGCCATCAAACTTGCCATTTTGAAGGTACTTGGACGAATGATGTCTATTTCTTAATTAGGTAAGACAAAGATGCAAAGCCAACATGATAAAAACGCTGCAAGGAATATTTGATCTCTATTGTGGCTTCTAATGCCCAACTTTGAAAACAAAACTTCTTCTTTAGATGTCCATGTAGTGTGAGGTGGGATAACTCTACATGGATTATCAGTAAACTTGGGGCGTGATCTCCTTTCTTTCCTTGGAGGAGGCGTTGTATACTTTATTGCTCTTTTGAACCAGAAGTCGAGCCACTTATTGATGGAGACACCAGAGTTGTTGTTGTTCTTTTTGATCAAATGGTATGCATAGAGGAGATGTTCGCAACTCCTTGGAAGGAATATCTTGCCATCATGGTCCACACCCGCGAGTTCTGCAGCATGAGGAACAACTTCATCGTAGTGAGTTCCAAGTATTGGTAAGCCTCCAAGTTCGTGCAAGTCCCAAAGTGAAATGGACACCTCGCTAGTTGATGTTAAGAGCGTATTGGTGAGAGGACACTAAGCTTGGCAAAAGGTTTTGAGAATCTTGGGGTTGCAATCATACGTAAAAAGTGATGCATAAATAGCCTCATAGATATTTAATCTTCACAGATCTTAAGTGTCATTTGCAACAACTTAGAATGTCGTGTGCCCACTCTCAATATCTCTCCCTAAAGCAAAACACGCCTAAGAAGTTGAGCGGTGAGGTCTATTAAGTCTCATTTTGAATCATTCGACGTCCAAGTGAAGGTAACACATTGAGATGAGCTTGAGGTTGATGATTTAAGGAAAGAAGAATCCATGCCTTTGGGGAACGAGTGCCTTTGAAGTTGACTTCCGTTGACCATTCCCTCACAAGTTATTAGAGTGTTGCCTTGGGTAGGGGCCTCGCATATTTACCGGATTTTGCCTCTTAAACCGTCAACGTCGTTCCATCTTCCGTTGGATCATTTTCATGGTCGTGAATGACTAACAATTGTTGGTCCAAAGAAGATCACAAATTTGAAAAGTACACCATGATTAGACCTAGTTAAAAAAAAAATGACTGAGTTTACGAAAAAAGGGTTGGAAAAAAAAAGTTAGTGAAAAAAAAAATTTCACTAAGCAACTTCTAAGAACTTCTAGAGCTACGAAGTCATCAAAGGAACAAGATAAAAGGAGGAGAAGGAAGAGAAAAGGAAAACTGGGAAAGAGAGAAGGGAGGAGAAGCGAGAGGGAAAAGAAAGGAAAGAGAGGAGGAAACCAGAAGAGAGAAGAGGAAAAACGGAATGAAGAAAGAGAAAGAGAAGAAACTGGGAGAGAAGAGAGTGGGAAAACTAGAAAAAGAGAGGAGAGAAAGAAAGGAAGAAAACCGAGGAAGAGGAAGAGAAAAAAAAATGAAGAAGAATTTGGAATTTTGCAAACTTGGTTTTGCTTCATCAAGTAGGTAAAATCTCTTTTCTTAGAATTAAAGTTGGTTTATTCTTAATAAAGATTTGTTAGGATATTATGCTTGAATACATGAATTCTTGAGAAGAAGTTGAAATGAAAATTTGATTGTGATGAAGGGAAGCTGGCTGGTTGTATTGAGAAGGAGTATTTAGTATGTTTGGCTACTAGCATAAAGTACCTTGAAGTAGGTAATGGTGAGAATTTGCTAAAGAAGAATAGTAGAAAGGTTGTAAAAGGAAAGATTATGAAGCTTTTTCTTATGAAAATAAACAAAGTAAATAATTGTTTGGCATCTTGTGAATAATCTTTGAATTGAGAAGGCTATGAAATAATGTGACTGAAGCTAAACATGTTATGGGATGATACGAAAGATTTGGAGTAGGTTTTGCGAGATTTTGGTTGGCCAAGAATCACATAGTATTAAATATACCAAAAGTTGCTATTTGGAAGACCAAAAATTCTGTTTTGTGTTCTTAAGAGAACGATGTGGTTTAAATATTAGAAAGTGTTGTGAAAAAAAGCTAAGTAAAACACCACAATTGAGATGATAAATGAGATTTTGGAGGTGTAAATATGCTAGGTTATGTTGAAGAACCCATAGAAAAAACCTAAGTAATATTGCTCCTTGAAATGCCTAGTTTTGCATATTAATATGTGTTGTATGATTACAGCAATGATTGAACAACTAAAGAGAGATATTACCATTCAATGAGCTAGAAATTGTAGAGAAATGTCATAGTGACATTTTGGAACAAATTTCACTCAAAACGGATTAGTATAGCCAAAGTTAGTAAGGTAACAAGAAAGGTTACCAAATGCGTAGAAAAATAACCTATTCCTATTAAATGTGAAAATGCAAGTCGTTTTAATCTTTTGCGGATAATTAGTAGGAATCTTGGAGAAGTGAGTCTCCTTTAAGCTTTTAAGACTAAGAAAAAGGGATGAAGGGATTTATAGAGTATTTGTTACTTTATATCCTTCTAGCATAATATATTCCCGAATTCCTAACTTCGAGTATCATTTTTAGAAATGCCTTATTGTTGTAGGTGGATCGGATCTAGGGAACACTTGACTTTACCACAATGTGAATATTAGCATTTACTGAATAAGGTGGGTTCCCTGATTTCCAAACCCTACTGAATATTAGCATTTAACAAGAAGGTACCTTCAACTTTAACAATTTGATATTATCTTGGTTAAGCAAAAAGCTGTTAAAGGGTAAGTGTTGGTTGATATCTTAGCTGACTACCCTATTCCTACTGAGTAGGAACTATGTGATGAATTGCCTTATGAAGATGTCTCTGTGGTTGAGATTCTTCTACAATAGAAGATGTATTTTAATGGTGCGACATATCATGAATATACTGGAGCTAGTGTGGTATTTATTACTCCCGAGGAAGATGTATTGCTATATTCTTTTACCTTAACCAAAAGATGCTACAATAATGTAGTTGAGTACAAAGCCCTTATGCTTTGGTTAAAGTTGGCTGTTGATATAAAGTGACTGCATCTTAAAGTGTATAGGGATTTTCAATTTATTATTAATCCTTTACTTGGGAAATATGATGTTAAAAAACCTAAGTTAATGCCATATTAAAATTATGCAAGGTGACTTTATTAGGTATTTTGGTGATGTGACAATCGAGCATATGTTAAGAAAAGAAAACAAGCAAGCCGACGTATTAGCAAAACTAGTGTCTAATTTATGTCTATATGATCAAATCTTAAATTATTATACGTCAAACATGGGTTATACTTCCTATTTTTGAAAATGAAGATAATAAAAGACATGAAATCCATTCTGTTTTTGTCTATGAGATTGATGAAGGAGATTAGAGACAACTTTTTGTAAATTATCTTAAAAGTAAAAAAACTTTCAAGCAAACTGTTCTGGTGACTCTTTAACTATTAGTTTGTCCAATTTTGCTCTCCAATTAAAAAAAGCATAAAATAGTTTCTCGAACTTTTTAATCTTTCAGATTTTACCTTTCTGTCAGTTGACCAACTTTCAACCCTCTCATTCGTTAAATAATGAAGGGTAAAATCAAAATTTTACTATTCATCTCCTTCTTAATTAGTTGTGCCCAATCTATTGTAGTTGATAATTAGAGGATAATGTTTGAACAGCTAGAGAAGGAGAAGGACGAAAGGAAAAATCGATTCCGAGAACTAAAAAACATCTTCTTTTCCTTTTCCTTGCTGTCTTGCATATTGTTTTCATCTCTGTTTTCAAAGCTCTCCCAAATTTAAAAATGGTGTTTGGTTGTTTGCTTTGAAAAATAGACCCATTCTATAGCTACTCATGAATGAAATTAGATCATTTCAAAGCCTAAATTATTGATAAAATACTCGTAATGAATGCTTTGGGCAACTTGCCTTGGAAGAAAAATATTTAAATAGCTGTTGTTTGGTTAGACTTGCAAGCCAATTTCTTGATGGCTGCTGCATGAAACATTTTCGAGGTTATGAGTAGAACAAGCCATAACCAACCAAATTTCTTATATTTTAATTCGATTTTGATGCCAAGATACCTCAGTTTTTGCTGCAAGGAATATTAAAAAGTAAGTTTGTCGAACATATTTTGTGTATATGAAGAAGAAGAAGAAGGAATCAATTTCCTAAGGCTAGCAAAAGTTAAGTAAGAAAAGTAATGCTTGCATAAGTCAGTTATTGCCATTGAGAGTTCCCTATTTTTTATCTTATTCCCGTATGTTTAACTCAATTAATCTGCTCTTCAGATTCCTTCTGGGCGAGTAAGGGTAGAAACTTCTGTTAAAAAAAAAGAAAAGAACACTCATGAAGAAAGTACTGGAAAAGTTGTACCTAAGCTTAATGTCTAGCCTTTACTGGATTTGGATCAAATTCCCTCTGCGAGCTACCAGATCTAATGGACTATTCTTCAGCCTCTTACGAATAGTACTAAATGGACTTGTGTTTTATCAATTGTCGATGGGATAGTTAAATCAACTGTTGACTCTGTAACGAAGAAGATGAACAGTAAAATGATAATTTTACCCTTCATTTTTTAACGAATAGAAGAGTTGACTATTGGTCAACTAATAGAAAAGCAAGATCTGGACTATTAGAAAGTTGAAGAAACTATTTTATGCTTTTTTTAATTAAAGGGTAAAAGTTAGACAAATTAATGTTGAAGGGTCACCAGAATAGTTTGCCCAAAACTTTTTGATGATCTACAAAGACGGACAGATATTCGTCAGCATGCACCTTTCTTCTTTTGCTACATGGATACACTTTTTCGACATTTTTTTTAAAGGTGTTTTCTTGCAATGTTTAGATCAAGATGAAGCTATTCAAGCAATAGACGAATCCCATTCTGGCATTTGTAGAGTCCACCAATCTAGTCTAAAGTTTTATTTCCACATCAAGAGGATGGGCTACTATTAGTTGACTATGGTGAAAGATTGCTTAGATTATGCTCAAAGAAGTCAGGCAGACGAATTCAATGCAATTTATATACATCAACCTTCTAAGCGTAGCATCTAGCAGTTGCTTTATGGCCATTTAATGTATAAGGTTTAGATATTATTTAACTGCTACCAAAGCCTTTTGTTGGGCATCTCTACATTTTGACTTCTCCAAGTAAGCGGAAGTTGTAGCATTAAATGAAACAAAGAAGGAAAATATTGTTGATGTCATATGCATAAGCATTATTTATCGATATGGCATTCATCGATATATTATCACGAATAATGGCACGCCTTTTTGCAATAGTCTAATGGATAAGCTATGCGAGATGTTTAAGTTTAAGCAGTATAAATCCTCTATGTACTACACACAAGCCAATGGACTAAGCCATTAATAAGACCACTCAAGCTATCCTGTATGCGTTGGTATATAGTGTGGAAGTAATCCTTTCATTAGAGTAACAAATTCCTTCCTTGAGGTTTGCTATTCTAGAAGGGTTCACTAGGGAAGATAATGTTCGTTTCAGACTTGAAAAGTTAGAAATACTTGATGAAAAGAGATTAGAGGTACAACGACTATAATGCTATCAAGCTTGTATTTCCAAGACCTTTAACAAGAAAGTGTATTCTCATTCTTTTCAAGTTGGTGATTTAGTGCTCGCTGTGAAGAGACTAATCATCATTGGATATAAACTTAAGAAGTTGACATCAAAGTAAGATAGTCTATATATTATTCCAAAGGTCTACTCAAATCGATCTTATAAAATAGTTGCTAAAGATAAATTGAGAATTAGCCTAATTAACGGTAAATATTTAAACCAATACTATGTATAAATAGATACTCCTCGACTGCACGAGGCTAAACTCCAAGTTACTCCTGGCTTGCATGAGTTTAAACTGTGTAAAGGCAATTACCAATAGTGTAGTGTGTGGTTAAACTGTTGAAACACTCCATCAAGTCTAAATTGGAAAATAAATAGATACTCCTGATCTGCATGAGTTTAAACCGTGTAAAAGCAATCACCAATAGTGTAGTTAAACTACTGAAACACTCTATCAAGTCTAAGTTGATAAATAAATAGATACTTCTGGCCTACACAAGTTAAAACTATGAACGGGTCACCTCCAAATCATACATATCTCTTTTAAACTCCATTTGACTTGATTCTTAAGTTATTCTTAAGATACGTAGGCAACTTAGAAGAAAATTTCTAAATGCAGTTATATCCCTTCACCATTTCCCATTTTCCCGTTTGTTGCAATTAAGTTATGATTTATTGCAAATTGTGATATTGATATTTACAACAAGTTATGATTCATTGCAAATTGTGATATTGAAAGAAATATATTATCGATGCCGACAAGAAATCAATCTTATTTTACAAGAGAGGGGAAAAAATATACAATTGCTGAACGAAAATATGAAGTGCTACATGATATCAAGGAAAAAACTTGAAATTTCTTAAGTTTTGTTGTTTTCTCATGTTCTTCAAATTGGCTTTATCGTCTTTATTTAGTATAGGGATATTTTGAAGTGAAACAAGCTCTTCTTTGAAGGTAGAACAATTGGACTCTATTTCTAGAAGTTGCTAATTCTTTTCCTCAGGAGCAGATGAAAGCTTTGTCTTCTTCCTCTTTGATAGCTTGAGCTTCCTTTTGAGAGTAGCAATGTTAGCTTGAAATTGAGAAATATCATCCTCAATTTTTTAAAGTTGGCTTTATTTTTCTCAACTTGATTTATAAGGTCACCCCTTTAAGCTTCAGCATTATCCAAGTGTTGGTTAGCAACGAAAATTGATTGTGTATGAGACTCCTTTGAGGCTTTCTTTGAAGAAATGGATCTGACATTGTCAAATTCATGAGCCTCAGCATAGAAAGACCTCAAGAGATTATCCAATGATGACAAATTAACAACAAGGTCCTTATTGAGTTCTTTAAGGATATAACAAGCTTGTTCCTCAAGTGCAAAGACTTGCTTGATAGATGTTTGTTGGATCTTTTGGTAAAATTAGTTCCATACATCCATAACAAACTTCCTTCTACAATTTGACATTAAGAACTCTCCTGGGAAGGTAGAGATAGCTAGAGAATGTTGATAAGCTGCTATCTTAAACTTAAGATCCTCATGCTAGGAGTAAGGGATGTCTTTACAACCATCTTGCTTAGAGAAATGAGAATCATTGATCGAGCCTTAAGAATAAGCTTATTCATCAGTGATTACAACATTGCGTTCCTAATGAAAAAGAATGGTGAAGAGTTAAGTCAAAAGAAAAAAAAATAGTAAATACAAAAAAAAAGTTAAAGAAAAAAATATTAAATACAAAAAAAGGACTAGTTTTACCTTATCTTTAAAGGTCTCTTGGTCCTTGGGCTCTTGTGTCAAAATTGTGGTTGCTATCTTGGTTTGCTTCCAACAACAATCTTTACTACCGGAACTAACTTCTTCAAATTGATGCAACTCGTTTCATTCTGAAGATGTTAGTTTCTTTGTAGCGAAATCATGATTTCAAAAAGAATGTCTATCAGTCTTGAAAAAATTTCTAACCCCTTTGAACCTTTGGGAGTGCTAATATTATGAGGAAGCTTCTTCTTGGGGTAGGACAAGCTTTTCACCTTTTTAGATGCAGATTTTGGGGAGTTCAACATTGAGATGTGATCTTCAAGAAAAGTCCTATGAACTTATTCCCACTATACTTTATACTCTGGGATATTGTGTTTCTTTATATTAAAAGGAGTGGCTGAAAATGTTACCTTAGACATCGTTTCACAATATGTGTATCTCATCCAAAGATGTAAACTTTTTACCAATGTGGCCTCACGAGTTGAACTATCAAGGTGGTCTAGGATATCTTACAAGAATCCGAATTGGAGACTAAAGCGATGTGAGTTATAAGACTCAATGATGAAGTGATCATCCTTCTGCAAAGTAACAGGACTTAAACGAAAGCTCAAAAAGTAAAGTTGTTCTTCTAGGAGAACTGTTTCATTATCAATAAAGTTATGCTTTTTGTATTTGGTAATGCTATTCGTAGCCTAAACAATGATTTCACCCCTATGAATCCGCCTGCAGGCTTCATCTTCACCAAAGCACCTTTCACCATTTTTACCAAAATAACTTGCCATTAGAGGGTTGTTCAAGCCTTAAGAAACCTCATAATGAGTTATAAAGTAGTGCGCAGCCTATCTATATATATAATGAGTTAGGAAGATAGATTTCGTCTCACTTAGATTTGGGAGTTAGAGATATGATTTAACCCTCTATAAATGCTTGTCAAGACGGGAATTTCCAAACCAACTCGTTCCCCGCATGCCATCAAACTCGCCATTTTGAAAGTATTTAGACGGATGGCGTCTACTTCCTTATTTGATAAGACAAAGATACAAAACTAACCTGACAGGAAATCCACAAGGAATATTTGGTCTTTGTTGTGGCTTCTAATACCCAACTTTAAAAATAAAACCTCCTTTTTAGATGTCCATGCAGCATATGGTAGGACGACTCTACATGGGTTGTTAGTAAATTTAGGGCATGATCTTTTTTCTTTCTTTGGAGGAGGTATTGTATACTTTATTACTCTTTTGAACAAAAAGTTAAGCCACTTGTTGATAGAAATACCAGAGTTATTGTTGTCCTTTTTAATTAAGTGATTTACATGGAAGAGATATTCATGACTCCTTGGAAGAAATCACTTGTCATCATGGTCTACACCGGTGAGTTTTGTAGCATGAGAAATAACTTCATCATAGTGAGTTCCAAGTATTAATAAGCTTCCAAGTTTGTGAAAGTCCTAAAGTGAAATAGACATCTCGTCAGCTGATGTTAATTAGAGCATGTTGGTGAGAGGGCATCAAGCTTGGCAAAAGGTTTTGAGAATATTGAAGTTGCAATCATACATTAAAAATGATGTATAAACAGCTTTATACATCTTTACAAATCTCAAGCATCCTTCAAATGACTTAAAATGTCTTGTACTCATTTCCAAGATCTCTCTCTAAAGCAAAACGTGCCCAAGAAGTTAAGTGTTGAGATCTATTGAGTCCTATTTAAATCATTTAGCGTCCAAGTGAAGGTAACATACATTAGGTTGAACTTAAGGCTAATAATTTGAGGAAAGAAGAATCAATACCTTTGGGGAGTGAGTGGCTTTGAAGTTGACCATTTGTTCACGAGTCATTAGAGTGTCACATTTGGTAGGGGTCCTTATAAACCGTTAAAATCGTGCCTACTTCTCTTGGGTCATTTTTGCTGTTTTGGATGACTAATAATTATTGGCCCAAAGAAATGTACAAATTTGAGAAGTAAACCATAGTTGTACCTATATAGAAAAAAAAAGAGTTAAGAAAATAAAAGGGTGAAGCCTTACCACCAACCCCCCCCTCCCAAACAAAATTTCCTCAAAGTAGATTAAATTTAAGGAACCTTAATTGATATTTATTTGTTTTGCGAAGAAAAACACCCCTAATAATAAAAACAATAATAATTAAAAATGATATATATAATAGTAAACTACTAATTCAAAAAATATAAATTGAAAGCCATAATATGACCTTTCAAATTGGAATGTTTAAGAACACATCATAGTAATGTGTGTTCTTAGATATTTTTCTTTTTTTTTATAACTCAGAAAATAAAAGCCATAAAACATTTTTGAGAAATTTGTTCTTATGTTTTTTAGGCTCTACTATAGTTTTAGGTAATTTTCAATAGTAAAAAAAGTACTAAAAGTCATGTGAATACACTTGTAAAATGATACCATAGTTAATTTTTTCTTTTACATTTTTGAGTTAATTTTAAAATATTTGAGAAAATAATCAGCATAAGACGTATTGAATAAATGGGCTACGGATTCTCACTCTCAAGTCCCTCTCCCACTATTTCTCCTACTTTCGAAAAATTTCTAAGTGTCCTTCCTTCCTTCCCTCCCCCTTTTTTTTTCTTTTGTAAGTAAGAGTTTTATGATGCTGATAATGTTTATTAATTAGTTTGATACTTATGCGTTGTACGAAGAGATGCAAAACAAAGTGCGTCAAACAAGATAATTTTTATTTATAAATTTGTAATTTCTCAAAAATTTATTAAGTGCTCATAAATCACTACTTCTTCCATCTCTATTTATCTATCACAGTGAATTACTTCATACAATTTAAGAAAAATTAATCAGTCTCTTAAATTCATACAATTTTGTTTATACAGTCCAAAAGTATACTTGGATTTAATGTTCTCCACAACTGTTTTTTTACTTTGCTTAATTCTCTCTCTAAAGTTATTACACTTTTATTTTTCAAAACTATTTAATATAGGAGTATAGCAGTAAAATTAACATTATTGGTACTTAAATTTCTTCAATGTGACAGATAAAAAGAGACATCAAAACTTTTCAGTTATGACAGATAAATAGGGACGGAGGGAGTATCATTTAAATTTAAAACTAACACGTGATCAAAAGATAAATTTCACTAAATTCAAATAACCATCATGAATTCAATAAATTCAAATTATTTCAACGCTATCATTAATCAATCCAAAACATTGCTACGTGTCACAACGAGAGTTATAAATGCTGTTACGTGTCACATCGAGAGCATTCCATAACTTTATATATATATATATATATATATATATATATATATATAATAGATTCTCTTAAATAATTCCATTTCAAATTCAAACTTTATGAAATTATTGAAGAATTAGAAACTTTTACTTGAAAGCGAAAAATTAAAAAATATTAAGAAATGAAATGAAAAATACTTGGTAATTTTTTGATAGTGAGTTATAGAGGATCCATAACTGAATAAATGTGTCTCTATTGAGTTAGCATGCAATACATATAGAGTTTTACATTTAGATTTTAAATAAATAAATAATTTTAAAAATGAACAGCCCCTTCCCCCCTTCTTTTTAGGTGGAGTGTTTGCTCTAATTATTCTTCTGTTGAATGAGTTGTCCTTCCATAAACTGTGAAAACAAACAGATTAAATTCATCTTTATCTCTTTATTTGAGTCATGGGATGATTAGGATTTCTCCTACCTGGTGGTTTATGTTTGCGCATCAATCAAAATGGAAAACTTTTTCAACTGATGTACTTACCAAATATTACATCCTCACTCCTTGGCCTCATTATTTCTTTTATTTTTTCCAAAATTCGAATTACTTTCCAATTCAAATAAATTTTTCCTAACTAAAATATTGCCCTATATATATGTACAGTGGTTTGGGCAAACTACCAAAGTCTGAGAAGAAAAACACAGAACAAATCTAGAAAAGAAAAGATCAATGAAGCCATTTGCAGTATTCTCCGTGCTCCTATTTCTGGTTTGTATGACTCAAACAAAGATTGAGGGATCCAGCACTCGTCTTCCCCTCACGGTCGACACTCGGCACTTCATTGGTTCATCAAAGCAAATTATCATAAAACGTAAAGTTCTTTATCCTCCATCCTTGAAATTATTGATTTTTTTGCTTTTTCAAATGCCTTCTTCACCCCCCCCCCCCCCATTTGGATGGTCTGTGCATATAGATATAGGCTCTAACGTGACTTAGTAATTGATTGCAGCATGCCTAAACCACTGTTTGAGGGCTTGTTGTAACTGCGACATCAGGCAAGATCCTCCAAAGTGCACGGCTTGTTGTTTCGAAGAATGATGGACTCCAATGATGTCGAAGGAAACTCTAAATATGTAGCAAAAATCATGTTCTCATGAATAAAATAATGGCCTGGTTGAATGAAGTTACGTGGCTAATTATTTCTTCTTTTCTTCATGATTTCATGCGAGATTTTTACTTGCTTATTATTGGGATTTCTAACAAATGAGATTTCAAAAGGAAATTTGTATTTCTTATGTTAAATCGTCTGGTTATATAAAAAAATGTTGAGGAAATTTTTATTTTTTTATGTTAAATTACCTGATCATATTAAAAATTGTCATGATTGAATTAATCAAAATCTATCATTATTATAGTTGTTTCATTTTTTTGTGATAGGGACGGAATTAGAACCTTAAGGTTAAAAGATAAGTTATATAAAAAAATATATTAAAAGATAATATTTAAAAAATTTTAAAGGATAAAATATGAAATTTTAAATAATTTTTAAAAAATTTAATTTTTTTGGTGGGTGGCGTGGGTGAGGGTGGGGGGGCAGCGGGAAGGTGAGCACTGGCCCCAGCCCCCTAATTCTGTCAGAGTTACATAGGATTGCAAAGCTCAAGTTTTTGGTAGATCACAGGATGAAATCAAGTTTTTTAAATTTTTAAATATTTTGATAAACAAACCCCATCCGTGCCTCACTATCTCTCGCAGATTACAATTAGTTGGCGTCTTCCTGCTACGCGTGAAGGTTCTGCCCGTTGTTTTAAAAAAAAAAATTCATATTCATCTATGTCAACAAAAAAAAACCAAATATAAACAAAACAAATCTAATCCGATAGAAACTTCCTGCAAACCTACATCAACTACCATTTTCAACTTTTTCCCCATTTTAGCAACTCTGAGCACTGACTTAGCTACAGGTGCATTTCCATCGTTATTAGAAATGTTGATTTTGTCCTGGCTTGATCCATTTGCTACATGTGACCTTTATGACGGAGCTTTTGTTGACACCTTATTGGTAATGCTTACTTGAGTCACAAATGACTTGTTAGAAAGCACAACAATTATATGTGGGCACGCGAACAATATGAAGCTAAAATTAGAAAAGAGATGGCAATTGATATACAAGATACAAGATTGAACTAAAAGCATAATAATTCCTAAAGTGAACCCTTTCATCTCAAAGATCTAAATTTCTTAAAACAAATTGAAACATTGTCCAGAGCATCCGACATTGCAAGCTATGATATTGAAGAATTACAAGCAAATGTCAGCTTGAATACTGATCCATTAACTTCATCATCAGACACCTCTTGTATCATTATAGATGGATGGTCCTCCGTTGGTACCTGCTCTATCAATTTCATGTGCAGAAACACATCCTTCGTTTCGAAACCCGCTTGTGCATAGCTATACAAGATTAGAATAGTATGAAAAAGAAATCAGAAAGCAAAAGTCTGGAAAGGCAAAAAAGAAAACAAGTTCAAGATTTTAACTTATGAACTTAGTGGTAAAGAATCATAATGCTTGCGAATGTTGGAGACAAGATTTTCTAGAAGTTGGCTACCAAGGTAAAGCTGAGATCTAGGAAGACCAAGCCTCAATTATGTAGCTTTTAGATTTAAACTGATCTTGTTCTCCTTAGATACAATTGTGACACCAGAACTTTCCACTGAAGAGGAGTCAGACAACCCCAGGTAATTGCTTTTTGTCGGCCCCAAGCCAATTTTAGAGATACAGTCAACAGTTGTTGAAGAAGCCATCATAGAAACACTTCCTAGTCCTTCTCGTTCAATTCTTAGTAGTGGAGGTGACATCAGACTTAATAACTCTAGTTTGCCTTTAATTTTGCTCAAAAGGGTATAAAAATTGAGTCATAATTTTTATTAGCTAACAGCAATCCAATAATAACAATGCTACTAACTAAACCTTTTGCACTAATGGAGAGGGGATAATACCAATCTAATTATCTGTCGTTACCATGCAATAGAAGGAATAAAGAGAAAAATTCCCTTAGGCAAAA
Source organism: Voacanga thouarsii (assembly GCA_026120185.1). NCBI lineage: Eukaryota > Viridiplantae > Streptophyta > Magnoliopsida > Gentianales > Apocynaceae > Voacanga > Voacanga thouarsii. The sequence goes on along the minus strand of JANUWF010002419.1, from coordinate 2,348,659 downwards.
ACAAAATCTTGTATAACCCAAATTCGCACATCAAGACTATCCAAACACCAAAAAAAAAAAAAAAAGAAATGTAAAAAGCGAAAAGTAAACCTTAGAAATATAAGATGATATCCTAACTATTCAATCATACAAGCAAGAACAGAAAAAATTCCAAGAAATTGTACCAGATATATATAAGAGTCCTTGGCAAGGCTAACATTAGTGGGGTCCAAAGAAGGTACTTCTTCAAGAAGACAGACATATGCAAAGCCACCTTCACCCAACTGCCTTATAATCCTAAATGTGTTCTCATTAATTCATGTCTCCTCCACCATTAACGACATCATATAGAGCATTCAGTCCCAAAAAATAAATAATTTTGCGAATGATTTCTTTCCATTTTTTGCTATGTGTACATGACTGACTAATGAGTTCCAGTTTTTTTTTTACCTCAGAATTAGGTATTCCTTCCTCTACATTTCCAAGCCCTTGTGGTGCATCCTATTTCCCAAGCAACTTAGCCTGTAGAAAAACAAAACTTCAGACAATATTACTTCAATTTCACAAGTAGAGGTGGGAGGAAAAAAGAAGAGAAGGGAAATGGGTTTAAGCAAACAAGAGCTACTGAATAATTCATTTTGTATTTAGGAATGAAATTCTCTAGGATGCAAATATACTCACTTTTACTAATTGTATGCATTCAAGGGCATCTTCAAAGAACTGGAGATGCATATCAACTTCAAGAGAGGAATTTATTTTCTCTAATTCTAACTGATAATATATATATAAATTCAAATATGAAACTCTATAGCATTAGAGCTAAAAATTGTGGTAAGACCTTGCCGTGAACCTTGAAGATTTTCTACACAAGCAGCATTTTGCTAACTCATAGATGGATATTAAGAAATAAAAGTGTTCAAAGGAAACTTTGTCCTTATCTTAATGGTTGCCTCATGTTTTTGCCTTTGGTGTTCCTCAAGCTTTTCCTTCAATGCCTAAGGCCAAAATGTAACAAACATCTCTAAATTATGTTGAAACCAATTGAAAATTCATCTGTTTTTCCAATAAAGCAGGTCCAACTAGTTATAGTTAATAATCTAGCTAATTGTTCAAAGAAACACGCTTTAACAGTTCATCATCTATGGTTTCCTTATCACTTCTTTTACAAATTTTTCTAACAAGTCTGGGAAAAATTTGTTCAATTTAAATCTTCCAAATATAAAAGTTTCCAAGTTAGGTTCAGTACCATATAGCACAATTCCAAAGCAAAGGCATTTCATAGAGAAGGATTAAATCTTACCTAAATATTAAAACTTTTAAGCAATCATCCAGTGTTGAATTGTTCATATGAATGGAAAGAAAAAGAATCTATCAGTCAATGATTACCAGAAGTACAAATTTATGGTCTATTGTACACTTATACATGTAATTTGTAGACATCTAAAAATCACACAACAAGCACACTTGTAAGGGGGGAGAAAGAGGGGGAAGGGGGGGGGGGGGGACGCACAAAAAATATAGGGAAAAAGAATTTTAGTTACCTCTTGAGAAGTAATTGATCTAGGACAAAGAAGAAATTGATAAAAGTTGTTAAAAACTCTTTAGATCAAAAGTAGACATCTAGAAAACAACACACACACAAACAAAATAATTAATCATAAATAGTAGCATAGACGCTCCTTTCAATTCATCAAGCCAATTCAAGAAGTGAAGGAAGACATCTTCAACCCTACAGAACCCAAACACACTATTGTTTAGAGAATTGACATTAGAGGTAGTGTAGAATATGAGAGATACTGAGTGCAACATGAACCTTTTGTTGTTGGAAAAGCAATCAACCGTTTAGAAGGAGAAAACATGATAAGAGCAATGTCTATATATCATAAAACTATTCATTAACCGTCTTTTTATCATGTCGTCCCTGCGTTTTGAATTGGGTTACTTACCAAGCTGCTAAATTCTTAATTCTCTTCAATGCTAAGTTCTTGCGACCCATGAATGAAAAGTTTATAGGCAATTGCATAAAAGAAGCTGATTCTTCACTAAAAAGGAAAACAAAAATGTCAACAAGCTAACATCAGTATCCAACAAAATCAAGCATATTGATTATTATCAGTATTGTCATATATGCAACTTTCATGACAAGCATTATAAGAGGTTGATAGATCAACACAGCAGATGATACAATAGCAATCAAATCATATATTAGTTTAGACATTAAAAAAAGTAAGAAATGAATTAAACAGGACTACAATCCAAATGAATGTGTAATTACTGAAATTCAACAAATTAAGCAATCAACAAAAAAGGTACTAAAAAAGATATTTTTGGGCTTTTGCAATGATTATTTTCACAAACTAAAATGGCAAACAGATCCTAAAGAGCAGCCATATTCAAAGCCTAAAAAAGAAGTCCCTAATTCGCAGTGCCATCTCCATACAAAGTAAACGTTACATCGTCCTTATCATACTTCTGAGTAAAAGCCAATCCACAACCTAATGGAATTTGTGCTCTGACAATCCCATGCCATCAAAAAAAAAGGCACTCTCCTTCTTGTAAAAATGCATAGTTACCCTTCGAACAACCATCTTTTCATCTCATCAGTTCAGCAAAAGTTTCATATAGAGAATCCCCATGGCCAAGGAACGTGCGGTGGTATATTAAAGGTTTTGTATCTTTGTATATATTTTCTCAGTGGTATTTGGTCATAGGCATGTATACTTTTTTATTATTATGTTTTGATTATCATAATTTTTTTTTTGTGGTTATCATAGGTTAGCTATTCCTTCATTTGTCTTTCATATATATATCTCAGCACCTTTATCAACTTTTTGCTATTTTTCTTTGGTCTTCTGCTTGATTTTATTATTTTTAAAAATCAATAATCACATATATTATATTTCACAATACTTGGCCAAAATAGGAATTTTCCCAATCTAATAAGCTTTCAATCTAAACTAGCATAAAAATTTACACTATCTTTTTTTATACAGTCACCACAAATCAACAATTATTTAACAAATAACCAAAAATAAGATCTAATACAATCTCATACAATTTCTGTTTTTGTACTAATATTGTAAAATCTACCATAAAAAAAACATCACTAAATTGAATTATACATGCTATTTTTTTTTAAAAAAAATAATATACACTTACAACAAATGTCAAATAGGATAGCGAGGTAGCTTAGCATCTCTAGCTTCTTCGACAGCATCCGGTGACGATCCAGTACACACACACCCTCTTTTCAACAAAAAGATCAACATTTCATCAACAAACATATTCTATTTTCTTTTAAAATAAAAAAAGATTACCTAAAAAATACATGATGATTGATGCCCTTGAAAACAGAGTTCAAGCTGCTTCACTCCGGCGATCCAGCAACTATAAGGAGATGGAGGAGAAGGGCTGTCGCAAGAAAAATAAGAAGGAAAGAAAAGTTGTGAAGAAAAACGGGAATTGAGGAAATGGGGTTTGGCTAATGGAGAAAGAGATGAAGAAATATAGGGTATGAGTCCTACTCAAATGTAAGGTTTCCTTCTGTCAAAAAAGAGGAATCCCTATTGCAACACCCATCCCAAATTCAACCACGTTCGGTGTTCTTCCCCAAAAAAATGCCTATTTTGTTAAAAAAATCCTATTTTTTGCGCCTTGCTATCTAGCTTTTATGTTTAACAGAGAGTTCTCGTGACTTCTTGATCAGTGTGCAGGCGACTCTCATGACTTCTTGGCTTATTTCCTTAAACTTCTAATTTGAGAAGAGAAGAAACCATGCTCATTTCTTGACTCATTTCAATTGATTTCTCAGTAGAAATTAGGGAGGAAGAGAAGAGAAGGCAACGAAGGAAGAGGGTTTGCAATTATCCGGATTCCTAACGCATAAGGGTTTGAGGAAATTGGGAAAAAATAACAAAAAAGATGAAATGACAAAAATATCCATAACGACCAAATGAATCTTAGTCGTACAATATTTTTTTGATGAAATCTAATCTGTCTATTATTAGTACTAGTTCGATTTCTCATGCATTGCACGAGTTTGTGTAATATATTAATTCAAACTTAAAAGCGCCACTATACCTACGAGATAATATTGATCTAAAGTACAAACAGAGAGAATCTTTTCTCAAATATCAAATTTGTATTTTTTTTCAATTTTGATAATTGGAAGTAGGTGTAAAGTTATAATATTACTGCAACTATTTTTAGTTTTTCTCTGCAGAAAATGGTTTCTCTTATCTTAAACTATGAAAAGAAAAGGGTAAAATTCACTTTGCCATCCCAAATTTGCCCCAAATCCTACATTACCATCCAAACTTTTTTTTGACTCCAATTGCCATATCAATTTCCACGTTTTCTCAATTTGCCATCTAATCGGTTTTGACTGTTAGTTAACACCAGACAAACTCCTCTTGTGACTCCAAATAAGGACAATTTGGTAAACTCACTTTTTTGGCGCCCAAAAACACAACGCCGGTAGACTCGGTTGTCAAGACTTGCAGAAATCTAAAAGAGAGTTCCATCTGTCGGCCGTTGCTGTTCAGTAGCAGAGCTGGAGAAATCTGAAGAAGCAAACCTGCAGAAATCTGACGAGCAAGTGTCCTTAGAGTGGCAGGACGATCGAAATCTGAAGAAGCCGACTTAATTTCAGTAGCAGAGCTGGAGAAATCTGAAGAAGCAAACCTGCAGAAATTTGACGAGCAAGTGTCCTTAGTGTCGCAGGACGACTGAAATCTGAAGAAGCCGACCTGATTTCGGCAAGTTCCCTCGGAGCAGCATTATCTTCTCCGCATTCATCATCAGGTATAGCATATCATAAGATAATATTAAACTTTTCATCAAGTTTCCTTGGTATAAAATCTTTCAACATGATAGGTGTTGGAATTTCTTTCACAATAAAACATTTGTTGTTGGTGCAGGTTGACTTTCTTGCTTTTGGCCCTCATCATATTTTTCTTGATGAACCTGCCCCTTACCAGTGAAGCTCTACCCCTTGAGGCTTTCGTACGATTTCTTCTTTCTATCACCAGTGTCTAGCTTTCATCTTTTTGCTGAATGTTTGATAAAGTAACACCATTTGGAGAGGATTCTTTAACTTTTTATTGAGACTTTTCAGTAGCAAGAACTTGTTATCAACTCTAACTTTGATAGATCAAAATTCTAAATCTAACCTAAAAAAATAAAAGGTCCAATAGGAGGAACTGCAAGAGTTATCAAATTAGCATATGCCTTGTCATTTTCAAGGACTACGTGTCATTCACAGACCAACTACATGATTTTGTCTTTGATCACAAAGCATTTTTCAATCGGATGACCAATTAAATGATGGTACTTATAGTAGTTATTTATTCATCTAACCTTATTTGGACGTTTTGCTTCTGGTAGCTCTATAGCCTTAGCAGCCATCAACTCATCAAACATTGAAGAAACATTATAATCAAAGAAAATATATTCCTTAGACTATTTTTTTTTTCTAAAGTTACCTTCTTCCTTTCTTGTGAATGATTCATTTTCTTGGTTGTAACACCCTATATTATCCAGTCATAGTGGGCCCTGCTATTGTTGGATGTTGCCCCTGTTAGGGATATGCCCTAGAGTCAATTTGTACTTATACTATTATCATTATGTATTATGTAATAATATGAGGCATTTCTTTCTATGAATAGTGTATTTAGTTTTGTGGTCATCAAGTATGTGACTTGATAGTAAAACCCTATAATCAATACAATGACTATTCTTAAACTGTCCCTAATCGATTATTATTAGTAGAACAATAATAAATTAAGATTAGTATGTTTGTGACTTGATGGCTATGTTTTATTGGTCATGAATATATGTGATATTAAATCAAAACATAAAAAAATGTTAGAGAATATTATATTGGACATGACCCACTGTGAGAGTACTTCATGGAACATGTCATAAGTACTTTCTAACTATAATGATATTAAAAGTTCTACGACCTAAATTTATCATAGTTTCCTACTTGATAAATTCTATACTTTAATGTTGTCTAAAGTTATCTTTAACCAAATAATAAATTAGGCTACTGTTGGATATAGAATAAATCAAGGAGAGGAATATGATTGATACTGAAAGAATTTGTCCCTCTCAATTATGGAAGAGATATCTATGGGCCCCTTAATAAGCTAGACTGTTAAAATGCATGACTGTGCTCAAATATATCAATCTAAGATATTGATATCATTTGTTTGAACAGTTTACTATGAGATCAAGAAATAATTGATTAAACTTAATAAGGATGACATGCTCCATGCCTTATGCTTAATTTGGATATCATATGACAAAATGACTAAATATAAAATTATGATTTGGTTCAAAGAAATCACTGATCTTCATTTAACCTGGATAATTATAATATTTTGCTAAAAATCGCTTATAACTTGTTGGCCATTTAAATGTGATTTGGGTACACTGCCAGTGTTAAATGAACCTATAGGGTCACACAATAAGCGAACTTGTTAGGTTATTTTTCTGGTAACTAGATTCGATGAAACTGAAAATATGTCTAAATTAATTGAACCTAAAAAATTTACCAGATATAATGAATCTGGAAATATGTCCACATTCAATGTATCTGAATGATGTCCAGATTGTAAGAATCTGACTTGGTAAATTAATTAATTAAAATATCGAGATAATGGCAAAATCTTATTATATCAGTTTTAATTTAATTTGAATTTAAAATAAAATATGATAAGATATTATCAGAGTTGGACTCTAAAAGGTCCGAAGGGATTTTACGAAGATCCTAGCCGTCTTCTCAAGAGAGCTGTTCTATTAAAATATTCGTGCTCCATTCACCAGAAAAACAAGCCTTTCAAACTCTAGGCACTAGCACTCTCGGAGTAACGAGTTAGTTTGCCTTGTGTATCCGATAGAGGACGTTCGCACACTGCAGCGTCTGGTGATCGTTCGGGTTGTACGTATGATAGCACAATCAGAATCGAAGTATCTTGATTACGCCGAATAGAGATAATTCTGTAAACTTTAGATCTTTTTAATCGTTTACTTAGGTTCTCAGAAGGGATTCGTGAATGTTTTCTGCGTTTAAGAGTCCACGAATCCTAACAGTCCCATCTGAATTTCTAGATAAGGGGTTTTTATAACAGATCAAAGCTTAAAACAGATAAATAGAAAAATACTATTTCATGAAATTGACATGCTAGATGGGTTAATACATATTTCTTGATCCAAAATTACATATGATAAGCAGATCTATAGTATGCACATTGCAAAGTTACAAAATCTTCATTAGACTAAACCCTAGGGAGTGATATTGGCATCACTGACACATATCTCCATCTCTGAATCCTAAGAAAATGGAGGAAAAATAGACATATGTGTAAATGTTATACTCAGTAAGTCTCGTGTATGCTAGTGTTTTTCCTTGAAAACAAATAAAAAGATTTTATCATATGTTTCCACTGTAAACAACATTTTATGTTAAGTAGTGGAAAATATCAATTGTTGTTCAAAAGTTCATGCACATTTTGAAAAACATGATTTATAGAACATTGTCACCTCATTTTAAAGAAAGCAGGCTATTCTCTCAATAGAAGGTTGATCTTGTGCAAAGTTCACAATGCTTTGCCTTCGGCTATTATGGTTTTATTGTGCCAGGATTGCACCTTCAGCACTCAATTGTATATTGTTGGCCTAGTAGAATTGTTAACATAATTTACTTCAAACTATATCAGTCTTTTCTACTTGCAATAATACAGGGTCTTCCTTCCCGCATTCCCCTCACGACGAGGTGACAAGAGTTGATTGTCATCTCTTTTTACTTACAGTAGTAGGGACCCCCCTTCCCATACTCCCCTCACAATGAGGTTGGGGAGCTTTGATCACAGATCGAATGTCCCACCTAGGATTAACTAATTGGTGCAAAAAGATATTTGAGTGTCTTGGGCTGTTAAACTAGTTGTTTACCTATTATGACAGTTCTAGCTGGGGATGTGGCTAATTCCAATGTCCTATTGTCTCGTTTGGTGTAAGTTGAACCCCAGAACTAGAATTGGGTTACTTGAGGTTAATTATCTCTAATATAAACTAGTACAATGGTCAAAGCTCTTGCTGAGTACTTAACATCTTCACTGGTTCTCACGATCAGTTCTAATACCATATTTTCCCTTAAGGGAGATTAAGAAAACTATTTTTTAGGCCAAAACATTGAAATATTTGTCACCTTTTTTGTAACCATTTTCCGAGGTTTATTGAGCATAAAAGCATTAAGCATGAATTCTTTGAAAGCAACTAGAATCAAAAGTAGCATGATAATGCTTTTTATAACTAAAATGTAGCTTTTATGCTAGTAGAGAAACACATAAATGCATATTATTTGTCATAATAGACATATGGTCAGTGATAGCAAAACATTGCTTTAACAAAACTCATTTATCAAGGAAAAGTTCATGTTCAATCATACTGGAAAAACAACTAGCCAAATAAAGTTTTATAAATCATGGAACTCACATATTCATGCTTCATAAAATGATTACAATGATTAATTTGGGAAACCATTACCCAAAATGAAGTTTATAAATAAACAGACTCATTTTGCATAAAATGTTTATGAACGAATTTAACAAAAAAATACCTAATTGAGTAGGGTTTGTAAATTAGGGAACCCACCTTATTCAGTAAATGCTAATATTCACATTATGGTAAAGTCAAGTGTTCCCCAGATCCGATCCACCTACAACAATAAGGCATTTCTAAAAATGATACTCGAAGTTAGGAATTTGGGAATATATTACGCTAGAAGGATATAAAGTAACAAATACTCTATAAATCCCTTCATCCCTTTTTCTTAGTCTTAAAAGCGTAAAGGAGACTCACTTCTCTAAGATTCCTACTAATTATCTGCAAAAGATTAAAACGACTTGCATTTTCACATTTAATAGGAATAGGTTATTTTTCTACGCATTTGGTAACCTTTCTTGTTACCTTACTAACTTTGGCTATACTAATCCGTTTTGAGTGAAATTTGTTCCAAAATGTCACTATGACATTTCTCTACAATTTCTAGCTCATTGAATGGTAATATCTCTCTTTAGTTGTTCAATCATTGCTATAATCATACAACACATATTAATATGCAAAACTAGGCATTTCAAGGAGCAATATTACTTAGGTTTTTTCTATGGGTTCTTCAACATAACCTAGCATATTTACACCTCCAAAATCTAATTTATCATCTCAATTGTGGTGTTTTACTTAGCTTTTTTTCACAACACTTTCTAATATTTAAACCACATCGTTCTCTTAAGAACACAAAACAGAATTTTTGGTCTTCCTAATAGCAACTTTTGGTATATTTATATGTGATTCTTGGCCAACCAAAATCTCGCAAAACCTACTCCAAATCTTTCTTATCATCCCATAACATGTTTAGCTTCAGTCACATTATTTCATAACCTTATCAATTCAAAGATTATTCACAAGATGCCAAATAATTATTTACTTTGTTTATTTTCATAAGAAATAGCTTCATAATCTTTCCTTTTACAACCTTTCTACTATTCTTCTTTAGCAAATTCTCACCATTAGCTACTTCAAGGTACTTTATGCAAGTAGCCAAACATACTAAATACTCCTTCTCAATGCAACCAGCCAGCATCCCTTCATCACCATCAAATTTTCATTTCAACTTCTTCTCAAGAATTCATGTATTCAAGCATAATATCCTAACAAATCTTTATTAAGAATAAACCAACTTTAATTCTAAGAAGAGAGATTTTACCTACTTGATGAAGCAAAACCAAGTTTGCAAAATTCCAAATTCTTCTTCATTTTTTCTCTCTTCCTCTTCCTTGGTTTTCTTCCTTTCTTTCTCTCCTCTCTTTTTCTAGTTTTCCCACTCTCTTCTCTCCCAGTTTCTTCTCTTTCTCTTTCTTCATTCCGTTTTTCCTCTTCTCTCTTCTTCCACTCCCTTCTTTCTTCTCTTCTCTTTTGGTTTCCTCCTTTCTTTCCTTTCTTTTCCCTCTCGCTTCTCCTACCTTCTCTCTTTCCCGATTTTCCTTTTCTCTTCCTTCTCCTCCTTTTATCTTGTTCCTTTGATGACTTCGTAACTCTAGAAGTTCTTAGAAGTTGCTTCTTTCATGACTTTGCCAATTCTAGAATAGCTTGGAAACTCATGCATGATGACTTAGCATCACTAAAATATCTTAGAAGTTAATGGAAGTCAGTAGAAGGTAGGAGAAGGTGTAAGAAGATGGAAGAACATAGTGGAAGTAAGCAGAAGCCTTAGGAATTTCATCCAATCATATGAATCCAAATGGGCTTTTATTATGGACTTCTTTTATTATGCACCTAATTATCCATGGTCTTCATGTAGCCCACCATATCTATGCATATCACTAATATAATAGCCTACCTAATGGCTTCTCTTATATTGCTTTACAAGCTACTATATATATATATATATATATATATATATATATATATATATATATATTCCACCCAAATTAATGCTTGCATTTCATAATTATTCAGGAAGGGGTATTACATCGGTCACTTTCTAAATTATGTTCTAAGAATTTTTTTTTTTGAAGTCGTGACTGTTTCCATAGACTCTTTTGCTTCAGTATTAGAAAATGATTTGCTTCCTTTTATAAATCTTTTTTTTCTTTGACTTTGTTGGGATCTTGAGTAGATGCTTTACCTCTATGTGCAGCAATGCTCAATTTCTTATCATGAGCACAAGTAGCTAATTCTTCAAAAGTCTTTGGTATGATCCCTTTGAGAATATATTGGAGTTACTAATGCATACCTTGGATTCATATTTCAATTGCAGATGATTCATTTAGACGATCTTTGCAATTGAGGTTCAAATTTCTCTACATATTGATGTAGTCAACCACTGGTTCATCTTTCTATTGATAAGAATAGGTTAGCTCTACCATACTGACGATTCTACGAGTACTATAAAATCTATTGAGGAACTCTTGTTCCTGTTGCTTCCTACTATTGATAGAACCAGGTGTAAGATCAGTACACTAATCCAATGCATTCCCCTTAAGGGATCACACAAATTGCTTTACTGGGAGATCCTTGTTAGTTCTAGCATTGTTGCATGTTTCGATGAAGTGAGCCATGCGCTACTTTGGATTTTTTTTTTTCTCTATCAAATTGTTAAAACTTTAGTAGCTGATATCCAGTTAGCATCCTTATATCATCGATTCTTTACGAATAAGGCTTTGTATATGTGAAGGTAGATTTGCTACCTCCTTCATACTTATCTTTAATGCCCACGATAAAGTCTTTAAGTTGATCAATAGGAATCAACTCTTTGAAGTATATCTAGATATCCTATATTTTCTTGGATGTTTTTACTTCATCTTATGTTTCAGATCTCTTTAGAGAAGCTTGACTTGTTCCGCCAATCTTCTCAAAGCAATTGATGAGGTGTGTGATGACAAGATTTTGCTCTTGGGAGCATTTGGTGAGTTCCTCCACCAATTTTGTGAGGTGTGCAAGTTGCTCCTATAGATTTTGTGTATTAGTCATTATAACCGATGCCATAGAAGAAGTAGCTAAATCTACTTTAAAAGAAGCATTGGATTTGAGATCCCCAAGTCCAAAGCCAATGTTTGAACTTTTATCATCTTACTTGGAGTTGCAACCTTTCTCTAGTGAACACGACATCTTATGCATTATGGAAACAACATCTTCTTCAACTTTGCGATTGGAAGTGAAGCACCTTGTGAGAGAATTCGAGCTTTACTTCTTGTCAATATGCCTTGACTTGAAACTTGTGGAGCCTTGCCAACAATTGTAGCAGCCTCCATGATATCAGCAACCTTTAAATGAGTAGATGTAGACTTGCTATTCTTTGGAGCCATTGAGTGAATTGCTTTGTATATGTGCTTGAATTTGTGATTGATTTGAAAGTTGAAGAGAAGAGATGGGAGGCGGAGATAGTCCAACTGGACTGCCAAAAATTTGTAACTCAACAAAGTTTCAATTCTGTAAATTAAGATAAGAAAAATATCAAAAAATATAAAAGATTTAATAAATATTAAAAGTGGTTACAAATCTCCAAAGAAGCCCAAAATTGCATAATGAGTCCCCCATTCTTATCTTTTTGAAAACGTTAATTTGAGGGTTGAAGAGTTTGATCTTGGATCGAATAGAATTTGATGATGAATACTTGACCGCCATGCTTTTGAGACCTGTTGGACAAAGAACAAGATGAACGTCTTGAAAATTTGATGAAAATTCACACATTTGAATACTGAAGATGCTTGAATGCTTTGAAGCTTGATTGTGCTGATGTTTGAATATTGTTGAAGCTTGAGCTTTCTAAAGCTTAAATGTTGTTGAAGCTTGAGCTTGTTGAAGTTTGGAAATGCCTCTTATTTATTGAAACTCTAGAATGTTTTGAACCTTTGAGGGAGGACCTATTTATAAGTTGAAAACCCCTTGACTTTAGTATAAACAGTCTGATATAAGATTTTAAAAAACACCCTAACAAACCCTAATGGACTTAGGCTTGAGGTAACTTGGGCTTAATTTATGTTTAGCTCAAGCTTCTTTAATTCACACCATAATGGGTTAAGATATTTTTAACAAAGGTTCAATTTTAATGGCCTAACCTAATTCTATTTAGTCCATAATACATTAGATATGCTTTGAGATAGACTCTTAAAAATGGTCCAATTTTAATAGTGCAATTCCATAAAATATACTAGATTTAATAGATTTTAATAATGGCCCAACTTCACTAATCCAATAATAATTATGTTTATTCATGAATTTATTTTAATTAACTAAGATTAAAATAGTTATTTTTCTTTTAGTCTTGACCAAAATAATATATATTTTCTCCAAATTTTCTTGTCTACAAGTATATTCACACAATTTAGAATCTAATAAATGATCAAACTCTTTAAAATTTTCTAAAAGATATATGATAACATTTAGTTTGAGAGAAGTAATATTTTTTAAAATTAATTTGAATTATTATAAAAGTATTTTATATTTTATTTTCTAATTAAACATAAGGAATATTTGACTGTATAAAATGAAACGATCTTTATATTTGATTTTTTATTTTATAATTTTTCTTAAAATTTAAATGAATGAAATTATATTGAGATATTTAATTTTTTTAAAATTATACTATATTTCATAGCTCATGTTTTCTTGTTATTGATGTTGTATTTTGGTATATCTTAATCGATTTTTGGAATTGTATTTTATAATTTTATTGTAATTTTTTAGAATTCTTAAATTATAAATTTGTTAATTTTTCTAATATTATTTTTCTAGTTATTTTAATTTTTAAATCTCATTAAGAAATTTTCCTCTCTTGACTGTTTAATCCCCACTTCTCCCCGTAGAGATGACGGGGTTTAGGGATGATTTTGTTCCACAAGATGGGAATTCAATCTCTCCACATTGCGAGATGGGTCTAGAAGACAGAATAGGGTCGGAATTTCTAATTTCAAACCTGTTCTAATCTAGTTATCATCTCTAATAATGTATTACATCTAAATTTACATTCCCTCGTCATTTCCTTCTCTTTTCTTTAAAAATTATCTTAACCAAATATAATCTTAGTTTAGGGCACATTCCTTCAATGTGTCCAAGTTAATTTCGAAAATCTTCCCCAACTTGGGTTGCTATAAGTGCGCCAAACAACTACATGTCATTTGCCGTGGGGGCGGGGAGGGGAGGAGGAGGTGATGGTAATGGTAGTGGTTTATACAACAACCTGTTAGACACAAGGTACTGACGAGCATAGACAGGCAACTCAACTGAATTGAACAAGCACCGCCTATACTCGATCAGGGCTCTAATAAATGCAATTACCAAATATCAATAAAGTCGGCAAGGCTAAATAGTCCAAGCATAAAGAAACTAGACAAAGTTCAAAATTAACAGCTAAGTCAGTAATGGACCTAAAAGACTTGTTCGCGGTTCTGCTAGAACGTACTTGGTGCTGACCTTAGTTGACGTACCCGATGCCAGCTCTCCTCTGGATAAGCTGCGACGGACAGAAATGTTGATCAAATCACCAGTTCAATAATGGTTTGCCTTCAAGAAGTTATTCGTCCCACTCTAGTGCGATGGGTACAGCAACTCTCCTTGCATGATAAGACCGTCTCAGATCGCCGTCGACGCACACTAACCGTGATCAACTCGAAAATCTCTTCAATTCACCGGTCCCTTACAGTCAGAAAACTATGGGTTGTGATAGGAAGAATGAAAGAGGCGATTTTTCTCTCAAGGAAGCAAAAATCGAAAAACCAGAACCCTAGCGGTGGCTCTGTTATTTCCTTTTATTCTCGCCTCTAGGGAAAGCCAAAACCTAATATGAATTCGGAGACCCTAATTCCTATCAGATTTTAATGTTTCCTTTTTATTTTCAAGTTGGAGTTAATTAGGCCAAATAAAAAGAGATGATCGTGAAAACATAGGCCAAGTCTAAGCCCAAGTCGGGCCAAGAGGGCAGTGCATGTGTGTGGCAGCCCCACTATCATGGGCTTTTCTATTAAGTCTATAGAAAAGCCTTTTAGTATATAAAGGCTTCCACACTCAATCTTTCCCATGTGAGACTCATGTTCCCAAAATGGTTAAACACGCCACTATATTGACATTTAATTATTGATTCTCACCATGAAAATGACTTTTACCATAATCAAAACAATCTCTAACATGTCAAGAATAACTCTCATTAATTGTTTTAGGTAACTAATCATGAGTTAAAAAATATTAACTCCAAAAGTTACCATTTTCAATAATCCCCTATAAATTTATAGTTAAAGACTATTCAGAATTTACATAATCTACTTTTGATAATAGTACCTTCCGGTTTGAAACACTACTTAAGTTATCCAACTTATGCCCCCACAGGAATAAATGGACTTGAGCCTTGAATCTGAACCTTAAGTATGATGGCGTCCATTGGTAACAGTACACTATTGGCTATGAAGACAATCTTTAGGGTTGACACGTTATAGCCATGTGTCCTGATCCTATCTCATGAGTGTATTCAGAGAAAACCTAATTCTCTTTAGTTGTGGCCACACAACACCACTCACATAATTGGCGATCTCCAAGGATGTATTACTAGCATCCCATCTAAAAGACTTGATCTCATTCAGAGTCAAAACTCTTACTAATTGCAGTAAACGCACCACAGATTTTTAGGGAAAGAACTTAGATATAAATGTATCAGAATAGGTGCCAAATTAACTCAAACAGCTTATTTATACCACATTGAACTACTTTCTGGGATCTCCACTGGGTCAGTTGGGTTGCCACTATAGGTGAATCATTGTTGGGTTATTAATCTCATTCCCAACTTGAATTTAAGGAATAAGAATGTTTCTAATTCCTTAGTTAGGGGATTTGCAATGTTATTTTTGGATCCAACAAAGTCAACAGATACCACCTTTTCAGACACTAACTTCCTTATAGACTTAAGTCTAACTTGGATGAATCTCTTAGTCTTTTGATTATAATTGGTACTTTTTATCTTTGCAATTGTAATTTGACTATCACAATACACAGATATAGCAATAACGGACTTATTGATCATTGACAAAGAAAACAATAGTTCATACAGCCATTCAACTTCCGTTCTAGTAGTATCCAAGGCACATAACTCAGCCTCAAAAGTTAACCGAGTTATCAAAGTCTGTTTACAAGACTTCAAAGCGATTACTTCGTCACCTAATGTAAACACATATCTAGTGCAACCATTACTACTAGAGTTCTTGGCTATCCAGCTTGCATCACTATACCCTTCAAGTACAGTAGGGAATTTCCCATAATGCAGCCCAAGTAAAACTGTTCCCTTTAAGTACCTTAGTACTCTATCCAAGACCTCCCAATGAGTCCGATTTGGATAATTTGTATATCTTGCCAGCTTAGATATAGAAAATAAACTATCTGGTCTTGAGCCATTTGTAAGATATTGTAAGCTACCAATAATTTGAGAATATCTTAATTGAGATACAGGAACTCCATTTTCATTCTTGAACAAAACTACAGAAGGGTCACTTGGAGTTTTAGTAATTCTACAATTTTGATAATCATATTTCTCAAGAACACTCTCAATACAGTGAGTTTGAGAAATGGTTATCCCTCAGTTGAACAAATCAACTTTAGGCCAAAAATAACATTTGCTATTCCCATATCCTTCATTTCAAACTTAATTTTCAAGAATGATTTAGTTTCATTAATTATCTTAACATTGGACTCAAATAACAAGATATCATCCATATACAGACATAGTATAATACATGCATTACCTTTAACCTTACAATAAATACACCTATTATTCTTATTTATGATTAAGCTAAATGATAAAATAATTTTATCAAACTTTTCATACCATTGTTTGGGTGCTTGTTTTAGACTATATAGGAATTTTACAAGTATATAAACTTTTCGTTCATTTCCTTTGGCTACAAATCTCTCAGGCTGATCCATATATATCTCTTCTTCAAGATTACCATGAAGAAAAGCTGTCTTCACATCTATTTGGTGGATGGTGAAACCATATATAAAAACTAATACAATTAGCACTCAGATTGTAGTCAAACGAGCAACATGAGAGCATGTATCAAAATAGTCTATTTCCTCTTTCTGTCTAAACCATTTGGCAACTAATCTGACTTTATACTTCTCTATGATCTCATCCGGTTTAAGTTTCTTCTTAAATATCCATTTACATCTAATTGTATTGCACCTAGGAGGGAGATCTACCAATTCCCATGTTCCATTGGAGATAATAGGATCCATCTCACTTTTAATAGCTCATTTCCAATGTCCTGCTTCTGAGGAAGCCATAGCTGCTTGAAAGGTTGAAAGTTCGTCCTCAACATTGTAAGTGACAAAGTCACTTCCAAAGTCCTTGACTATCTTAACTCTCTTACTTCTTCTAAGTTCTTCTAATTCTTCAGTTTGATTGTTGGAACTATTAGGACCTGCCATCATATCTTTCATCCTTTCCACATGATCAGGAATATAATCAGATATTAAGGCTGAATCTAAAGTAGAAATATTTTGAGAAAAATCAGTTTTCATATGAAATATATCCTTAAAGAATATAGCATCACAGTATTGAATGATAGTGTTAACATCTATGCCAAGTATTTCAGACTTAATTACCAAAAACCTCATAATATAACTTGTTTTCACATAACCAATAAAGATGGCATCAATAGTCTTTGGTTCTAACTTCTTCCTCTTGTGTTCAAGGATTAGAACTTTTGTAAGATAACCTCACACACGGAAGTATTTTAAGTTAGGTTTCCTACTTTTCCTTATTTCAAACTGAGTTACATTTACAAAGCAATGTTTGCTACAATCATCAATAAAACTAATGAAGTATTTCTTATGATCCATAGTCAACAAACCATTGAATTCACAAATGTCTGTGTGAACTAAATCAAATATTTTTGAATCCCTTTCAATTGAATGATAGGGTTTCTTGGTTGTTTTAGCTTCCACACACACTTGGCATTTGTTTTTCTTATCAATTGAATGTTTAGGGATTAAGTCTAAATCCATTATTCTTTTGACAGAATCTAAATTTAAATGTCTTAGTCTACTATGCCAAATATCAGTGTATTCAATAATGTGTACCATAGGATAAACAGAATTCTCAACAGAAGAAGCTTTATTCAAATTAGAAGTAAATGGTTCAACTCTTAATTTAAACAAATCATCTAACAAATAACATTTGCCAACAAAAGAATTATAATGCATAATCACTACTTTATTACATTTGAAAGTAAATTTATAACCTTCTCTAACTAAGCATGAACCACTAAGAATATTCATACGAACTGTTGGACCATGTTGCACCCTATGAAGAGAAAGAACACGCCTTGAAGGAAAGTTCAAGTCCACGCGTCCAATCCCCAACAACACATTGATTGCAGCTGAGTTTTCCATCTTCACAGTTTTTCTTTTAATAGGCTGGTAAGACACAAAAAGTAATTTATCAGTACAAACGTGCACATTTGCTCCAGTATCAACCAGTCATTCAAGTAGTTCATAAATAGTAAAGACTTCTGGGTTAACAGAAACATACATTTCATTATCATTGAAAATAATGATGCCAGTCCCAGCCTCAATGATACAAACCTCAGAAGGGTGTGTATTCAAATTGGCTTCCATTTGATTAGTATCCTCTACCATTACATTGACTTAGGCTTCAAAATTTGATCCTTATTTGACCTTGGACTTTTTAGATGGACAATCCTTAGCCCAATGTCCAACCTAACCACAATTTCAGCAAGGTTTGTTCGCTTTCGTTTTCTTCTTGGCCTTGCATTTTGTCTTGTTGATGTTTTTTATAGTTTGAATTAATCTCTACATTCCTCTGATTATTACTCTTCTTTCCAGTAGTCACCACATGGATATTAGACTCCACATACACAATTTGACTATTCTTTCTATGTTGCTCCTCAATAGATGTTGATTTCATTATATCATTTAGAGAAATTTTCTCCGTCTTGTGTTTGAGAGATATACCAAAGTCCTCCCAAGACTTAGAAAATTTCTCTACCACTGACTGTAGACGACAAATTTTAAGTCTGCAAATAAGATAAGAAAAATATCAAAATTTATAAAATATTTAGTAAATATAAAAAGTGGTTACAAATCTTTGAAAAAGTCCTAAATTACAGGATAAGCCCTCATATTCTTCTCTTTTGAAAAAAACGTTGATTCGAGAGCTGAAAAGCTTGATTTCGGATCGAATGGGATTTGATAATGAACACTTGATTGTGAAGATTCTATTACAATTCACAATCATTCTTGCCTTAGAGGAGACTTTGCCGAAATGTCTTACTTTTGAAGTGACTGTGACTCCAAGCCTGTTGAAAATAGATTTTCTTCTTTTCTTTGGGTCTAACCTAGTAAAAACAGATGGATGTGAATTTGTATCTCCTATCCCACCAAAAAATAGATTGCGGTTTTTATGTTACTTCATCTTCTACAGTAATATACTGCACGTTGACCCTTTTAATCTTGAGTCGGATGGGAGATGCTTATTTGTAACCCAAACCAGCACGCTCTTTTCCTATTGGCATGCTTTGGATAGATCCCGAGCTTTGACCCTTTTCCTTGTTGATATCAACAGGAAGCTTTTCCAACAAATATTGACTTTTTGAATTATATCCAGCCTTTGTTAGGATTTTATAAGCATTTAGGTCAAATCCTTCCTCCGTATGTGAGGTCGGTAATTCACCATACTCTACTTTTACTTCTTTCTTTAGCTAAACAAATCCTTTTATAGGAGTATTTGATGACTTGACGAGATCAACCTTTGTAAGAGGCAAAGTGAGCCCCCCAAGTGGCTTATTGCATGCAGGTTGCTTGGTAGTGCTTTCTGCACATACTGTAGCTTTAACATCTTAGGAGAAAGTAACCTTTTTATCTTCCTTCCCTCTTGATAAATCGATCTTAGTTGATTCACCATCATTTTTAATATAGTACTTAGCATTAGCAATATGCGTCTCAGCTTCAGTGAATGATTTATCATCAGCATCTATTTTCTTCACCACACCATTTCGACAGAATTTGAAACATTGATGCAGGATTGATGGCACTGCACCATTATCATGAAGTCATGGTCTTCCTAATAGAATATTGTAGGAGGTCTTGGCATCAATAACATGGAAAATAGTAGTTGAAAGTATATTTTCAATTAATATATATCCAATCGGAGAGTACCACTAGCTCGTTGCCCCCTTGATTTAAGCCTTGGATCATAAGACGACTTTGGGACAACTCATCCATAAAAATGCTCAACTCTATTAATGTTCGCAGAGGTAAGATGTTTACTGCCGATCCTCCGTCTAACAGTATCCTATTCACCCTTTGTTCTTGCACGTAGCCAGCTACAAATAACGGTCTGTTGTAAGGCATTGAGCCAAGCAACAAATCATCATCAGTAAATGTGATCTCAGTTATATAGCTACTAAGGTCTGTTGAAGCTTCAATTCTCTCCAGGTCTCCTTCATTTATATAGTCAGCATTGTCATCTTCACTTTTTTCATCATGTATGGCATAACAGGAAAAAATGTTGAACTTTTCAACAAGTTCCCTTGATATGAAATCTTTCAGTGTGAGAGATTTCGGAGATTTCTTCCAAAAAGAATCATCTACTGTTGATGCAGATTTGATCTTCTTACTTTTGACCTTCTTCACATTTTTCTTTGTAAATCTGCTTCTTACCAGTGAAGCTCCACCTCTTAAGAATTTGGTGCGTTTCTTTCTTCTTGTCACAAGTGTCCAGTCTTCATTTTTGCCATGGATAGAAGGTTCTTCACCTTCTTATTGATATCCTTCGATATGAAGGACTTGTCTGTCAACTTCGACCTTAACAGGATCAAAACTTCTAAACTTAACCTCCAAAATAACGGGTTCAGCGGGAAGGATGACAACAGTTGTCAAATTTGCAAATGCTTTGTCTTCTTCAAGGACTACATGTCCTTCATGGACCAACTGCATGATCTTGTCTTTCAATACAAAACATTTCTCAATTGGATGACCAATAAGCTGATGGTACTTGCAGTAGTTGGGATCATTTATTCATCTAACTTCATTCGAACGCTTTGTTTCCGGCAACTCTATAGCTTTATTAGCTAATAATTCATCAAACATTGAAGAAATATCGGAGTCGAGGAAAGGATATTCCTTAAACTGTCTTTCTTCTAAGGTTACCTTTTTTCTTTCCTATGGAGGATCCACCTTCTTGGTCACCTTTTGAATCATTTTTGAAGAAATCTTTATTGGAGTCGCGATTGTGGCCATAGACTCCTTTGCTTCAGTTTTAGAAAAAGATTTGCTCCATTTTCTAAAATCTTATTTTTCTTTGCCTTTGTTGGGGTCTTGAACAGGTGCCTTACCCCATGTGTGATGATACTTAATTCCATATCATGAGCACTGGTCGCCAATTCTTTAAAAGTTTGGCATGAACCCTTTAAGGATATACTGGAGTCCCAAGTGCATGCCTTGAATGCACATCTCAATTGTAGATGATTCACTTAGACGATTTCTACAATTGAGGTTCAAATTCCTCCATCTGTTGATATAGTTCACCACTGGTTCGTTATTCCATTGACGAGAGTTGGTGAGCTCTACCATGCTGACGATTCTACGAGTCCTATAGAATCTGTTGAGAAACTTTTGTTCAAGTTACTCCTAACTGTTGATGGAACTAGGTGTCAGATCGGTATATCAGTCAAATGCATTTCCTTTGAGGGATCGTACAAACTGCTTCAAAAGTAGATCCCCACAAGTTCCAGCATTGTTGCACGTCTCGATGAAGAGAGCCACGTGCTGCTTGGAATTTCCTTTTCTATCAAATTATTGAAACTTTGGTGGCTGATATCCAACTGGTATTCTCATATCATCAATTCTTTGCGAATAAGGCTTTGCATATGTGAAAGTGAATTTGCTACCTTCTTCATACTTGTCCTTAATCGTACCCACGATGAAGTCTTTGAACTATTCTACAGGAATCATACCTTCGGACAATATCTGAATATCTTGTAATTTCTCAGAAGTTTTCACTTCTTCTTGCACTTCAGATCTCTTTAGAGGAGTTTGACTTGTTTCGCCAGTCTTCTCAAAGCGATTGATGAGATGTGCGATGGTAAGATCTTGCTCTTGAGAACGTTTGGCGAGTCCATCTACTAATTTTGTGAGATGCGTGAGTTACACTTCCAGATTTTGTGTGGCTGTCATTATAACAAGTGCCACAGAAGAAGCAGAAGAATCTTTATTGAATAAAGTTTTTGGGTTTGAGGTCCCCATGGTGGGATTGAGGTGCAGAGCTAGTACTTAAACTTTGGTCAGCTTGGTTGGAGATGTTGGTCTTCTCCAATGCCGGTGACATCTTGTGCATTGTAGAAGCAACATCTTGCTTCAACTTTGCGGTTGCAGGTGATGAGACAATGCCAAAGTTTTGAGCCTCGCTTTGTGAAAGAATTCGCGACTTACTTCTTGTCAGCATGCCTTGGCTTGAAGCTTGTGGAGCCTTGTCAACAGTTGTAGCAGCCTCCATGATATCAACAATCTTTGAATGAGCAGATGTAGTTTTGCTGTTCTTTAAGGCCATTGAGTTGATTTGTGCTTGTACTTGAATTTGGTATTGATTTGAAGAGAAAAGATGGGAGGCGAAGATTGTCCCACTGGGTGTGCCAGAAATTTGTAGACGACAAATTTCAAATCTGCAAATAAGATAAAAAAAATATCAAAATTTACAAAATATTTAGTAAATATGAAAAGTAATTACAAATCTCCGAATAAGTCCTAAATTGCAGGATAAGTCCTCTAATTCTTTTCTTTTTGAAAAAAACGTTGATTTGAGAACTAAAGAGCTTGATCTCGGATCGAACGGGATTTGATAATGAACATTTGATTGCGAAGCCTTCGAGACTTGTTTGATGCAGAACAAGATGAACGCTTTGAAATTTGATGAAGATTCTAAACCTTAATTTGATAACAATTTTGAACCTTGAATTTGATGATGATTCTGAACCTTGAATTTAATGAAGCTTGAATGCTTGAGCTTGTTGAAACTTGAGATGCCTTTTGTTTGTTGAAGCTTGAGAATTTGGGGTGCCTTGAACCATTGAGGAAATATCCTATTTATAGGCCAAAAATTCCTTAACTTTAGCATAAATAGTCAATGTGGGATTTTGAAGGAGTCTCCCAACGAACCATAATGGACTTGGGTTTAAGATGACCTGAGCTTAATTTATGTTTTAGTCCAATCTCATTTAATCCACATTATATTTAGGTTATGAGATTTTCAAAAGTCCAACTTTAGGGTCTAGTCCAATTCCATTTAATCCATAATATATTGGATTTAATGTAAAATGGACTATTAATAATAGTCCAATTTTATAATCCATTGGATTTAATGAACTTTTAATGATGGCCCAATTATAGTAATTCTAGTATAATTATATTTATTCAAAAATTAATTTTAATTAATCAAGATTAAAATATGTAATTTTCTTTTAATCTTGAAAATATATTTTATTCCAAATTACTTGAAACTTCTCAGGAAGTTCTATATCCGCTTCATGAAGAGAGTGAATAATCAATTGTAGCTCTTGAGTCTGTTCAGTCACATACTTACCTTCAACCATCTGAAATTTCAGAAATTTGGAGATATAATACCTTTCCAGCCTTGATATTCGAAATTATATTTTTTATCCAACTCATCCCAAAGCATCTTTGTTGTATGGGACTCAAAACAATAGACATCAAAGAGAGCATTTGTCAATACTAACAGTATTTCCCCTCTACCTATATTGTTCCGTTCATATCATGCAACAATCTCAGCTATTCTATGATGTCTATCAGTTGGTATAAGCCTGTGTACCTACACTGTTGACAATAAGTCCCTCATGGTCAACCAAATTTTCATGCGTTGTTGCCAACGCTTGAAATAACGCATGAAATTTTGCCTTGGACCAAACTTGTCCGGCAGACCCTTCAAGTCAACCAAAGGCTTATACGCAACAGAAGCAGTACCTGATGAACTGGCCATTGCACACAAATAAATAATTGCAAAATAACTTTTTGAAGATTGTTAACCACAGGATACTAACGAGTACAGACAAGCAACTCAACTGAATTGAACAAGCACCGCCTATACCTGATCAGTGCTCTGACAAATACAATTACCAAATATCAATAAAGTCGGCAAGGCTAAACAATCCAAGCGTAAAGAAACCATACAGAATTTAAAATTAACAGATAAGTCAATAATGGACTTGAGAGACTTACTTGCAATTCCTCCAGAACGTACCCGGCGCTCCTAGTAGACATACCCGGCATCGACTCTCCTCTCGACAAGCAATGATGCGATGGACAGAAACGTTGACCGAATTACCAGTTCAATACTGGTTTGCCTTCAAGAAATTATTCACCTCACTCCGATACGATGGGTACAGCAACTTTCCTTACAGGATAAGACGGTCTCAAATCGCCATCGACATACACCAACCGCGATTACCTAAAAAATCTCTTCAATTCACCAGTCCCTTATAGTCAGAAAAC
Organism: Voacanga thouarsii; assembly: GCA_026120185.1. Classification (NCBI taxonomy): domain Eukaryota; kingdom Viridiplantae; phylum Streptophyta; class Magnoliopsida; order Gentianales; family Apocynaceae; genus Voacanga; species Voacanga thouarsii. Next base: position 2,324,611 of record JANUWF010002419.1, on the reverse strand, counting down.
TATGGGTCATGATAGAGAGAATGGAAGGGGCTATTTTTCTCTCAAGGAAGTAAATATCGAAAAATCAGAACCTTAGTGGCGGCTCTATTATTTTCCTTTTAATCTCGCCTCTTGGGAAAACCAAAACTCAATCTGAATTAGAAGACCCTAATTCCCATCAGATTTTAATGTTTCATTTTTCTTTTTAAATTAGAGTTAATTGGACAAAATAAAAAGATTTTAATGTTTTCCTTTCCTTTTCAAGTTAAAGTTAATTTGGCCAAATAAAACGAGAGGACCGTGAAAACATAGGTCAAACCTTAACTCGAGCCGGGCAGGACGGGCGGCGCACATGTGGCAGCCCCATTACCTTAGGCTTTTCTATCAAATCTATACAAAAGCCTTTTAGTATATAAAGGCTTCCACGATCCTCAATTTTTCTTATGTGGGACTCATGTTCCCAAATAGTTAAACATCCAACTTTAATGACATTTAATTACAAATTTTCACTATAAAAATAACTTCTACCATAATCAAAACAATTTCTAACATGTCAAGAACAACTCCCATTAATTGTTTTAGACTAACTAATCATAAGTTAAAAATTATTAACTCACAAAGTTACCATTTTCAACAAAACCAACCCCTTCTCCCCCGGGCGCCTGGATGCTCTTCTCCATGGTTAACACGCTGCCACTTTGCCTGGTTCCAAATGTTCTTAAATTTTCTTTGACAAGAAAATTGCAGTTGGAGTAAATTTATCTTACTCTTAACCTTATTTTCTATTTCCATGGGTAGTGAATTGAAGTTTACTGCAAAGATAAAAGTACTCACGGAGATTTGATTAATGTGGATTTTTTTTCCTTTTAAGAAAGTGATTAGGTAAAAAGAAAAAAATCTCCGCAAAAAAAATGAAGCAACATGACAACATACTGACCGAGGGAAAGAAATGAGACTAGAGGTTATTGGAACTGATATATATATAATCCTAAGTTTAATCAAGGTGACTATAAAATGATGCATTTTTTTCCCAATAAAAAAGGATACAATGTTTATTACAAATCACAAATCACAGAAGAATAACAATAAGTACGGAATTTCACAAAATGAAATGCAAGTACAACAACCGTACCATATGAATTCACTGACCCTAGCATATAGTCAGAACTGAATAGAACGATCTTATTCTTAATTAAGAGGATATCACAGGAATTCAAACGTTGCAAGACTGATCTTATTTTATGACCAATGGTTCAAACGTTGCGAAAGCTTACACCAATGGTTCTTCTACAACAATTGGAGCTGCAGGTTGACAAAAGTAAATTTGTGACAACTAACATCTCTCTAACAAATTTTGGATATCAGATGTGATTCTTAACTTATAAATAGTATCCAATCGTGGATCAATATCACCAAAAAATATGGTGGCAATGGATAGTTTAGATAGTGCTATCACTAGAACTCTGCTTTTCTTTCTTACGATTTTCATCCATAATTCTCTGGAGCTCCTTTTCACTTGCTACAATCAGTCGCTTAACAGTGTCAAAGGCTGTAAGTCTAATTCTGCAAGAGGCAAATCAAGTGAAACAAGTCAATTAAATACTATACTACAAAAACTCCTCGCCCCAGGGAACCCAAAAAAAAAAATAATAATAGATAGATAGCTAAGCAGTTCCAAGAATAATCCAAGGGGAAAAAGGTACATAATTCCTTAAAAGGATGTAACCAACTATTAATGGTGCATGCAAATCTGGAATTGAAAATTGGTCCAAGTTTTTTACTCCTCTTACGACTTGATTTTGATGTGTTTTCTTCATCCTCGGCGCTTTCATTACTATCTAAACCTTCGGGATCAGTTTCAATATATCCCTCGTCTAGCTCTTTATGTGTTTCAAATGCTATTGTCCCTTCCAATAATTGTGCAGAAGCTTGTCAAGTGAGACTAGTTTTTGCAGCTTCAGCTAACTTCCTTTTTTGTTTCATATAAATTCCCTCATCTAAAATCAAGTTTGTGTCAACAAGCTCATCATCATCAAGCATACTACAATCACTATCTTCAAAACTTTCACAATCAGAATCATCTCCTTGTGACTGGCTAGAATCAGAGCAACTTTTCTCATCAATTTCAATATCAAATAAATCACTATTGCTGCTACCTCCCAAAATTTGGCTTACTGCCTCAATTTCTGCCTCTTTCTCTTTCTCTTGATTTCCTCCGAAACCATTACCTTCAAAATCACTTATATCCCTTATACCCCTATCAAACACATCCTTATGATCAACCCAAATTTCAACCACTTTATCCTTTGCTGTATATTTATCTAAGTTCAGCACTATCTCATCAGAAAGAATGAATTGAAAGAAGCTACCATCATGATAGTAGTATCCACAAGAACTATTAATCCCTAATTCTTTCACCATTGAGTCTAATTCACATAAAGACAAACGATCAGAAGTGCAAAAATCAAAATAATTCAGGCATCCATCCTTATAAAATGTTGGGCAAATTTAGATGTAATACATTATTAGAGATGATAACTAGATTAGAACATGTTTGAAATTAAAAATTCCGACCCTATTCTGTCTTCTAGACCCATCTCGCAATGTGGAGAGATTGAATTCCCATCCTGCAGGACAAAATCATCCCTAAACCCCGTCATCTCTACGGGGAGAAGTGGGGATTGAACAGTCAAGAGAGGAAAATTTCTTAATGAGATTTAAAAATTAAAATAACTAGAAAAATAATATTAGAAAAATTAACAAATTTATAATTTAAGAATTCTAAAAAATTACAATAAAATTATAAAATACAATTCCAAAAATCGATTAAGATATACCAAAATACAACATCAATAACAAGAAAACATGAGCTATGAAATATAGTATAATTTCAAAAAAATTAAATATCTTAACATAATTTCATTCATTTAAATTTTAAGAAAAATTATAAAATAAAAAATCAAATACAAAGATCGTTTCATTTTATACAGTCAAACATTCCTTATGTTTAATTAGAAAATAAAATATAAAATACTTTTATAATAATTCAAATTAATTTTAAAAAATATTACTTCTCTCAAACTAAATGTTATCATATATCTTTTAAAAAGTTTTAAAGAGTTTGATCATTTATTAGATTCTAAGTTGTGTGAATATACTTGTATACAAGAAAATTTGGAGAAAATATATATTATTTTGGTCAAGACTAAAAGAAAAATAACTATTTTAATCTTAGTTAATTAAAATAAATTCATGAATAAACATAATTATTATTGGATTAGTGAAGTTGGGCCATTATTAAAATCTATTAAATCTAATATATTTTATGGAATTGCACTATTAAAATTGGACCATTTTTAAGAGTCTATCTCAAAGCAAATCCAATGTATTATGGACTAAATAGAATTAGGTTAGGCCATTAAAATTGAACCTTTGTTAAAAATATCTTAACCCATTATGGTGTGAATTAAAGAAGCTTGAGCTAAACATAAATTAAGCCCAAGTTACCTCAAGCCTAAGTCCATTAGGGTTTGTTAGGGTGTTTTTTAAAATCTTATATCAGACTATTTATACTAAAGTCAAGGGGTTTTCAACTTATAAATAGGTCCTCCCTCAAAGGTTCAAAACATTCTAGAGTTTCAATAAATAAGAGGCATTTCCAAACTTCAACAAGCTCAAGCTTCAACAACATTTAAGCTTTAGAAAGCTCAAGCTTCAACAATATTCAAACATCATCACAATCAAGCTTCAAAGCATTCAAGCTTCTTCAGTATTTAAATGTGTGAATTTTCATCAAATTTTCAAGACGTTCATCTTGTTCTTTGTCCAACAGGTCTCGAAAGCATGGTGGTCAAGTATTCATCATCAAATTCTGTTCGATCCAAGATCAAACTCCTCAACCCTCAAATTAACGTTTTCAAAAAGATAAGAATAGGGGACTCATTATGCAATTTTGGGCTTCTTTGGAGATTTGTAACTACTTTTAATATTTATTAAATCTTTTATATTTTTTGATATTTTTCTTATCTTAATTTGCAGAATTGAAAATTTGTTAAGTTACAAATTTTTGGCACGTTCAGTTAGACTATCTCTGCCTCACATCTCATCTCTTCAACTTTCAAATCAATCACAAATTCAAGCACATATACAAAGCAACTCACTCAATGGCTCCAAAGAATAGCAAACTGCATCTACTCATTTAAAGGTTGCTGATATCATGGAGGCTGCTACAATTGTTGGCAAGGCTCCACAAGTTTCAAGTCAAGGCATGTTGACAAGAAGTAAAGCTCGGGTTCTTTCACAAGGTGCTTCACTTCCAATCGCAAAGTTAAAGAATATGTTATTTCCATATTGCATAAGATGTCATGTTCACTAGAGAAAGGTTGCAACTCCAAGCAAGGTAATAAAAGTTCAAACATTGGCTTTGGGCTTGGGGATCTCAAATCTAATGCTTCTTTTAAAGAAGATTTGGCTGCTTCTTCTATGGCACCAGTTATGATGACTAATACACAAAATCTATAGGTGCAACTTGCACATCTCACAAAATTGGTGGAAGAACTCACCAAATGCTTCCAAAAGCAAGATCTTGTCATCACACACCTCATCAATTGCTTTGAGAAAATTGGCGGAACAAGTTAAGCTTCTCTAAAGAGATCTGAAACATAAGAGGAAGTAAAAACTTCCAAGAAAATATAGGATATCTAGATATACTTCTTAGAGTTGATTCCTATTGATCAACTTAAAGACTTTACCGTGGGCATTAAGGATAAGTATGAAGGAGGTAGCAAATCTACCTTCACATATACAAAGCCCAGTAAAGCAATTTGTGTGATCCCTTAAGGGGAATGCATTCGATTAGTATACTGATCTTACACCTGGTTCTATCAATAGTAGGGAGAAACTGGAACAAGAGTTCCTCAATAGATTTTATAGTATTCGTAGAATCGTCAGTATGGTAGAGCTAACCAATTCTTATTAATAGAAAGATAAATCAGTGGTTGACTACATCAATATGTAGAGAAATTTGAACCTCAATTGCAAAGATCGTCTAAATGAAACATCTGCAATTGAAATATGCATCCAAGGTACGCATTGGAAACTCCAATATATTCTCAAAGGGATTATGCCAAAGGCTTTTGAAGAATTAGCTACTTGTGCTTATGATATGAAATTGAGCATTGGTGCACATAGAGGTAAAGCGTCTGCTCAAGATCCCAACAAAGGCAAAGAAAAAAAAAAAGATTTTATAAAAAGAAGCAAATCATTTTTTAATACTGAAGCAAAAGAGTCTATGGAAACAGTCACGACTTCACAAAAAAATTTCTTCAAACGTAATTCAGAAGGTGACCAATGTAATACCCCTTCCTGAATAATTATGAAATGCAAGCATTAATTCGGGTAGAATATACATACATACATACATACATACATACATACATACATACATACATATATATATATATATATATATATATATATATATATATATTAGCTTGTAAAGCAATATAAGAGAAGCCATTAGGTAGGCCATTATATTAGTGACATGCATAGATATGGTGGGCTATATGAAGACCATGGATAATTAGGTGCATAATAAAAGAAGTCCATAATAAAAGCCCATTTGGATTCATATGATTGGATGAAATTCCTAAGGCTTCTGCTTACTTCCACTATGTTCTTCCATCTTCTTACACCTTCTCCTACCTTCTACTGACTTCCATTAACTTCTAAGATATTTTAGTGATGCTAAGTCATCATGCATGAGTTTCCAAGCTATTCTAGAATTGGCGAAGTCATGAAAGAAGAAACTTCTAAGAACTTCTAGAGTTACGAAGTCATCAAAGGAACAAGATAAAAGGAGGAGAAGGAAGAGAAAAGGAAAACCGGGAAAGAGAAAAGGGAGGAGAAGCGAGAGGGAAAAGGAAGGAAAGAAAGGAGGAAACCAAAAGAGAAGAGAAGAAAGAAGGGAGAGGAAGAAGAGAGAAGAGGAAAAATGGAATGAAGAAAGAGAAAGAGAAGAAACTGGGAGAGAAGAGAGTGGGAAAACTAGAAAAAGAAAGGAGAGAAAGAAAGGAAGAAAACCAAGGAAGAGGAAGAGAAAAAAAATGAAGAAGAATTTGGAATTTTGCAAACTTAGTTTTGCTTCATCAAGTAGGTAAAATCTCTCTTCTTAGAATTAAAGTTGGTATATTCTTAATAAAGATTTGTTAGGATATTATGCTTGAATACATGAATTCTTGAGAAGAAGTTGAAATGAAAATTTGATGGTGATGAAGGGATGTTGGCTGGTTGTATTGAGGAGTATTTAGTATGTTTGGCTACTTGCATAAAATACCTTGAAGTAGCTAATGGTGAGAATTTGCTAAAGAAGAATAGTGGAAAGGTTGTAAAAGGAAAGATTATGAAGCTATTTCTTATGAAAATAACAAAGTAAATAATTGTTTGGCATCTTGTGAATAATCTTTGAATTGAGAAGGTTTTGAAATAATGTGACTGAAGCTAAACATGTTATGGGATGATAAGAAATATTTGGAGTAGGTTTTGCGAGATTTTGGTTGGCCAAGAATCACATAGTATTAAATATACCAAAAGTTGCTATTTGGAAGACCAAAAATTCTATTTTGTGTTCTTAAGAGAACGATGTGGTTTAAATATTAGAAAGTGTTGTGAAAAAAAGCTAAGTAAAACACCACAATTAAGATGATAAATGAGGTTTTGGAGGTGTAAATATGCTAGGTTATGTTGAAGAACCCATAGAAAAAACCTAAGTAATATTGCTCCTTGAAATGCCTAGTTTTGCATATTAATATGTGTTGTAAGATTACAGCAGTGATTGAAAAACTGAAGAGAGATATTACCATTCAATGAGCTAGAAATTGTAGAGAAATGTCATAGTGACATTTTGGAACAAATTTCACTCAAAACGGATTAGTATAGCCAAAGTTAGTAAGGTAACAAGAAAGGTTACCAAATGCATAGAAAAATAACCTATTCCTATTAAATGTGAAAATGCAAGTCGTTTTAATCTTTTGCGGATAATTAGTAGGAATCTTGGAGAAGTGAGTCTCTTTTAAGCTTTTAAGACTAAGAAAAAGGGATGAAGGGATTTATAGGGTATTTGTTACTTTATATCCTTCTAGCGTAATATATCCCGAATTCCTAACTTCGAGTATCACTTTTAGAAATGCCTTATTGTTGTAGGTGGATCGGATTTGGGGAACACTTGACTTTACCACAATGTGAATATTAGCATTTACTGAATAAAGTGGGTTCCCTGATTTCCAAACCCTACTCAATTAGGTATTTTTTTTTGTTAAATTCGTTCATAAACATTTTATGCAAAATGAGTCTGTTTATTTATAAACTTCATTTTGGGTAATGGTTTCCCAAATTAATCACTGTAATCATTTTATGAAGCATGAATATGTGAGTTCCATGATTTATAAAACTTTATTTGGCTAGTTGTTTTTCCAGTATGATTGAACATGAACTTTTCCTTGATAAATGGGTTTTGTTAAAGCAATGTTTTGCTATCACTAACCATATGTCTATTATGACAAATAATATGCATTTATGTGTTTCTCTACTAGCATAAAAGCTACATTTTAGTTATAAAAAGCATTATCATGCTGCTTTTGATTCTAGTTGCTTTCAAAGTAATTCATGCAGAATGTGAAATGCTTAATGCTAATGAACCTCGGAAAATGGTTACAGAAAAGGTGACAAATATTTCAATGTTTTGGCCTAAAAAATAGTTTTCTTAATCTCCCTTAAGGGAAAATATGGTATTAGAACTGATCGTGAGAACTAGTGAAGATGTTACGTACTCAGCAAGGGCTTTAACTATTGTACTAGTTTATATTAGAGATAATTAACCTCAAGTAATCCAGTTCTAGTTCTGGGGTTTATCTTACTCCAAACGAGACAATAGGACATTGGAATTAGCCACATCCCCAGTTAGCACTATCATAATAGGTAAACAACTAGTTTAACAGCGCAAGACACTCAAATGTCTTTATGCACCAATTAGTTGATCGTGGGCGGGACATTCAATCTGTGATCAAAGCTCACCAACCTCATTGTAAGGAGAGTATGGGAAGGGGGGGGGGGTCCCTACTACTGTAAGTAAAAAGAGATGATGATCAACTCTTGTCACCTCGTCGTGAGGGGAATGCGGGAAGGAAGACCCTGTATTATTGCAAGTAAAAAGGACTGATATAGTTTGAAGTAAATTATGTTAACAATTCTACTGGGTCAGCAATATACAATTGAGTGCTGATGGTGCAATCCTGGCACAATAAGACCATATTAGCCGAGGGCAAAGCATTGTGAACTTTGCACAAGATCAACCTTCTATTGAGAGAATAGCCTGCTTTCTTTAAAATGAGGCGACAATGTTCTATAAATCATTGTTTTTCAAAATGTGCATGAACTTTTGAACAACAATTGATATTTTCCACTACTTAACATAAATGTTGTTTTCAGTGGAAACATATGATAAAATCTTTTTATTTGTTTTCAAGGAAAAACACTAGCATATACGGGACTGGCAGAGTATAACATTTACACGTATGTCTATTTTTCCTCCATTTTCTTAGGATTCAGAGATGGAGATATGTGTCAGTAATGCCAATATCACTCCCTGGGGTTTAGTCTAATGAAGATTTTGTAACTTTGCTATGTGCAGACTATAGATCTGCTTATCATATGTAATTCTGGATCAAGAAATATGTATTAACCCATCTTTCATGTCAATTTCATGAAATAGTATATTTCTATTTATCTGTTTTAAGCTTTGATCTGTTATAAAAACCCTTTATCTGGAAATTCAGATGGGACTGTTAGGATTTGTGGACTCCTAAACGCAGAAAATATTCAGGAATCCCTTCTAATGACCCAAGTAAATGATTAAGAAGAACTATACTTTACAAAATTATCTCTGTTCGGCGTAATCAAGATCCTACGATTCTGATTGTACTGTCGTACGTGTAACCTGAACGATTACCAGACGGTGCAGTGTGCGAACGTCCTCTGTTGGATACACAAGACAAACTAACTCGTTACCCCGAGAGTGCTAGCGCATAGAGTTTGAGAGACTTGTTTTTCTGGTGAATGGGGCACGAATATTTGAACAGAACGGCTCTCTTGAGAAAACGACTAGGATTTTCTTAAAATCCCTCCGGATCACTTAGAGTCCAACTCTGATAATATCTTATCATATTTTATTTTAAATTCAAATTAAATTAAAACTGATATGATAAGATTCTGCCATTATCTCGATAATTTAATTAATTAATTTATCTAGTCAGATTCTTACAATCTGGACATCATTCAGATACATCGCATGTGGACATATTTCCAAATTCATTATATCTGATAAATTTTTTAGGTTCAATTAATTTAGACATATTTTCAATTTCATCAAATCTAGTTACCAAAAAATAACCTAACAAGTTCACTTATTGTGTGACCCTATAGGTTCATTTAAAACTGGCAGTGCGCCCAAATCACATTTAAATGGCCCACAAATTATAAGCGATTTTTAGCAAAATATTATAACTATCCAGGTTAAATGAAGATCAGTGATTACTTTGAACCAAATCATAATTTTATATTTAGTTATTTTGTCACACGATATCCAAATTAAGCATAAGGCATGAAGCATGTCATCCTTATTAAGTTTAATCAATTATTTCTTGATCTCATAGTAAACTGTTCAAACAAATGATATCAATATCTTAAATTGATATATTTGAGTACGGTAATACATTTTAACAGTCTAACTTATTAAGGGGCCCATAGATATCTCTTCCATAATTGAGAGAGACAAATTCCTTCAGTATCAATCATATTCCTCTCCTTGATTTATTCTATATCCAACAGTAGTCTAATTTATTATCTGATTAAAGATAACTTTAGACAACATCAAAATATAGAATTTATCAAGTAGGAAACTATGATGAATTTAGGTCGTAGGACTTTTAATATCATTATAGTTAGAAAGTACTTATGACATGTTCCATGAAGTACTCTCACTGTGGGTCATGTCCAATATAATGTTCTTTAATATTTATTTATATTTTGACTTGATATCACATATATTCATGACCAATAAAACATAGCCATCAAGTCACAAATATACTAATCTTAATTTATTATTGTTCTACTAATAATAATCGACCAGGGACGGTTTAAGAATAGTCATTGTATTGATTATAGGGTTTTACTATCAAGTCACATACTTGATGACCACAAAACTAAATACACTATTCATAGAAAAAAATGCCTCGTATTATTACATAATACATAACGACAATAGTATAAGTACAAATTGACTCTAGGGCATATCCCTAATAGGGGCAACATCCAACAATAGCAGGGCCCACTATGACCGGATAATTTGGGATGTTACAACCAAGAAAATGAATCCTTCACAAGAAAGGAAGAAGGTAACTATAGAAAAAAAAAAACAATCCAAGGAATATATTTTCTTTGATTGTAATGTTTCTTCAATGTTTGATGAGTTGACGACTGCTAAGGCTATAAAGATACCAGAAGCAAAATGTCCAAATAAGGTTAGATGAATAAATAACTTGTAACACCCCACTACCTAGGCCCACCAAGGCCGGAGATGTCGCCCCATCCAAAGGATAATAGGTCTTTATAACTAGGTCATACAAATAAAATAGCGGAATAAAAATGATACTTGAACTTAAAATTTATTACATCCAAAATAATAATAATAATAATAATAATAATAATAATAATAATAATAATAATAATAATAATAATAATAATAATAATAATAATATATCCAAGAAATCAATCCAAGAATACCCAAAACAAATTCATAGTAAAATTCATCTGCTCTCATCTCCCCCAAACATTACACAAAATAAATCTTCAGAAAATTCTCTCGAAGCAGGCAATATCTAGCTACTCATCCCCACAGCAGGATCGACCTGAAATCATGGTAAAAATAGTGGTGAGACAGAAATCTCAATAAGTTCGTGCATGCTTAAGTGTCGGGAGAAAACAATTCGTGAATGCAAAGTATAAAATTCTTTATAAGAGATCACTAGCAAGCAATAAATATTAGTCAAAAGCAAGAGTGGTGTTTTGGCTTTTCCAATCATAAAAAATCAATAAAATCAACCACTCAAAAGAAATGGTCATGGGTTACCACACGTTGGGCCCTATAACTGCATGGTCAGCATGCCACACTTTGTGCAGACTGACAAAAGTAGGTGATCGACCTACTGAGTAAGATACTCCTCATTCTTTATGCCCAAACAACAATCGGGGTGTCCATTCTGGCAAAATATAGTCACTTGACTGAAAAGAATGCTGCTAGCTCGGACCGGCATGACCTACTGGACTGACGTCTTATCCGGGAAGGACTCACCCCTCAGAGGTGGCCACCTACTGAGAGACTTACCTTAACCCCTCAAAGATTAGCCCTAGTAGTCCACCATTATTGAGTACTCAACGATGTTTCCCACTTAGGATAAAATGAACAAAACACTGTTCCACATGAAAATGACAATTTAAGGGTTTCCAAAGTCTTTGTCAAAATCAATTTTAGAAAGAGTTTTGAGTATGATTAAATCTGCTCATTGATCTTTAAATAATTCAATTGTTTGAAATAAGAAAGAATTCAACCATCAATTGTCTTTACATAAATGAGTGTCTATGCACTCTACATTTGACTTGCCATAATAAACATTTCACATCAATCAGGTTTTATGTAGGAGCTTACCTGATTCTTGCTCACAATAAAAGGTCTCCAACAGCTGACCTAACCCCGCATGGGCAAATACAAATCACAATCAATTTCGAGCCACAATCCACTTCCTCAATTTTAAATCAACTCAACTTACTACTACCATGATTCTAGTGTCCCAAGCTCTAAGGCCAAATAATAAATAAATAGGTTTATAAGTTGAGCCTAATTTGATATTTAAAATAATTAATGGTTTGGGAAATAAATTCTAATAAGTTGAAAGTTTAAATCTTGCTAAGAAAAATTTAGAGTTTATTTGATCAAGAGTCCTAGGTAGTATTAAGTAAAATAATGATTTATTAATAATTTAGTTGTTAGAAAATAATTGATAGCTAAAATTAGTTGAAAATAGATTTAATGAGTCTTACTTGAACAATAATAAATAAATTCTTAATGGGTTTTGATTAAAAGATAATAATTAAATTTTTAGTAATAAATATTTTACTAATTATAATTATTTTCATAAAAGGCTTTATTTGATTTCATTATTTTAAGTAATATATATATATATATATATATATTATTTTTCTAGCAAAAGCTATTATTTATTTGACTAAAATATCCTTATTATATATAATAATCCAGATCTACCCTTCCTAGGGTTTTTTGAAATTACTAGTAAAATTATATTATTAAATATTTTATTCACGAAATAAAAATTAGCTTAGGGACAACTAGATCATGATCAAATTTCTATGGCTAACCACAATCAAGATCATATGCAATCCTTCAATTCATCAAATCATCCAAATCATGCATATAAGCATAGATCTAAATTTATCAAGATATGATCTAACCTCTACTAACATAAATATGATCATGGCTTCAATAATCCAACATGAATAAAAATCCTATTCACCAAAGGTGACATAATCTCTAGCATACTTCATCACAAATACTACCTATGACATAGAAACATGCATCAAATCCCAAATCATCATTCAATCAACCAAGATAAACCTTCCATGCATAAATCCCATCTCCTTCACAATCATACATATATTCATGCTTTAATCTCAACAATACATACTCAAATCCTATCACAATCCACATACTATCAACATCATCCTAGAGACATGAATCTAGAATTTAAAAGAAAGATTGAAAGGACTTACTTGGTTGAGGAATACCTTAAAGGAGTTTAGAATGGACCTCAACTCCTAGATGCCTAACTTCGTCCTAGGAAGATGGAGAAAGCATGGCCATGGGAGAAGAAGCCATCCGGCCAAGAGAAGAGAGTTTCGGCCATGAGAGGAAGAGAGAGAGAGAGACCATTAGCATGCTTATTCATATATATTTTCACTAGAGATCAAGATTGGAGAAGATGAAGTTGTTAGAACAAACCTACCTTAAAGGTGTTCTTGAACCTTCGCAGAATTTTTTGGTTTTTTATCCAAACTAGCAAGTTGGTTTGTGAAGTTTGATGTTAAGAGTGGTGTTGATGGACTCACGGTAGTGAGTAGGTTAAATCTGGAGATTTTAGAGAAGGTTTGAAGTGGTTTGGAGGGGTATTAGGTGAAAGGAATGAGTAGGTGTTCTTGGTGTGTTGTGTGTGTTCTTGAAGGTTGAAGGGATTTGAGAGATTTTATTTTGCAACTGCCGAAATTTTGTGAGAACTAGGGCTGCCGAACTTTCTGTAGGGTTTAGGAAGATGGCTCTCTGGTTTGGAAGAGAAAATGAAAGGCTAGTTGTTAAAATCCTTGAAGAATATTTTTTGAAAGTAAATTTGGAAACTAAATATTCAAGAATATCTTGATTATTGGAGAGCTTTGGAAGTCTGCCATGGCCGACTGTTTTGAGCAATATTTCAGTTGATTGAAAGCTGGTTTAAGGAGGCTTATGGTAGCCGAAAACAAGGAGCATAATGGTGAAGAAAAAGTCTGGTTATTTGAGGGATACTTTATGGAAGGTTGTTAAACTAAGGTGGCTGGAATTTTGGTAATCAATCAAGTATGATTGTAGGGATTTGTTGGAGAGATTTTCGGGCAGCCATGTCTAAATTTCGTGCAGAAGCTTAAGAGAGATAATGGAGCTCAGTTACTGAAGGTTTAAGGGAAGTTTATGCAGAACAAGGATGGGGTTTCGGCTGGGAGAGAATTAGGAAACAAAGCTGGACAGTTAGACTGCACAGGATTTTCGCTAGGCTGGAATTCCTGGACAGTTTTTCGGCTGCCATTTTCCAGCCAGCTTGCAGAGATTTTGAAGGGGAATTTTAGGGGCTTTCAAAGCTGGTTTACAGCTTTCTTCATGGAGGAAAAACATGGCTAAGGTGCTAAACAAAATCTGAAAGAAAACAACTTGGTTTTGGATCTCCAAAGCTGCAATTTGCACAGGAATTTTTCTGATTTTGCACCACTTTTGTGCAGTCCAAAAATAGCCAGAAAAATCCAGATTCTAGGCTGAACAAAAAGGCCTTTTTCTGGCAGCATTTGGGAGGGAATAATGGTTAAGAATTTTGACACCTTGAAGGCACACAAAGATGGAAAATTTTAGTTCTATGCATGAAGGGAAATGAACCTAACTAGAGTGAATTTTTAGCAAGTTCACTAGAGGGATTTATCCTCTTGGAATCTCCCACAACTCTTCCATATTTTTAGACCATAAGATGCCTTTCACTAAGACATTTTGATCCTACAAAACCACAGTACTTTACTGAAGTTTTTGGAAAGGAAATGGCTAGAACATCTTGATCAAACTAATGAGTTGAGAAATAAGGAAAATCAAAGATCAAGAGGAAATGAATTCCCCTTAGGAAATTCGTGTAGGGCAAATGAGTAGAATGATGATACTCCTAACATGTCTCTCTTAGGACAACTTCTCTACCCTACTCCAAGCACATAAAGCCGAAATTATTACTTCCCAAGCAAAAATAAAATTTAACCAAACTAAAGCTCCTATGATGGAATTTGAACCCAAGACCTCAAGAACTAATTCTAAGGCTCTAACCACTACACCACAACAACTCTTGTTCTTATTTTCCCTCTAAAAAAAATATTTTCTATTCAATCCTCAAGCTATCTCCCTTTTTCCACCTCAAGCAAAATTACCATTTTGCCCTTCTCAAGCAGTACCCACAACCAAGCCTTCAAGAAAATAAATCTCAAACCCAAAACACAGAAAATCATATAAAAATATATTTAAACATGCAATAAAGTATGATATGCATCCCAACCCCCCTTACTCCAAGACTGGTTTTGACTGGGGTTTCACATAACTACTATAAGTACCATCATTTAATTGGTCATCCGATTGAGAAATGTTTTGTGATCAAGGACAAAATCATGTAGTTGGTCTGTGAATGACACATAGTCCTTGAAAAGGACAAGGCATATGCTAATTTGATAACTCTTGCAGTTCCTCCTATTGGACCTATTATTTTTTAGGTTAGATTTAGAATTTTGATCTATCAAACTTAGAATTGATAACAAGTTCTTGCTACTAAAAAGTCTCAACAAAAAGTTCAAGAATCCTCTCCAAATGGTGTTACTTTCTCAAACATTCAGCAAGAAGATGAAGGCTAGACGCTGGTGACAGAAAGAAGAAATCGTACGAAAGCCTCAAAGGGTGGAGCTTCACTGGTAAGAGGCAGGTTCATCAAGAAAAATATGATGAGGGTCAAAAGCAAGAAAGTCAAACCTGCACCAACAACAAATGTTTTCTTGTGAAAGAAATTCCAACACCTATCATGTTGAAAGATTTTATACCAAGGAAACTTGCTGAAAAGTTTAATATTATCTTATGATATGCTATACCTGATGAGGAACGCGAAGAAGACAATGATGAATACATCAAAGAAAAAGATAGGGACAAAATTAATTCTTCAGCAAATCTTAGTAGTTGTATTGCTGAGATCACATTCATTGATGACAATTTGCTACTTGGTCCAACGCCTCATAATAGATTTTTATTTTTGGCTGGTTATATACAAGAGTAAAGAGTGAATAGATGCTAATAGATGGAGAATCAACAGTGAATATCACACCTCTACAGACACCGAAAAAGTTTTTGGCATTTTTATAGATAAACTGTCTCAAAGTTATCTTATAATACAATGATTCAGTCAAGGGATTAATGAGCAAGTAGTACTCTCCGACTTGACATATTAATTGAAGATATGCCTTTAAATGCTCTCTTCTATGTTATTGGTGCTAAGACCTCTTATAACATTCTACTAGGAAAATCATGGCTCTACAATAATGGTGTAGTGCCATCAATCTTGCATTAATATTACAAATACCATCGCAATGGCGTGATAAAGAAAATAGATGATGACAAACCCTTCACTAAAGCTAAAATGCATATTGTTGATACCAAGTAATATATTCGAAAAGATGATAAACCAACTAAGATCGATTCATCAATGTGGAAGAAGACAAAAAATATCACATTCTCCAAAAATGTCAAAGTTACAGCATGTATAGAAGGCTCTAATAAGTAATCTACATACAATAAGCCATTAAGAGGGCTCACTTTGCCCCCTCACAAATGTAGACTTTTTAAATTACAAAATACTCCTGTGAAAAGATTTGTCTAGCCAAAGAAAGAATTAAAGTAGAGCATGGTGAATTTTCAATTTTGTGTACGAATAAAGGATTTGACATAAACACTTATAGACTTCTAGAAAATGTAGGATATAATTCATAAAGTCAACACTTGTTGGGAAAGCTACCTGTGGATATTAACAAAGAAAAAGAGCGTGGTTCAGGATCTATCAAGAACATGCCAACAGAAAAGGATACCTCAGCTTAGGTTACAAACAGATGTATCCTATCTGACTTAAAATTAAGAGGGTGAATGTTCAACATATTACCGTAGAAGATGAAGCGACATCAAAACCTCAACCTATTTTTGATAGATAGGGAGATACGAATTCACTTCTATTTATCTTCACAAGATTAAGCCTAAAAGGAAAAAGAAAATTTGTTTTCAAAAAACTTGGTGTTATAACCACTTCAAAGTCAAGGAATCATGGAAAAGTTTTCTTTAAGGCAAGAATGATGGTGAATTGTGATGAAGTCCTAAAAGTGATAATACAAGTGACACATGAGATACCTTGTGATGAATAAAGTATAACTTTTTGCAAACACATCACTATCTACAACGAAGAGTGCGTCAAGGAAGAAGATACCGAGTACGTTCCAATAGAACATGAAAAATGCGTAAAAGCCATAGTTAATAAGCTAAAAGAAGTAAATTTGGGTACTATTGAAGATCCTCGCATAATTTACATAAGTGCACTCTTACTGCCTGAAGAAGAAAATGTTTACATCAACCTCTTAAAAGAGTTCAAGGATGTCTTCGCTTGGTCATATAGAGAAATGCTATGTTTGGATCTAAAGATTAATGTCCATCATTTGGTTGTAAAGGACGGAATGACACCGGTAAAACAAGTCGAGCAGCATTTTCAATTTAAGTTGGTTTCATTAATTAAAGTAGAGGTGAAGCTCATCGAAATCAAATTTATTTGAGAAGTCAAGTATCCAACTTAAGTTGCGAATGTTGTCCCTATAAGGAAGAAAAATAGATAAATTTGAATCTATGTGGATTTCAGAAATCTAAATGACGCATGTCTAAAAGATGATTTTTCACTATCTGAACTGATGATAGATGCAACCACCGGCCATGAAGCTCTATCTTTTATAGATGGATCTTCTAGTTACAATCAAATTAGAATGGCATTAGAAGATCAAGAGCTCATCGTCTTTCATACCCCAAAAGGAATTTTTGGCTACACAACGGTATCTTTTGGTCTAAAGAATGTTGGATCCACTTATTAATGAGCAATACAAAAATCTATGATGATATGGTGCACAAGATTATAGAATGTTATACGTGGATGATCTAGTAGTCAAGTAGCCTAAATGAGGTGATTATCTCTAAGATTTAAGAAAGACTTTTGAGCAATTCCAAATATATTAATTGAAAATAAATCCTCTCAAATGTGATTTTGGCATCACCTTTAGAATTTTTTTTAGCTTTATTGTCCATCATTGTGGTATTGAAATAGACTAATCAATGTTCTACACAATTCTGAAGATGCTTGAACCAAGAAATATCTATGAATTAAAAAATCTATAGGGAAGATTAACTTACCTTTGAAGATTCATCTCAAACCTTATCAGGTGATGTTAATTATTTAATCACCTAATGAAGAAAGGTATACAATTTGAATGGGATAAAGCATGTTAAAATGCTTTTAAATACATTAAATCTTATTTGATGAAGCCTCGTGTGTTTGCCATACCCATTCTTGATAAATTGTTGATTTTATACATTGCTATACAAGAGCATTTAGTAGGGGTGTTGTATGCTCAATAACATAAGAATGACAAAGAAAATACTCTTTAATACGTAAATCGAATGACGACAATTAATGAGTTAAACTACTCACCAATTGAAAAGCTTTGTTTAGCTTTGATATTTACAATTCAAAATTTAAATCACTATTTTTAAGCATATATTGTACGCCTTATTTCTAAGGCAAATCCTATAAAGTATGTCATGATGAAACCCCTATTATCTAATCATTTAGGTAATTTTCAATAGTAAAAAAAGTACTAAAAGTCATGTGAATACACTTGTAAAATGTGACCATAGTTAATTTTTCCTTTAAAAATTTTGAGTTAATTTTAAAATAATTGAGAAAATAATCAGCATAAGACGTATTGAATAAATGGGCTACGGCTTCTCACTCTCAAGTCCCTCTCCCACTCTTTCTCCTACTTTCGAAAATTTTCTAAGTGTCCTTCCCTCCCTTCTTCTTTTTTTTTTTCTTTTGTAAGTAAGAGTTTTATGATGCCAATAATGATTATTAATTAGTTTGATACTTATGCGTTGTACGAAGAGATGCAAAACAAAGTGCGTCAAACAAGATAATTTTTATTTATAAATTTGTAATTTCTCAAAAATTTATTAAGTGCTCATAAATCACTACTTCTTACATCTCTATTTATCTGTCACAGTGAATTACTTCACACAATTTAAGAAAAATTAATCAGTCTTTTAAATTCATACAATTTTGTTTATACAGTCCAAAAGTATACTTGAATTTAATGTTCTCCACAACTGTTTTTTTACTTTGCTTAATTCTCTCTCTAAAGTTATTATACTTTTATTTTTCAAAACTATTTAATACAAGAGTATAGCAGTAAAATTAACATTAATGACACTTAAATTTCTTCAATGTGACAGATAAAAAGGGACACCAAAACTTTTCAGTTATAACAGATAAATAGGGACGGAGGGAGTATCATTTAAATTTAAAACTAACACATGTGATCAAAAGATAAATTTCACTAAATTCAAATAACCATCATGAATTCAATAAATTCAAATTATTTCAACGCTATCATTAATCAATCCAAAACATTGCTACGTGTCACAACGAGAGTTATAAATGCTGTTACGTGTCACATCGAGAGCATTCCATAACTTTATATATATATATATATGTATATACATATATATATATATATATATATATATAATAGATTCTCTTTAATAATTCCATTTCAAATTCAAACTTTATGAAATTATTGAAGAATTAGAAACTTTTACTTGAAAGAGGAAAATTAAAAAATATTAAGAAATGAAATGAAAAATACTTGGTAATTTTTTGATAGTGAGTTATAGAGGATCCATAACTGAATAAATGTGTCTCTATTGAGTTAGCATGCAATACATATAGAGTTTTACATTTAGATTTTAAATAAATAAATAATTTTAAAAATGAACAGCCCCTCCCCCCCCCTCCTTTTTAGGTGGAGTGTTTGCTCTAATTATTCTTCTGTTGAATGAGTTGTCCTTCCATAAACTGTGAAAACAAACAGATTAAATTCATCTTTATCTCTTTATTTGAGTCATGGGATGATTAGGATTTCTCCTACCTGGTGGTTTATGTTTGCGTATCAATCAAAATGGAAAACGTTTTTCAACTCATGTACTTACCAAATATTACATCCTCACTCCTTGGCCTCATTATTTCTTTTATTTTTTCCAAAATTCGAATTACTTTCCAATTCAAATAAATTTTTCCTAACTAAAATATTGCCCTATATAAATGTACAGTGGTTTGGGCAAACTACCAAAGTCTGAGAAGAAAAACACAGAACAAATCTAGAAAAGAAAAGATCAATGAAGCCATTTGCAGTATTCTCTGTGCTCCTATTTCTGGTTTGTATGACTCAAACAAAGATTGAGGGATCCAGCACTCGTCTTCCCCTCACGGTCGACACTCGGCACTTCATTGGTTCAGCAAAGCAAATTATCATAAAACGTAAAGTTCTTTATCCTCCATCCTTGAAATTATTGATTTTTTTGCTTTTTCAAAAGCCTTCTACACCCCCCCCCCCCCATTTGGATGGTTTCTGCATATAGATATAGGCTCTAACGTGACTTAGTAATTGATTGTAGCATGCCTAAACCACTGTCTGAGGGCTTGTTGTAACTGCGACATTAGGCAAGATCCTCCAAAGTGCACGGCTTGTTGTTTCGAAGAATGATGGACTCCAATGATGTCGAAGGAAACTCTAAATATGTAGCAAAAAATCATGTTCTCATGAATAAAATAATGGCCTGGTTGAATGAAGTTGCGTGGCTAATTATTTCTTCTTTTCTTCATGATTTCATGCAAGATTTTTACTTGCTTATTATTGGGATTTCTAACAAATAAGATTTCAAAAGGAAATTTGTGTTTCTTATGTTAAATCGTCTGGTTATAAAAAAAAATGTTGAGGAAATTTTTATTTTTTTATGTTAAATTACCTGATCATATTAAAAAATGTCATGGTTGAATTAATCAAAATCTATCATTATTATAGTTGTTTCATTTTTTTGTGATAGGGACAAAATTAGAACCTTAAGGTTAAAAGATAAGTTATATAAAAAAATATATTAAAAGATAATATTTAAAAATTTTTAAAGGATAAAATATGAAATTTTAAATAATTTTTAAAAAAATTAATTTTTTTGGTGGGTGGCGTGGGCGAGGGTGGGGGGGAGCAGGAGGGTGAGCACCGGCCCCAACCCTCTAATTCTGTCAGAGTTACATAGGATTGCAAAGCTCAAGTTTTTGGTAGATCATAGGATGAAATCAAGTTTTTTTTTTTTTTTTTATTGAGGATATGTCAAAGGACGTATTATAATTATTGAAAATTTTTTTAGTAATAAAATATAAATTTTTAAATATTTTGATAAACAAACCCCATCCATGCCTCACTATCTCTCGCAGATTACGATTAGTTGGCGTCTTCTCGCTACGCATGAAGGTTCTGCCCGTTGTTTTAAAAAAAAAAAAACATTCATATTCATCTATGTCAACCAAAACAATCCAAACATAAACAAAACAAATCTAATCCTATAGAAACTTCCTGCAAACCTACATCAACTACCATTTTCAAATTTTTTCCCATTTTAGCAACTCTGAGCACTGACTTAGCTACAGGTGCATTTCCATCGTTATTAGAAATGTTGATTTTGTCCTGGCTTGATCCATTTGCTACATGTGACCTTTATAACGGAGCTTTTGTTGACACCTTATTGGTAATGCTTACTTGAGTTTTGAAAGCACAACAATTATATGTGGGCACGCGAACAATATGAAGCCAAAATTTGAAAAGAGATGGCAATTGATATACAAGATACAAGATTGAACTAAAAGCATAATAATTCCTAAAGTGAACCCTTTCATCTCAAAGATTTGAATTTCTTAAAACAAATTGAAGCACTGTCCAGAGCATTCGACATTGCAAGCCATGATATTGAAGAATTACAAGCAAATGTCAGATTGTATACTGATCCATTAACTTCATCATCAGACACCTCTTGTATCATTATAGATGGATGGTCCTCCGTTAGTACCTGCTCTATCAATTTCATGTGCAGAAACACATCCTTCATTTCGAAACCCGCTTGTGCATAGCTACATAAGATTAGAATAGTATGAAAAAAAAATCAGAAAGCAGAAGACCGGATAAGGCAAAAAAGAAAACAAGTTCAAGATTTTAACTTATGAACTTAGTGGTAAAGAATCATAATGCTTGCGAATGTTGGAGACAAGCTTTTCTAGAAGTTGGCTACCAAGGTAAAGCTGAGATCTAGGAAGACCAAGCCTCAATTATGTAGCTTTTAGATTTAAACTGATCTCGTTCTCCTTAGATACAATTGTGACACCAGAGCTTTCCACTGAAGAGGAGTCAGACAACCCCAGGTAATTGCTTTCTGTCGGCCCCAAGCCAATTTTAGAGATACAGTCAACAGTTGTTGAAGAAGCCATCATAGAAACACTTCCTAGTCCTTCTCGTTCAATTCCCAGTAGTGGAGGTGACATTAGACTTAATAACTCTAGTTTGCCTTTAATTCTGCTCAAAAGGGTATAAAAATTGAGTCACAATTTTTATTAGCTAACAACAATCCAATAATAACAATGCTACTAACTAAACCTTTTGCACTAATGGAGAGGGGATACTACCAATCTAATTATCTGCCGTTACCATGCAATAGAAGGAATAAAGAGAAAAATTCCCTTAGGCAAAAACAAAATCTTGTATAACCCAAATTCGCACATCAAGACTATCCAAACACCAAAAAAAAAAAATGAAATGTAAAAAGCGAAAAGTAAACCTTAGAAATATAAGATGATATCCCAACTATTCAATCATACATGCAAGAACAGAAAAAATTCCAAGAAATTGTACCAAATATATATAAGAGTCCTTGGCAAGGCTAACATTAGTGGGGTCCGAAGAAGGTACTTCTTCAAGAAGACAGACATATGCAAAGCCACCTTCACCCAACTGCCTTATAATCCTAATTATGTTCTCATTAATTCATGTCTCCTCCATCATTAACGACATCATACAGAGCATTCAGTCCCAAAAATAAATAATTTTGTGAAAGATTTCTTTCCATTTTTTGCTCTGTGTACATGACTGGCTAATGAGTTCCAGTTTTTTTTTTTACCTCAGAATTAGGTATTCCTTCCTCTACATTTCCAAGCCCTTGTGGTGCATCCTATTTCCCAAGCAACTTAGCCTGTAGAAAAACAAAACTTCAGACAATATTACTTCAATTTCACAAGTAGAGGTGGGAGGAAAAAAGAAGAGAAGGCAAATGGGTTTAAGCAAACAAGAGCTACTGAAAAATTCATTTTGTGTTTAGGAATGAAATTCTCTAGGATGCAAATATACTCACTTTTGCTAATTGTATGCATTCAAGGGCATCTTCAAAGAACTGGAGATGCATATCAACTTCAAGAGAGGAATTTATTTTCTCTAATTCTAACTGATAATATCTATATAAATTCAAATATGAAACTCTATAGCATTAGTGCCAAAAATTGTGGTAAGACCTTGCCGTGAACCTTGAAGATTTTCTACACATGTAGCATTTTGCTAACTCATATATGGATATTAAGAAATAAAAGTGTTAAAAGGAAACTTTGTCCTTATCTTAATGGTTGCCTCATGTTTTTGCCTTTGGAGTTCCTCAAGCTTTTCCTTCAATGCCTAAGGCCAAAATGTAACAAACATCTCTAAATTGAGTTGAAACCAATTGAAAATCCATCTATCTGTTTTCCAATAAAGCAGGTCCAACCAGATATAGTTAATAATCTATGGTTTCCCTATCACTTCTTTTACAAATTTTTCTAACAAGTCTGGGAGAAATTTGTTCAATTTAAATCTTCCAAATATAAAAGTTTCCAAGTTAGGTTCAGTACCATATAGCACAATTCCAAAGCAAAGGAAATTCATAGAGAAGGATTAAATCTTACCTGAATATTAAAACTTTTAAGCAATCATCCAGTGTTGAATTGTTCATATGAATGGAAAGAAAAAGAATCTATCAATCAATGATTACTAGAAGTACAAATTTATGGTCTATTGTACACTTATACATGTAATTTGTAGACATCTAAAAATCACACAACAAGTACACTTGCAAGGGGGGAGAAAGAGGGGGGGGGGGGACGCACAAAAAATATAGGGAAAAAGAATTTTAGTTACCTCTTGAGAAGTAATTGATCTAGGACAAAGAAGAAATTGATAAAAGTTGTTAAAAACCCTTTAGATCAAAAGTAGACATCTAGAAAACAACACACACACACACACGCACAAACAAAATAATTAATCATAAATAGTAGCATAGACGCTCATTTCAATTCATCAAGCCAATTCAAGAAGTGAAGGAAGACATATTCAACCCTACAGAACCTAAACACACTATTGTTTAGAGAATTGACATTAGAGGTAGTGTAGAATATGAGAGATACTGAGTGCAACATGAACCCTATGTTGTTGGAAAAGCAATCAACCGTTTAGAAGGAGAAAACATGATAATAGCAATGTCTATATATCATAAAACTATTCATTAACCGTCTTTTTAGCATGTCGTCCCTGCATTTTGAATTGGGTTACTTACCAAGCTGCTAAATTCTCAATTCTCTTCAATGCTAAGTTCTTGCGACCCATGAATGAAAAGTTTATAGGCAATTGCGTAAAAGAAGCTGATTCTTCACTAAAAAGGAAAACAAAAATGTCAACAAGCTAACATAGGTGTCCAACAAAATCAAGCATATTGATTATTATCAGTATTGTCATATATGCAACTTTCATGACAAGCATTATAAGAGGTTGATAGATCTACACAGCAGATGATACAATAGCAATCAAATCATATATTAGTTTAGACATTAAAAAAAGTAAGAAATGAATTAAACAGGACTACAATCCAAATGAATGTGTAATTACTGAAATTCAACAAATTAAGCAATCAACAAAAAAGGTACTAAAAAAGATACTTTTGGGCTCTTGCAGTGAGTATTTTCACAAACCAAAATGGCAAACAGATCCCAAAGAGCAGCCATATTCAAAGCCTCAAAAAGGAGTCCCTAATTCGCAGTGCCATCTCCATACAAAGTAAACGTTACATCGTCCTTATCATACTTCTGAGTAAAAGCCAATCCACAACCTAATGGAATTTGTGCTCTGACAATCCCATGCCATCCAAAAAAAGGCACTCTCTTTCTTGTAAAAATGCATAGTTACCCTTCGAACAACCATCTTTTCTTCCCATCAGTTCAGCAAAAGTTTCATATAGAGAATCCCCATGGCCAAGGAACGTATGGTGGTATATTAAAGGTTTTGTATCTTTGTATATATTTTCTCCGTGGTATTTGGTCGTAGGTATGTATACTTTTTTATTATTATGTTTTGATTATCATTTTTTTTTTTTTGTTATCACATGTTAGCTATTCTTTCATTTGTCTTTCATATATATATCTCGGCACCTTTATCAACTTTTTGCTATTATTCTTTAGTCTTCTTCTTGATTTTATTATTTTTAAAAATCAATAATCACATATATTATATTTCACAATACTTGGCCAAAATAGGAATTTTCCCAATCTAATAAGCTTTCAACCTAAACTAGCATAAAAATTTCCACTATCTTTTTTTATACAGTCACCACAAATCAACAATTATTTAACAAATAACCAAAAATAAGATCTAATACAATCTCATACAATTTCTGTTTTTGTACTATTATTGTAAAATCTACCATAAAAAAACATCACTAAATTGAATTATACAGGCTATTTTTTTTTTAAAAAAAATAATATACACTTACAACAAATGTCAAATAGGATAGCAAGGTAGCTTAGCATCTCTAGCTTCTTCGGCGGCATCCAGTGATGATCCAGTACACATACCCTCTTTTCAACAAAAAGATCAACATTTCATCAACAAACATATTCTATTTTATTTTAAAATAAAAAAAAGACTTACCTAAAAAACACAAGATGATTGATGCCCTTGAAAACAGAGTTCAAGCTGCTTCACTCCGGCGATCCAACAACTATAAGGAGATGGAGGAGGTGGGCTGTCGCAAGAAAAATAAGAAGGAAAGAAAGGTTGTGAAGAAAAACGGGAATTGAGGAAATGGGGTTTGGCTAATGGAGAAAGAGATGAAGAAATATATGGTACGGGTCCTACTCAAATGTAAGGTTTTCTACTGTCAAAAAATAGGAATCCCTATTGCAACACCCATCCCAAATTCAACCACGTTCGGTGTTCTTCCCCAAAAAAATTCCTATTTTGCTAAAAAAAATCCTATTTTTTGCGCCTTGCTATCTAGCTTTTATGTTTAACAGAGAGTTCTCGTGACTTCTTGATCAGTGTGCAGGCGACTCTCATGACTTCTTAGCTCATTTCCTTAAACTTCTAATTTGAGAAGAGAAGAAACCATGCTCGTTTCTTGACTCATTTCAATTGATTTCTCAGTAGAAATTAGGGAGGAAGAGAAAAGGGTCTGCAATTATCCGGATTCCTAACGCATAAGGGTTTGAAGAAATTGGGAAAAAATAACAAAAAAGATGAAATGACAAAAATATCCATAACAACCAAATGAATCTTAGTCGTACAATATTTTTTTGATGAAATCTGATATGTCTATTATTAGTACTAGTTCGATTTCTTATGCATTGCACGAGTTTGTGTAATATATTAATTCAAACTTAAAAGCGCCACTAAACCTAAGAGATTATATTGATCTAAAGTACAAACAGAGAGAATCTTTTCTCAAATATCAAAATTGTATTTTTTTTTCCAATTTTGATAATTGGAAGTAGGTGTAAAGTTACAATATTACTGCAACTATTTTTAGTTTTTCTCTGCAGAAAACGGTTTCTCTTATCTTAAACTATGAAAAGAAAAGGGAAAAATTCACTTTGCCATCCCAAATTTGCCCCAAATCCTACATTGCCATCCAAACTTTTTTTTTTACTCCAATTGCCATCTCAATTTCCATGTTTTCTCAATTTGCCATCTAATTGGTTTTGACTGTTAGTTAACACCAGATAAACTCCTCTTGTGACTCCAAATAAGGACAATTTGGTAAACTCACTTTTTTGGCGCCCAAAAACACAACGCCGGTAGACTCGGTTGTCAAGACTTGCAGAAATCTGAAGGAGAGTTCCATCTGTCAGCCGTTTCTGTTCAGTAGCAGAGCTGGAGAAATCTGAAGAAGCAAACCTGTAGAAATTTGACGAGCAAGTGTCCTTAGAGTCGCAGGACGATCGAAATATGAAGAAGCCGACTTGATTTCAGTAGCAGAGCTGGAGAAATCTGAAGAAGCAAACCTATAGAAATATGACGAGCAAGTGTCCTTAGAGTCGCAGGACTACTGAAATCTGAAGAAGCCAACCTGATTTCGGCAAGTTCCCTCAGAGCAGCAATTGTGATTTATGGGATTAACCAAGAAAATCAGTAGGAAGCCAAATCTTCTTCTCTCTTGCCCTTGTACTGGATTAGTATGGGGTTGACCCTAAGATTCTAGGCAACGAAAGTCCCGTTCTTGCTGGTCATTCTCGTACCTCAAAGAAGATAGTTCTAGAAAGAAGAAGGGGAATTGCCCAGTTCTTGAAATTTATAACTGGGAGATTCACATCATACACTAATGTCGTGGGTGCTAAGAAAAGTAGAAAAGTTGGAATCCAAAACAAGGGCTCCTCCATATGGTATATGCTTTAGTTTTCTAAATGAAAATTTTAACATAATTTAGCTTTGTTTATGGCATTATTGTCAGAACACATTACTGTGGTTCATTGCTTAAACACTTATTCTGATTTCTTAAACCGTGGTTCATAGCTTTGTTTATTGCTTAAACATATTACTGCGGTTCATTGTCAAAACACATTATTGTGGTTCATTACTGCTGGCTAGACAATTACTTATTCTGATTTCTGACCTTTGGCTTGTGAACATATGTTTTAGCAGACACTTATCTTCAACTATAGCCTAAGTACAATGTGTATTTTCATTATTTTGTGCAGGTAAAATTGAAGGTTGTTCAGATTGCTAAACTATTTTAATGCATCGCAGTGGCAAATTTATGGAAATTGGCAAGAAAACAACATTTTATAAGGATGGATGCCTGAATTATTTTGATTTTTGCACTTCTGATCGTATGTCTTTATGTGAATTAGACTCAATGGTGAAAGAATTAGGGATTACTGGTTCTTGTGGATACTACTATCATGATGGTAGCTTCTTTCAATTCATTCTTTTTGATGGGATAGTGCTGAACTTAGATAAATATACAGTAAAGGATAAAGCGGTTGAAATTTGGGTTGATCATAAGGATGTGTTTGATAGGGGTATAAGGGATATAAGTGATTTTGAAGGTAATGGTTTAGGAGGAAATCAAGAGAAAGAGAAAGAGGCAGAAACTAAGGCAGTAAGCCAAATTTTGGGAGGTAGCAGCAATAGTGATTTATTTGATATTGAAATTGATGAGAAAAGTTGCTCTGATTCTAGCCAGTCACAAGGAGATGATTCTGATTGTGAAAGTTTTGAATATAGTGATTATAGTATGCTTGATGATGATGAGCTTGTTGACATAAATTTGATTTTAGATGAGGGGATTTATATGAAACAAAAAAGGAAGTTAGCTGAAGCTACAAAAACTGGCCTCACTTCACAAGCTTCTGTACAGTTATTGGAAAGGACAATAGCATTTGAAACACATAAAGAGCTAGACGAGGGATATATTGAAACTGATCCTGAAGGTTTAGATAGTAATGAAAGCGCCGAGGATGAAGAAAACACATCAAAATCAGGTCGTAAAATGAGTAAAAAACTTGGACCAATTTTCAATTCCAGATTTGCGTGCACCATTAATAGTTGGTTACATCCTTTTAAGGAATTATGTACCTTTTTCCCCTTGGATTATTCTTGGAACTACTTAGCTATCTATCTTTTTTTTTTTTTTTGGGTTCCCTGGGGCAAGGAGTTTTTGTAGTATAGTATTTAATTGACTTGTTTCACTTGATTTGCCTGTTGCAGCATTAGACTTACAGCCTTTAACATTGTTAAGCGACTGATTGTAGCAAGTGAAAAAGAGCTCCAGAGAATTATGGATGAAAATCGTAAGAAAGAAAAGCAGAGTTCTAGTGATAGCACTATCTAAACTATCCATTGCCACCATATTTTTTGGTGATATTGATCCACGATTGGATACTATTTATAAGTTAAGAATCACATCTGATATCCAAAATTTGTTAGAGAGATGTTAGTTGTCACAAATTTACTTTTGTCAACCTGCAGCTCCAATTTTTGTAGAAGAACCATTGGTGTAAGCTTTCGCAATAGCTTATTTAGGTCATAAAATAAGATCAGTCTAGCAACGTTTGAATTCTTGTGATATCCTCTTAATTAAGAATAACATCGTTCTATTCAGTTGTGAGTATATGCTAGGGTCAGTGAATTCATATGGTACGGCTGTTGTACTTGCATTTCATTTTGTGAGATTCCGTACTTATTGTTATTCTTCTGTGATTTGTGATTTGTAATAAACATTGTATCTTTTTTTATTGGGAAAAAAAATGCATCATTTTATAGTCACCTCGATTAAACTTAGGATTATATATATCAGTTCCAATAACCTCTAGTCTCATTTCTTTCCCTCAGTCAGTATGTTGTCATGTTGCTTCATTTTTTTTGCGGAGATTTTTTTCTTTTTACCTAATCACTTTCTTAAAAGGAAAAAAAAATCCACACTAACCAAATCTCCGTGAGTACTTTTATCTTTGTAGTAAACTTCAATTCACTACCCATGGACATAGAAAATAAGGTTAAGAGTAAGATAAATTTACTCCAATTGCAATTTTCTTGTCAAAGAAAATTTAAGAACATTTGGAATCAAGAAAGTGGCAGCGTGTTAACCATGGAGAAGAGCATCCGGGAGGGCGCCCGGGGGGGGGAGGGGGGTTGGTTATGTTGAAAATGGTAACTTTGTGAGTTAATAATTTTTAACTTATGATTAGTTAGTCTAAAACAAAGAATGAGAGTTGTTCTTGACATGTTAGAGATTGTTTTGATTATGGTAGAAGTTATTTTTATAGTGAAAATTTATAATTAAATGTTATTAAAATTGGATGTTTAACTTTTTGGGAACATGAGTCCCACATAAGAAAAATTGAAGACCGTGGAAGCCTTTATATACTAAAAGGCTTTTGTATAAATTTGATAGAAAAGCCTAAGGTAATGGGGCTGCCACATGCGCGCTGCCCGTCCTGCCCGACTCGAGTTAAGGTTTGACCCATGTTTTCACGGTCCTCTCTTTTTATTTGTCCAAATTAACTTTAACTTGAAAAGGAAAAGAAAACATTAAAATATTTTTATTTTGCCCAATTAACTCTAATTTGAAAAGAAAAATGAAACATTAAAATCTGATGAGAATTAGGGTCTTCTAATTCGGATTGAGTTTTGGTTTTCCCTAGAGGCGAGATTAAAAGGAAAATAATAGAGCCGCCACTAAGGTTCTGATTTTTCGATTTTTGCTTCCTTGAGAGAAAAATCGCCCCTTCCATTCTCTCTATCATGACCCATAGTTTTCTGACTATAAGGGACCGGTGAATTGAAGAGATTTTTGAGGTAATCGCGGTTGGTGTGTCTCGATGGCAATCTGAGACCGTCTTATCCTGTAAGGAGAGTTGCTGTACCCATCGTATCAGAGTGAGGCGAATAATTTCTTGAAGGCAAACCAATATTGAACTGGTAATTCAAACGTTTCTGTCCATCACATCATAGCTTGTCGAGAGGAGAGTCGGCGCCGGGTATGTCTATTAGGAGCGCTGGGTATGTTCTGGAGGAATTGCAAGTAAGTCTCTCAGGTCCATTACTGACTTATCTGTTAATTTTAAATTCTGTATGGTTTCTTTACGCTTGGATTGTTTAGCCTTGCCGACTTTCTTGATATTTGTAATTGTATTTGTTAGAGCACTGATCGGGTATAGGCGGTGTTTGTTCAATTCAGTTGAGTTGCTTATCTGTACTCGTTAGTACCCTGTGTCTAACAATTTTCAAAAAGTTATTCTGCAATTATTTGTTTGTGTGTAATGGCCAATTCATCAGGTACTGCTTCTGTTGCGTATAAGCCATTGGTTGACTTGAATGGTCTGCGGACAAGTTTGGTCCAAGGCAGAATTTCAAGCATTGGCAACAACGCATGAAAATTTGGTTGACCATAAGGGACTTATTGTCAGCAGTGCAGGTACACAGGCTCATACCAACTGATAGGCATCATAGAGTAGCTGAGATTGTTGCATGATATGAACGGAACAATATAGGTAGAGGGGCAATACTGTCAGCATTGACAAATGCTCTCTTTGATGTCTATTGTTTTGAGACATATACAACAAAGATGCTATGGGATGAGTTGGATAAAAAATATAATTTTGAATATCAAGGCTGGAAAGGTATTATATCTCCAAATTTCTAAAATTTCATATGGTTGAAGGTAAGTCTGTGACTGAACAGACTCAAGAGCTACAATTAATTAATCACTCTCTTCATGAAGTGGATATAGAACTTCCTGAGAAGTTTCAAGTGATTTAGGATAAAATATATTTTCAAGATTAAAAGAAAATTACATATTTTAATATTGATTAATTAAAATTAATTCTTGAATAAATATAATTATTCTTGAATTACTATAATTGGGCCATCATTAAAAGTCCATTAAATTCAATGGATTATAAAATTAGACTATTGTTAATAGTCCATTTTAATTAAATCTAATATATTATGGATTAAATGGAATTAGACTAGACCCTAAAGTTGGACTTTTGAAAATCTCATAACCTAAATATAATGTGGATTAAATGAGATTGGACTAAAACATAAATTAAGCTCGGGTCATCTTAAACCCAAGTTCATTATGGTTCGTTAGGAGACTCCTTCAAAATCCCATATTGATTATTTATGCTAAAGTCAAGGGATTTTTGGCTATAAATAGGATCTTCCCTCAATGGTTCAAGGCACCCCAGATTCTCAAGCTTCAACAAACAAAAGGCATCTCAAGTTTCAACAAGCTCAAGCATTCAAGCTTCATTAAATTCAAGGTTCAGAATCATCATCAAATTCAAGGTTCAAAATCGTTATCAAATTAAGGTTTAGAATCTTCATCAAATTTTAAAGCGTTCGTCTTATTTTGCATCAAACAAGTCTCGAAGGCTTCGCAATCAAGTGTTCATTATCAAATCCCGTTCGATCCGAGATCAAGCTCTTTAGTTCTCAAATCAACGTTTTTTTCAAAAAGAAAAGAATTAGAGGACTTATCCTGCAATTTAGGACTTATTCGGAGATTTGTAATTACTTTTCATATTTACTAAATATTTTGTAAATTTCGATATTTTTCTTATCTTATTTGCAGGTTTGAAATTTGTCGTCTACAAATTTCTGGCACACCCAGTGGGACAATCTTTGCCTCCCATCTTTTCTCTTCAAATCAATCCCAAATTCAAGTACAAGCACAAATCAACTCAATGGCCTCAAAGAACAGCAAAACTACATCTGCTTGTTCAAAGATTGTTGATATCATGGAGGCTGCTACAACTGTTGACAAGGCTCCACAAGCTTCAAGCCAAGGCATGCTGACAAGAAGTAAGGCTCGAGTTCTTTCACAAAGCGAGGCTCAAAACTTTGGCATTGTCTCATCACCTGCAACCGCAAAGTTGAAGCAAGATGTTGCTTCTACAATGCACAAGATGTCACCTACATTAGAGAAGACCAACATCTCCAACCAAGCTGACCAAAGTTTAAGTACTGGCTCTGCACCTTAATCCCTCCATGGGGACCTCAAATCCAAAGCTTTATTCAATAAAGATTCTACTGCTTCTTCTGTGGCACTTGTTATGATGACAGCTACACAAAATCTGGAAGAGTAACTCGTACATCTCACAAAATTAGTAAATGGACTCGCCAAACATTCTCAAGAGCAAGATCTTACCATCGCACATCTCATCAATCGCTTTGAGAAGACTGACGAAACAAGTCAAACTCCTCTAAAGAGATCTAAAGTGCAAGAAGAAGTGAAAACTTCCAAGAAATTACAAGATATTCAGATATTCTCCGAAGGTATGATTCCTGTAGAATAGTTCAAAGACTTCATCATGGGTACGATTAAGGACAAGTAGGAAGGAGGTAGCAAATTCACTTTCACATATACAAAGCCTTATTCGTAAAGAATTGATGATATGAGAATACCAGTTGGATATCAGCCACCAAACTTTCAATAATTTGATGGAAAAGGAAATTCCAAGCAGCACGTGACTCACTTCATCGGGACGTGCAACAATGCTGGAACTTGTGGGGATCTACTTTTGAAGCAGTTTGTACGATCCCTCAAAGGAAATGCATCTGACTGATATACCGATCTGACACCTGGCTCCATCAACAGTTGGGAGTAACTTGAACAAGAGTTTCTTAACAGATTCTATAGGACTCATAGAATCGTCAGCATGGTAGAGCTCACCAACTCTCGCCAATGGAAAAATGAACCAGTGGTGAACTATATCAACAGATAAAGGAATTTGAACCTCAATTGTAGAAATCGTCTAAGTGAATCATCTACAATTGAGATGTGCATTCAAGGCATGCACTCGGGACTCCAGTATATCCTTAAAGGGTTCATGCCAAAGACTTTTAAAGAATTGGCGACCAGTGCTCATGATATGGAATTAAGTATCGTCACACATGGGGGGTAAAGCACCTGTTCAAGACCCCAACAAAGACAAAGAAAAATAAGATTTTAGAAAGGGAGCAAATCTTTTTCTAAAACTGAAGTAAAGGAGTCTATGGTTACAGTCGTGACTCTAATAAAGATTTTTTCAAAAATGATTCAGAAGGTGACCAAGAAGGTGGATCTTCCACAGGAAAGAAAAAAGGTAACCTTAGAAGAAAGACAGTTTAAGAAATATCATTTCCTCGACTCCGATATTTCTTCAATGTTTGATGAATTATTAGCTAATAAAGCTATAGAGTTGCCGGAAGCAAAGCGTCCGAATGAAGTTAGACGAATAAATGATCCCAACTACTGCAAGTACCATCAGCTTATTGGTCATCTAATTGAGAAATGTTTTGTATTTAAAGACAAGATCATGCAGTTGGTCCATGAAGGACATGTAGTCCTCGAAGAAGACAAAGCATCTGCAAATTTGACAACTGTTGTCATCCTTCCCGTTGAACCCGTTATTTTGGAGGTTAAGTTTGGAAGTTTTGATCCTGTCAAGGTTGAAGTTGACAGACAAGTCCTTCATACCGAAGGATATCAACAAGAAGGTGAAGAACCATCTATCCATGGCGAAGATGAAGGCTGGACACTTGTGACAAGAAGAAAGAAACGCACCAAAGTCTCAAGAGGTGGAGCTTCACTAGTAAGAAGCAGATTTGCAAAGAAAAATGTGAAGAAGGTCAAAAGTAAGAAGATCAAATCTGCATCAATAGTAGATGATTCTTTTTGAAAGAAATCTCTGAAACCTCTCACACTAAAAGATTTCATATCAAGGGAACTTGTTGAAAAGTTCAGCATTATTTCCTGTTATGCCATACATGATGAAAAAATTGAAGAAGACAATGCTGACTATATAAATGAAGGAGACCTGTAGAGAATTGAAGCTTCAACA
Organism: Voacanga thouarsii; assembly: GCA_026120185.1. Lineage (NCBI taxonomy): Eukaryota > Viridiplantae > Streptophyta > Magnoliopsida > Gentianales > Apocynaceae > Voacanga > Voacanga thouarsii. The sequence continues at coordinate 2,290,388 of JANUWF010002419.1, read as the reverse complement.
GACCTTAGTAGCTATATGACTGAGATCACATTTACTGACGATAATTTGCTGCTTGGCTCAATGCCTTACAACAGACCGTTATTTGTAGCTGGCTACGTGCAAGAACAGAGGGTGAATAGGATACTGTTAGACGGAGGATCGGTAGTAAACATCTTACCTCTGCGAACATTAATAGAGTTGAGCATTTTTATGGATGAGTTGTCCCAAAGTCGTCTTATGATCCAAGGCTTTAATCAAGGGGGCAACGAGCTAGTGGTACTCTCCGATTGGATATATATTAATCGAAAATATGCTTTTAACTACTCTTTTCCATGTTATTGATTCCAAGACCTCCTACAATATTCTATTAGGAAAACCATGACTTCATGATAATTGTGTAGTGCCATCAATCCTGCGTCAATGTTTCAAATTCTGTCGAAATGGTATGGTGAAGAAAATAGATGCTCATGATAAATCATTCACTGAAGTTGAGACGCATATTGCTGATGCTAAGTACTATACTAAAAAGGATGGTGAATCAACTAAGATCGATTTATCAAGAGGGAAGGAAGATAAAAAGGTTACTTTCTCCTAAGATGTTAAAGCTACAGGATGTGTAGAAAGCACTACCAAGCAACCTGCATGCAATAAGCCACTAGGGAGGCTCCCTTTGCCTCTTACAAAGGTTGATTCCGTCAAGTCATCAAATACTCCTATAAAAGGATTTTTTTTAGCCAAAGAAATCAGTAAAAGTAGAGCATGGTGAATTACCAACCTCACATACAGAGGAAGGATTTGACTTAAATGCTTATAAAATCCTAACAAAGGCTGGATATAATTCGAAAAGTCAATATTTGTTGGAAAAGTTTCCTGCTAATATCAACAAGGAAAAAGGTCAAAGCTCGGGATCTATCCAAAGCATGCCAATAGGAAAAGAGCGTGCTGGTTTGGGTTACAAATAAGTATCTCCCATCCAACTCAAGATTAAAACGGCAAACATGCAGTATATTACTGTAGAAGTTGAAGTAACATAAAAATCGTGATCTATTTTTTGGTGGGATAGGAGATACAAATTCACGTCCATCTATCTTTACTAGGTTAGACCCAAAGAAAAGAAGAAAAACTATTTTCAACAGGCTTAGAGTCACAGTCACTTCAAAAGTAAGACATTTCGGCAAAGTCTCTTCTAAGGTAAGAATGATTGTGAATTGCAACGGAATCTTAAAAATAATAACATAAATAACACCTGATGTGCCTTGTGATGAAGAAAATGTAGCCTCTTGTAATCACATCACTATCTATGATGAAGAGTGTACCGAGGAAGAAGATGATGAGCATGCTCTAGCAGAATTTGAAGAAGGCGTAAAAGCTACAGTTGATAAACTCAAAGAAGTAAATTTAGGCACTATTGAAGATCCTTGCCCAATTTACATAAATGCACTCTTATCGCCTGAAGAAGAAAAGACCTATATCGACCTAGTGAAGGAATTCTGAGACGTCTTTACTTGGACATATAAAGAAATGCCTGGCTTAAACATCAATTACTGTGCACCATTTAGCTGTAAAGGATGGGGCAACACCAGTAAAGCAAGTCCAACGGTGTTTTCGACCTGAGCTGGTTTCATTAATTGAAGTAGAAGTAAACAAGCTAATCGAAGTCAAATTTATTCGAGAGGTTAAGTATCCAACTTGGGTTGCGAATATTGTCCCTGTGAGGAAGAAAAATGGACAAATTTGAATTTGTGTAGATTTAGAAATCTAAGTGACGCCTACCCAAAAGATGATATTTCACTACCTATTCCTGAACTGATGGTAGATGCAACCACTGGCGATGAAGTTTTATATTTTATAGATGGATCTTCTGGTTATAACCAGATCAAAATGGCACCAGAAAATGAGGAGTTTACTGCCTTTCATACTCCAAAAGGAATCTATTGCTACACAGTGATGCCTTTTGGTTTAAAGAATGTTGGAGCCACATATCAAAAGGCAATGTAAAATATCTTTGATGACATGCTACAAAAAATCGTAGAATGCTATGTGGATGATTTGATAGTCAAGTTACGTAAATGAGCTGATCATCTTCAAGATTTGAGAAAGACTTTAGAGCGACTCTGAAAATATCAATTGAAGATGAATCCTCTCAAATGTGCTATTGGTGTCATCTCTGAAAAATTCCTGAATTTTATCGTTCATCATCAAGGTATTGAAATAGACTAATCAAAAATCAATGTGATTATGAGGATGCCTGAACCGAGAAATATCCATGAATTAAAGAGTTTACAAGGAAAGTTGGCCTACCTCCGAAGGTTCATCTCAAATATTACCGGGCGCTGTCAACTGTTCAGTCGTCTAATGAAAAATGGTGTACTATTTGAGTGAGATGAAACGTGTCACAATTCTTTCAAATGCATCAAATCTTACTTGATGATGCCTTATGTGCTTACTGCACCTATTCTGGATAAGCCATTGATTTTATACATTATTGCGTAAGAATGCTCAGTAGGGGTATTTCTTGCTCAAGAAAATGACAACGACAAAGAAAATGCACTCTATTATTTAAGTCAGATGATAACACTAAATGAGTTAAATTATTCACCAATTAAGAAGCTTTGCCTAGCTTTGATATTTACAATTCAAAAATTGAAGTACTATTTTCAAGCGCATATTGTACACTTTATTTCCAAGGCCAATCCTATAAACTATGTTATGACAAAGCCTGTGCTATCTGATCGTTTAGAAAAATGGTACCTTCAATTTCAACAATTCGATATTGTCTTTGTCCAACAGAAAGCTGTCAAAGGGCAAGTGCTGGCGGATTTCTTGGCTGATCATCCTATCCCTGCTGAATGGGAACTAAGTAATGAGTTGCCTGATGAAGATGTTCTTGTCATTGAGATTCTCCCATCATAGAGGATGTACTTTGATGGTGCGGCACATCATGAAGGTGCTGGAATTGGTGTAGTATTCATTACCCCTAAAAGAGATATATTACCATACTCTTTCATCTTGATTAAAAGATACTGAAATAATGTGCTTGAATACCAAGCTCTTATACTTGGATTAGAGTTGGCTATTGATATGAAGCGACTACATCTCGAAGTATATAGGGATTCCCAATTGATAATCAATTACTTGGAGCGTATGATGTTAAGAAACCTGAGTTGATCCCGTATCATAATTATGTGAAACGACCTATGAGATATTTGGGTGATGTGACAATCGAGCATGTATTAAGAAGCAAAAATAATCAAGTTGACACGTTGGCAAAATTAGCTTCTACTTTATATCTACATGATCAAGAAATTCAAATTTCTATATATCAAACATGGGTCATACCGCTTATTTTTGAAGATGAAGACGATGAAGGGCATGAAATCCATTGTCTTTATCTATGAAATTAATGAAGAAGATTGGAGACAACCTTTTGTAGATTATCTTAAAAATGGAAAGCTGCCGGATGATCCACAAAAACGGAGTGATATTCGCCAGTGTGCCACCCGCTTCTTTGGTATAGGGATATGCTTTTTCGACGTTCGTTCAAAGGTGTCTTTTTGAAATGTTTAGGTCAAAAAGAAGCTGTACAAGCAATGGAAGAAGTTCATTTTGGCATATGTGGAGCCCATCAATCTAGTCCGAAGATTCATTTTCGTATTAAGAGGATGGGATATTATTAGCCTACTATGGTGAAAGACTGCCTAGATTATGCTAGAAGATGTTAAGTATGTCAATTCAATATCAACTATTTACATCAACCTCCTGAGCCATTGCACCCGATAGTTGCTTCATAGCCATTTAATGCATGGGGATTGGATATTGTTGGACCGCTACCAAAGTCTTCTGCTGGGCATCTTTATATCTTAGCTGCAACAGATTATTTCTTTAAATGGGTAGAAGCTGTAGCGTTAAAAGAAGCAAAAAAGGAAAATTTCATTGAGTTTATATTTGTAAACATTATCTATCGATATGACATTCCTCGATACATTATCACAGATAACGGCAACCCATTCTGCAATAGTTTGATGGACAAGTTGTGCGAGAAGTTTAAATTCAAGTAGTATAAATCTTCTATGTACTATGCTAGGCCAATGGACTCGCCGAAGCTTTCAATAAGACTTTGTGCAATTTGTTGCAAAAAGTGGTGACTAAATCAAAAAGGGATTGGCATCTTCGTATTGGAGAAGTACTTTAGGCATATAGGACCACTTACTGTATCCAACCCTATATACGTTAGTATATGGTGTGGAAGCTGTTCTTTAACTAGAGCAACAAATTCTTTCCTTGAAGATCGCTATTCAAAAATGTCTCACCAAGAAAGATAATGTCCGTCTTAGACTTGAAGAGTTAGAAACACTTGATGAAAAAAGGTTAGAGGCACAACAAATGTTAGAATGCTACCAAACTTGTGTTTCCAAAGCCTTTAATAAGAAAGTGCATCTTCGTTCCTTTCAAGTTGGTTGTTTAGTATTCGCTGTGAAAAGACCAATCATCATTGGACATAAACTAAAGAAGTTGACATCAAAATGGGATGGTCCATATATTGTTCAAAAGGTTTACTCAAATGGATCTTACAAGATAGTTGCTGAAGATGGGCTAAGAATCAGACCGATCAACGACAAATATTTGAAGCGATACTATGCATAAATGAAGGCTCCTCGACTGCACGAGCTTAAACTGCGAGTTGCTCCTTGACTACACGAGCTTAAACTGCAAGTAACTCCTAGCCCGCATAAGTTTAAATTGTGTAAAGGTAACTACCAATAGTGTAATACGTGGTTAAACTGTTGAAACACTCTATCAAGTCCAAGTTGGTAAAAATGGATAACCCTGGCCCGCACGAGTCAAAACTGTTAACGCCCCTCTCCCAAAACCATATCCATCCATTTTGAACTACGTTTGACTTGATTCTTAAGTTATTCTTAAGATACGTAGGCAGTTTAGAAGAAAATTTCTAAGTTCAGTCATATCTTTTCATCATTCTCCATTTTTCTTATTTGTTGCAATCAAGTGATGATTTATTGTGAAATCGACATTTGCAATAAGTTAAAAAAAAAAATGCATATGTGAGAGAAAAGGTTGAGACAATATGAAAGAAATATATTATTGATGCTAGTAAAGAAACAATCTTGTTTTACAAAAAATGGAAAAAAATAACTCCTTAATGAAAATATGAAGTGCTACAAGACATCAAGTAAAAAACTTGAAATTTTTCAAGTCTTGTTGAAGTGCCACCAAGTATTCTCTTATATTCTTCATGTTAGCTTCATCCTCTTCATTTACTTTAGAGGCATTTTAGAGTAAAACAAGCTCTTCTTTGAGGGACAAATAAGTGGACTCTACTTCTAAAAGCTATCAATTTTTTTCCTCAAAAGTAGTTACATGTTTTCTGTTCTATTTCTTTAAGCGGTTGAGCTTCCTTTTGAGAGTAGTAATATTGGCTTTAACTCATTGTGAGTTGACCTTACTTTTTCAACTTGATTTGTGAGGTCACACTTTTAAGCTTTAACATCACCCAAATGTTGACTAGCAACGAAAAGTAATTGGGCATGAGACTTTCTCCGAAGAAGTGGATCTAGCATTATCAAATTCACGTGCTTTAGCAAATAAAGACCTCAAGATATTATCTAATGGTGACAAGTCAACAGTAGGATCCTTGTTCAGTTCTTTACGGATATAGCAAGCTTGATCCTTAAGTGAAGAGACCTGCTCAATAAGCGTTTGTTGAATCCTTTGATAAAATTGCTTCCATACTTCCATGACAAACTTCTCCTTACAACTTGACATTATAGACTCTCCCGAGAAAGTAGAGATGGCTGAATAATGTTGATGAGCTACTACCTTAGATGTCAAATCCTTATGTTGAGAGTAAGAGATGTCCTTACAACCATCTTGCTTCGAGCAGTGAGAATTATTGATTGAGCCTTGAGAATAAGTGTCCTTATCAAGGACTACAACATTTTCCACCTAATGAAGAAGAATAGCAAAGATGTTGAGTCAAAAGAAAAGAAAAGAAGAACAAAAACAAAAAGGAAAAAACAAAAGGAAAACCAGTTTTACCTTGTCCTTAAAGGTCTCTTGATCCTTGAACTCTCGGCTTAAGTTGTAGTTGCTGCCTTGGTTTTCTTTCAACAATGATCTCTACTACTAGAACTAGTTTCTTCAATTCAATTCGACTCCTTTCGTTTTGAAGATGATGAAAGTTTCTCTGTAACCAAGTCATGATTCGAAGAAGAATGCCTATCATGTCTTGAAGAATTTTCTAACCCCTTTGAAGTATTGAGAGTGGTAGTATCTTGATAAAGTCTCTTCTCAAAGCAAGGCAAGTTTTCTACTTTCTTAAATGCAGGGTTTTGGGAGCTCAACATTGAAATGTGATCTTCAAGAAAGGTTCCATGCACTTGTTCCTACCATACTTTATACTCTGGAGTATAGTACTTCTTCATACTATAAGGAGTGGTTGGAAATGTTACCTTAGCCATTGTTCTGCGAAACGTGCATCTTACCCAAAGACGTAAACTATCTATTAAGGCGGCCTTACGGGTGAAAATCTCAAAGTAGCTTGGAATATCTTATAGGAATCCAAATTGGCGACTAAAGCGATGTGGGACTATAAGGCTCAATAATGAAGTAATCATCCTTCTGCAAAGTTAGAAGACTTGAACGAAGACCCAAGAAATAAAATTGTTCCTCCAAGGGGGTTACTTAATTATCAACAAAATCATGTTTTTTGTGCTTGGTAAGGATGTTCGTAGCCCAAACAATGGTCTTACTTCTATAAATCTGTTTGTGGGCTTCGTCTTCACTAAAGTACCTTCGACTACTTTTACCAGAATAACTCGCCATTGGAGGACTGTTTAAACCTTGAGAGACTTCATAGTGAGTTTTGAAGTAGTGTGCAAGCCATCCATATATATAGTATGTTGGGAAGATAGATTTCTCCTTATTGGGATGTTGAGAGTTAGAAATACGATTCAGTCCTCTATAAATACTAGTCAAGACGAGAATAGCCAAACTAACTCGTTTCCCGTACACCATCAAACTTGCCATTTTGAAGGTACTTGGACGAATGATGTCTATTTCTTCATTAGGTAAGACAAAGATGCAAAGCCAACATGATAAAAACACTGCAAGGAATGTTTGATCTCTATTGTGGCTTCTAATGCCCAACTTTGAAAACAAAACTTCTTCTTCAGATGTCCATGTAATATGAGGTGGGATAACTCTATATGGATTATCAGTAAACTTGGGGTGTGATCTCTTTTCTTTCCTTGGAAGAGGCGTTGTATACTTTATTGCTTTTTTGAACCAGAAGTCGAGCCACTCATTAATGGAGACACCAGAGTTTTTGTTGTCCTTTTTTATCAAATGGTATGCATGGAGGAGATGTTTGCAACTCCTTGGAAGGAATATCTTGCCATCATGTTCCACACCCGCGAGTTCCGCAGTATGAGGAACAATTTCATCGTAGTGAGTTCCAAGTATTGGTAAGCCTCCAAGTCCGTGCAAGTTCCAAAATGAAATGGACACCTCGCCAGTTGATGTTAAGAGCGTATTGGTGAAAGGACACCAAGCTTCGCAAAAGGTTTTGAGAATCTTGGGGTTGCAATCATACGTAAAAAGCGATGCATAAACTGCCTCATAGATCTTTAATTTTCGCAGATCTTAAGTGTCATTCGCAACAACTTAGAATGTCGTGTGCTCACTCTCAATATCTCTCCCTAAAGCAAAACACGCCGAAGAAGTTGAGCGGTTAGGTCCATTGAGTCTCCTTTTGAATCATTCGACGTCCAAGTGAAGGTAACACATTGGGATGAGCTTGAGGTTGATGATTTAAGGAAAGAAGAATCCATACCTTTAGGGAACAAGTGCCTTTGAAGTTGACTTCCGTTGACCATTCCCTCACAAGTCGTTGGAGTGTTGCCTTGGGTAGGGGCCTCGCATATTTACTGGATTTTGCCTCATAAACCGTCAACGTCGTTCCATCTTCCGTTGGATCATTTTCATGGTCGTGAATGACTAACAATTGTTAGCCCGAAGAAGATCTCAAAATTGAAAAGTACACCATGATTGGACCTAGTTAAAAAAAAAGTTTGTGAAAAAAAAAAATTCACTAAAAAAAAAAACAGCTTTGAAAAAGGGGGTTCATTTTTGTTTAAACAAAAAGTTAGTTAATTAAAAAAAAAAAAGTCAAGAATGTCGGCTGGTGCAAGAGCATTGAAAAAAAAAACACATTGAAAACTTTCAAATCCAAAATTGCGGAGGGACAAGCAAAAGAAACAAAAACATGCGTAGAATGCACAGAAAGCATAACTGATTCACATGAAATTCAAAAAAAAAATTGGGGGGGGGCTTACTGGAAATCTTGCAAGCAATTGCGAAGTCAATGTCAAAAGCCAAATTAAAGCTACAGATTTGTGTGAAAAAGGTGGTGAGATTACAAGCCTTTTTATAGGTATTATGGAATGTTTTTTTAAAAAAAAAAATTCTATAAGAATCCTAATTCTTGGTTTAAAAAATTTAATTGAGATTTAAATTTAAATCCAAGAATTTTGATTGGTGGATTCAAGGAATATGATTCCTACTCAAAATTGGATTTCAAATCTTTTCATTCATTCCTTAGAGAAATAGAAAAAGAATTCTATATTATTAAGGAGTTGAAAAAGGATTTTATATTAATTTTTAATTAAATTGAGAAATTAATATTTTAAATACTTCAATTCTTATTTCCAAATTCTTTTGACAAAATATTTTTCCTCAAGTCTTGAAGTGGGTGCATTTGTAAACAAAGAATTTTGGGATAAAATATATTTTTAATATTAAAAGAAAATTAAATTTTTAAGTCTTGATTAATTAAAATTAATTCATGAATAAATATAATTATTATTGAATTAATATAATTGGGCCATCATTAAAAGTCCATTAAATCTAATAGATTATAAAATTGGATTATTGAAATTGGGCTATTGTTAATGGTCTATTTTACATTAAATCCAACATATTATGAATTAAATAGAATTGGACTAGGCCCTAAAGTTGGACTTTTGAAATTCTCATAACCTAAATATAATGTGGATTAAATTAATGAGATTGGGCTAAAATAAAAATTAAGCCCAGATCATCTTAAACCTAAGTCCATTAGAGTTTGTTGGGAGACTCCTTCAAAATCCCACATCGACTATTTATGCTAAAGTCAATGGATTTTTTACTTATAAATAGGGTCTTCCCTCAATGGTTCAGGGCACCCCAGATCCTCAAGGTTTGACAAACAGAAGACATCTCAAATTTCAATAAGCTCAAGCATTCAAGGTTCATTAAATTCAAGGTTCAGAATCGTCATCAAATTAAGGTTCAGAATCTTCATCAAATTTCAAAGTATTCATCTTGCTCTGCATTAGACAAGTCTCAAAGGCTTCGCAATCAATTTTTCATTATCAAATCCCGTTCGATCCGAAATCAACGTTTTTTTCAAAGATTTGTAACCACTTTTTATATTTACAAAATATTTTATAAATTTTGATATTTTTCTTATCTTATTTGCAGACTTAAAATTTGCTGTCTACAGTCTGTGGTAGAGAAATTTTCTAAGTCTTGGGAGGACTTTGGTATGTCTCTCAAACATAAGACGGAGAAAATTTCTCTAAATGATCTAATGAAATCAATATCTATTGAGGAGCAACATAGAAAGAATAGTCATATTGTGTCTGTGGAGTCTAATATCCATGTGGTGACTACTAGAAAGAAGAGTAATAATTAGAGGAATGTAGAGATTAATTCAAACTCTAAAAACATCAATAAGACAAAAGGCAAGGCCAAGAAGAAAACGAAAGCGAACAAACCTTGCTGAAATTTTGGTCAGGTTGGACATTGGGCTAAGGATTGTCCGTCTAAAAAGTCTAAGGTCAAATAAGGATCAAATTCTGAAGCCTAAGTCAATGTGATGGTAGAGGATACTAATCAAATGGAAGCCAATTTGAATACATACCTTGCTGAGGTTTGTATCATTGAGGTTGGGACTGGCATCACTATTTCCAATGATAATGAAATGTATGTTTCTGTTAACCCAGAAATCTTTACTATTTATGAGCCACTTGAATGGCTGGTTGATACTGGAGCAAATGTGCACGTTTGTACTAATAAATTGCTTTTTGTGTCTTACCAGCCTATTAAAAGAAAAACTGTAAAGATGGAGAACTCAGCTGCAGTCAATGTGTTGTTGGGGATTGGACGCATGGACTTGAACTTTCCTTCAGGGCGTGTTCTTTCTCTTCATAGGGTGCAACATGGTCCAACAGTTCGTAGGAATATTCTTAGTGGTTCATGCATAGTTAGAGAAGGTTATAAATTTACTTTCAAATGTAATAAAGTAGTGATTATACACTATAATTCTTTTGTTGGCAAATGTTATTTGTTAGATGATTTGTTTAAATTAAGAGTTGAACCATTTACTTCTAATTTGAATAAAGCTTCTTCTGTTAAGAATTCTGTTTATCCTATGGTACACATTATTGAATACACTGATATTTGGCATAGTAGACTTGGACATTTAAATTTAGATTATGTCAAAAGAATGATGGATTTAGACTTAATCCCTAAACATTCGATTGGTAAGAAAAAACAAATGTCAAGTGTGTGTGGAAGCTAAAACAACCAAGAAACCCTATCATTCAATTGAAAGGGATTCAAAAATATTTGATTTAGTTCACACAGACATTTGTGAATTCAATGATTTGTTGACTATGGATCATAAGAAATACTTCATTAGTTTTATTGATGATTGTAGTAAACATTACTATGTAAATATAACTCAGTTTGAAATAAGGAAAAGTAGGAAACCTAACTAAAAATACTTCCGTGTGTAGGATTATCTTGCAAAAGTTCTAATCCCTAAACACAAAAGGAAGAAGTTAGAACCAAAGACTGTTGATGCCATCTTTATTGGTTATGTGGAAACAAGTTATGTTATGAGATTTTTGGTAATTAAGTCTGAAATACCTGGCATAGATGTTAACACTATTATTCAATACTATGATGATATATTCTTTGAGGATATGTTTCATATGAAAACTGATTTTCCTCAAAATATTTCTACTTTAGATTCAGCCATAATATCTGATTACATTCCTGATCATGTGGAAATGATGAAAGATGTGAGGGCAAGTCCTAATAGTTCCAACAATCAAACTGAAGAATTGGAAGAACTTAGAAGAAGTAAGAGAGTTAAGGTAGTCAAGGACTTTGGAAGTGACTTTGTCACTTACAATGTTGAGGACGAACTTTCAACCTTTAAAACAGCTATGGCTTCCTCAGAAGCAGGACATTGGAAATGAGCTATTAAAAGTGAGATGGATCCCATTATCTCCAATGGAACATGGGAATTGGTAGATCTCCCTCCTAGGTGCAATACAATTGGATGTAAATGGATATTTAAGAAGAAACTTAAACCAGATGAGATCATAGATAAGTATAAAGTTAGATTAGTTGCCAAAGGGTTTAGACAGAAAGAGGGAATCGACTATTTTGATACATACTCTCCTGTTGCTCGTTTGACTACAATCTGAGTGCTAATTGTATTGGTTTTTATATATGGTTTCACCATCCACCAAATTGATGTGAAGACAGCTTTTCTTCATGGTAATCTTGAAGAAGAGATATATATGGATCAGCCTGAGAGATTTGTAGCCAAAGGAAATGAACGGAAAGTTTATATACTTGTAAAATCCCTATATAGTCTAAAACAAGCACCCAAACAATGGTATGAAAAGTTTGATAAAATTATTTTATCATTTAGCTTAATCATAAATAAGAATAATAGGTGTATTTATTGTAAGGTTAAAGGTAATGCATGTATTATACTATGTCTGTATATGGATGATATCTTGTTATTTGAGTCCAATGTTAAGATAATTAATGAAACTAAATCATTCTTGAAAATTAAGTTTGAAATGAAGGATATGGGAGTAGCAAATGTTATTTTTGGCCTAAAGTTGATTTGTTCAACTGAGGGATAACCATTTCTCAAACTCACTGTATTGAGAGTGTTTTTGAGAAATATGATTATCAAAATTGTAGAATTACTAAAACTCCAAGTGACCCTTCTGTAGTTTTGTTCAAGAATGAAAATGGAGTTCCTGTATCTCAATTAAGATATTCTCAAATTATTGGTAGCTTACAATATCTTACAAATGGCTCAAGACCAGATAGTTTATTTTCTATATCTAAGCTGGCAAGATATACAAATTATCCAAATCGGACTCATTGGGAGGTCTTGGATAGAGTACTAAGGTACTTAAAGGGAACAGTTTTACTTGGGCTGCATTATGAAAAATTCCCTACTGTACTTGAAGGGTATAGTGATGCAAGCTGAATAGCCAAGAACTCTGGTAGTAATGGTTGCACTAGATACGTGTTTACATTAGGTGACGAAGTAATCTCTTGGAAGTCTTGTAAACAGACTTTGATAACTCGATTAACTTTTGAGGCTGAGTTATGTGCCTTAGATACTACTAGACCAGAAGCTAAATGGTTGTATGAACTATTATTTTCTTTGCCAATGATCAATAAGTCCGTTATTGCTATATCTGTGTATTGTGATAGTCAAACTACAATTGCAAAGATAAAAAGTACCAATTATAATCAAAAGACTAAGAGATTCATCCAAGTTAGACTTAAATCTATAAAGGAGTTAGTGTCTGAAAATGTGGTATCTGTTAACTTTGTTGGATCCAAAGATAACAATGCAAATACCCTAACTAAGGAATTGGAAACGCCCTTATTCCTTAAATTCAAGTTGGGAATGAGATTAATAACCCAACAATGATTCACCTACAGTGGCAACCCAACTGACCCAGTGGAGATCCCAGAAAGTAGTTCAATGTGGTATAAATAAGCTTTTTGAGTTAATTTGGCACCTATTCTGATACATTTATATCTAAGTTCTTTCCCTGAAAATCTGTGGTGTGTTTACTGCAATTAGTAAGAGTTTTGACTCTGAATGGGATCAAGTATTTTAGATGGGATGCTAGCAATACATCCTTGGAGATCGCCAATTATGTGAGTGGTGTTGTGTGGCCACAACTAAAGAGAATTGGGTTTTCTCTGAATACACTCATGAGATAAGATCAGGACACATGGCTATAACGTGTCAACCCTAAAGATTGTCTTCATAACCGATAGTCTACTATTACCAATGGACGCCGTCACACTTAAGGTTCAGATTCAAGGCTCAAGTCCATTTATTCCTGTGGGGGTATAAGTTGGATAACTTAGGTAGTGATTCAAACCACAAGGTACCATTATCGAAAGAAAATTATATAAATTCTGAATAGTCTTTAACTATAGATTTATGGGGGATTATTGAAAATGGTAACTTTTGGAGTTAATATTTTTTAACTCATAATTAGTAAGCCTAAAACAATTAATGAGAGTTATTCTTGACATGTTAAAGATTGTTTTGATTATGGTAGAAGTCATTTTCATGGTGAGAATCAATAATTAAATGTCGTTAGAGTTAAGTGTTTAACCATTTTGGGAACATGAGTCTCATATGGGAAAAATTGAGGAGTGTGGAAGCCTTTATATACTAAAAGGCTTTTCTATAGACTTGATAGAAAAGCCCAAGATAGTGGGGCTACCACATGCATGCACTGCCCTCTTGGCCCGACTTGGGCTTGGACTTGGCCTACGTTTTCACGGTCATCTCTTTTCATTTGGCCTAATTAACTCTAACTTGAAAAGAAAAAGGAAACATTAAAATCTGATGGGAATTAAAGTCTCCTAATTCGGATTAGGTTTTGGCTTTCCCTAGAGGCGAGATTAAAAGGAAATAACAGAGCCATCGCTAGGGTTCTGGTTTTTCGATTTTTGCTTCCTTGAGAGAAAAATCGCCTCTTTCATTCTTCCTATCACAACCCATAGTTTTCTGACTGTAAGGGACTGGTGAATTAAGGAGATTTTCGAATTGATCACGGTTGGTGTGCGTTGACGGCGATTTGAGACCGTCTTATCATGCAAGGAGAGTTGTTGTACCCATCGCACTGGATTGGGACGAATAACTTCTTGAAGGCAAACAATTATTGAACTGGTGATTCAATCAGCATTTCTGTCCATCGCATCGTAGCTTGTCCAGAGGAGAGCTGGCATCGGGTACGTCTACTAAGGTCAGCACCAAGTACGTTCTGGTAGAACCGCGAACAAGTTTTTTAGGTCCATTACTAACTTAGCTGTTAATTTTGAACTTTGTCTAGTTTCTTTATGCTTGGACTATTTAGCCTTGCCGACTTTATTGATATTTGGTAATTACATTTATTAGAGCCCTGGTCGAGTATAGGCGGTGCTTGTTCAATTCAATTGAGTTGCCTGTCTATGCTCATCAGTACCTTGTGTCAAACAGTTGTTGTATAAACCACTACCACTACCATCACCTCCTCCCCCCCTTCCCCGCCCCCACGGCCAATAACATGTAGCTGTCTGGCGCACTTATAGCAACCCAAGTTGGGGAAGATTTACGAAATTAACTTGGACACATTGAAGGAATGTGCCCTAAACTAAGATTATATTTGGTTAAAATAATTTTTAGTGAAAAGAGAAGAAAATGACGAGGGAATGTAAATTTAGAGGTAATACATTATTAGAGATGATAACTAGATTAGAACAAGTTTGAAATTAGAAATTCCGACCCTATTTTGTCTTCTAGACCCATCTCGCAATGTGAAGAGATTGAATTCCCATCCTGTAGGACAAAATCATCCCTAAACCTCGTCATCTCTACGGGGAGAAGTGGGGATTGAACAGTCAAGAGAGGAAAACTTCTTAATGAGATTTAAAAATTAAAATAACTAGAAAAATAATATTAGAAAAATTAACAAATTTATAATTTAAGAATTCTAAAAAATTACAATAAAATTATAAAATACAATTCCAAAAATCGATTAAGATATACCAAAATACAACATCAATAACAAGAAAACATGAGCTATGAAATATAGTATAATTTCAAAAAAATTAAATATCTCAATATAATTTCATTCATTTAAATTTTAAGAAAAATTATAAAATAAAAAATCAAGTATAAAGATCGTTTCATTTTGCACAGTCAAATATTCCTTATGTTTAATTAGAAAATAAAATATAAAATACTTTTATAATAATTCAAATTAATTTTAAAAAATATTACTTCTCTCAAACTAAATGTTATCATATATCTTTTAGAAAATTTTAAAGAGTTTGATCATTTATTAGATTCTAAATTGTGTGAATATACTTGTAGACAAGAAAATTTGGAGAAAATATATATTATTTTGGTCAAGACTAAAAGAAAAATAACTATTTTAATCTTAGTTAATTAAAATAAATTCATGAATAAACATAATTATTATTGGATTAGTGAAGTTGGGCCATTATTAAAATCTATTAAATCTAATATATCTTATGGAATTGGACTATTTAAATTGGACCATTTTTAAGAGTCTATCTCAAAGCAAATCCAATGTATTATGGACTAAATAGAATTAGGTTAGGCCATTAAAATTGAACCTTTGTTAAAAATATCTTAACCCATTATGGTGTGAATTAAAGAAGCTTGAGCTAAACATAAATTAAGCCCAAGTTATCTCAAGCCTAAGTCCATTAGGGTTTGTTAGGGTGTTTTTTAAAATCTTATATCAGACTGTTTATACTAAAGTCAAGGGGTTTTCAACTTATAAATAGGTCCTCCCTCAAAGGTTCAAAACATTCTAGAGTTTCAATAAATAAGAGGCATTTCCAAACTTCAACAAGCTCAAGCTTCAACAACATTTAAGTTTTAGAAAGCTCAAGCTTCAACAATATTCAAACATCAGCACAATCAAGCTTCAAAGCATTCAAGCTTCTTCAGTATTCAAATGTGTGAATTTTCATCAAATTTTCAAGACGTTCATCTTGTTCTTTGTCCGACAGGTCTCGAAAGCATGGTGGTCAAATATTCATCATCAAATTCTGTTCGATCCAAGATCAAACTCCTCAACCCTCAAATTAACGTTTTCAAAAAGATAAGAATGGGGGACTCATTATGCAATTTTGGGCTTCTTTGGAGATTTGTAACCACTTTTAATATTTATTAAATCTTTTATATTTTTTGATATTTTTCTTATATTAATTTACAGAATTGAAACTTTGTTGAGTTACAAATTTTTGGCACGTCCAGTTGGACTATCTCCGCCTCCCATCTCTTCTCTTCAACTTTCAAATCAATCACAAATTCAATCACATATACAAAGCAATTCACTCAATGTCTCCAAAGAATAGCAAATCTGCATCTACTCATTTAAAGGTTGCTGATATCATGGAGGCTGCTACAATTGTTGGCAAACTCTACAAGTTTCAAGTCAAGGCATGTTGACAAGAAGTAAAGCTCGAGTTCTTTCACAAGGTGCTTCACTTCCAATCGCAAAGTTGAAGAAGATGTTGTTTCCACAATGCATAAGATGTCGCATTCACTAGAGAAAGGTTGCAACTCCAAGTAAGATGATAAAAGTTCAAACATTGGCTTTGGGCTTGGGGATCTCAAATCCAATGCTTCTTTTAAAGAAGATTTAGCTACTTCTTCTATGGCACTGGTTATAATGACTAATACACAAAATCTATAGGAGCAACTTGCACACCTCACAAAATTGGTGGAGGAACTCACCAAATGCTCCCAAGAGCAAAATCTTGTCATCACACACCTCATCAATTGCTTTGAGAAGATTGGCGGAACAAGTCAAGCTTCTCTAAAAAGATCTGAAAGATAAGAAGAAGTAAAAACTTCCAAGAAAATATAGGATATCTAGATATACTTCAAAGAGTTGATTCCTATTGATCAACTTAAAGACTTTATCGTGGGCATTAAGGATAAGTATGAAGGAGATAGCAAATCTACCTTCACATATACAAAGCCTTATTCATAAAGAATCGATGATATAAGGATGCTAACTGGATATCAGCTACTAAAGTTTTAACAATTTGATAGAGAAAAAAAAATCCAAAGTAGCGCGTGGCTCACTTCATCGAAACATGCAACAATGCTGGAACTTACAAGGTTCTCCCAGTAAAGCAATTTGTGTGATCCCTTAAGGGGAATGCATTCGATTAGTGTACTAATCTTACACCTGGTTCTATCAATAGTAGGGAGCAACAGGAACAAGAGTTCCTCAATAGATTTTATAGTACTCGTAGAATCGTCAGTATGGTAGAGCTAACCTATTCTTATCAATAGAAAGATGAACCAATGGTTGACTACATCAATATGTAGAGAAATTTGAACCTCAATTGCAAATATCATCTAAATGAATCATCTGCAATTGAAATATGCAGCCAAGGCACGCATTAGAAACTCCAATATATTCTCAAAAGGATCATACCAAAGACTTTTGAAGAATTAGTTACTTGTGCTCATGATATGAAATTGAGCATTGGTGCACATAGAGGTAACGCATCTGTTCAAGATCCCAACAAAGGCAAAGAAAAAAAAGATTTTATAAAAAGAAGCAAATCATTTTCTAATATTGAAGCAAAAGAGTCTATGGAAACAGTCACGACTTCAAAAAAAAATTTCTTAGAACGTAATTCAGAAAATGACCGATGTAATACCCCTTTCTGAATAATTATGAAATGCAAGCATTAATTCGGGTGGAATATATATATATATATATATATATATATATATATATATATATATATAGTAGCTTGTAAAGCAATATAAGAGAAGCCATTAGGTAGGCTATTATATTAATGATATGCATAGATATGGTGGGCTACATGAAGACCATGGATAATTAGGTGCATAAAAAAAAAAGTCCATAATAAAAGCCCATTTGGATTCATATGATTGGATGAAATTCCTAAAGCTTCTACTTACTTCCACTATGTTCTTCCATCTTCTTACACCTTCTCCTACCTTCTACTGACTTCCATTAACTTCTAAGATATTTTAGTGATGCTAAGTCATCATGCATGAGTTTCCAAGCTATTCTAGAATTGGCGAAGTCATGAAAGAAGAAACTTCTAAGAACTTCTAGAGTTACGAAGTCATCAAAGGAACAAGATAAAAGGAGGAGAAGGAAGAGAAAAGGAAAACCGGGAAAGAGAGAAGGGAGGAGAAGCGAGAGGGAAAAGAAAGGAAAGAAAGGAGGAAACCAGAAGAGAAGAGAAGAAAGAAGGGAGAGGAAGAAGAGAGAAGAGGAAAAATGGAATGAAGAAAGAGAAAGAGAAGAAACTGGGAGAGAAGAGAGTGGGAAAACTAGAAAAAGAAAGGAGATAAAGAAAGGAAGAAAACCAAGGAAGAGGAAGAGAAAAAAAATGAAGAAGAATTTGGAATTTTGCAAACTTGGTTTTGCTTCATCAAGTAGGTAAAATCTCTCTTCTTAGAATTAAAGTTGGTATATTCTTAATAAAGATTCGTTAGGATATTATGCTTGAATACATGAATTCTTGAGAAGAAGTTGAAATGAAAATTTGATGGTGATGAAGGGATGTTGGCTGGTTGTATTGAGAAGGAGTATTTAGTATGTTTGGCTACTTGCATAAAATACCTTGAAGTAGCTAATGGTGAGAATTTGCTAAAGAAGAATAGTGGAAAGGTTGTAAAAGGAAAGATTATGAAGCTATTTCTTATGAAAATAACAAAGTAAATAATTGTTTGGCATCTTGTGAATAATCTTTGAATTGAGAAGGTTATGAAATAATGTGACTGAAGCTAAACATGTTATGGGATGATAAGAAAGATTTGGAGTAGGTTTTGCGAGATTTTAGTTGGCCAAGAATCACATAGTATTAAATATACCAAAAGTTGCTATTTGGAAGACAAAAAATTCTGTTTTGTGTTCTTAAGAGAACAATATGGTTTAAATATTAGAAAGTGTTGTGAAAAAAAGCTAAGTAAAACACCACAATTGAGATGATAAATAAGGTTTTGGAGGTGTAAATATGCTAGGTTATGTTGAAGAACCCATAGAAAAAACCTAAGTAATATTGCTCCTTGAAATGCCTAGTTTTGCATATTAATATGTGTTGTATGATTATAGCAATGATTGAACAACTAAAGAGAGATATTACCATTCAATGAGCTAGAAATTGTAGAGAAATGTCATAGTGACATTTTGGAACAAATTTCACTCAAAACGGATTAGTATAGCCAAAGTTAGTAAGGTAACAAGAAAGGTTACCAAATGCATAGAAAGATAACCTATTCCTATTAAATGTGAAAATGCAAGTCGTTTTAATATTTTGCGGATAATTAGTAGGAATCTTGGAGAAGTGAGTCTCATTTATGCTTTTAAGACTAAGAAAAAGGGATGCAGGGATTTATAGAGTATTTGTTACTTTATATCCTTCTAGCGTAATATATTCCCAAATTCCTAACCTCGAGTATCATTTTTAGAAATGCCTTATTGTTGTAGGTGGATCGGATCTGGTGAACACTTGACTTTACCACACTGTGAATATTAGCATTTACTGAATAAGGTGGGTTCCCTAATTTCCAAACCCTACTCAATTAGGTATTTTTTTTTGTTAAATTCGTTCATAAACATTTTATGCAAAATGAGTCTGTTTATTTATAAACTTCATTTTGGGTAATGGTTTCCCAAATTAATCACTGTAATCATTTTATGAAGCATGAATATGTGAGTTCCATGATTTATAAAACTTTATTTGGCTAGTTGTTTTTCCAGTATGATTGAACATGAACTTTTCCTTGATAAATGAGTTTTGTTAAAGCAATGTTTTGCTATCACTGACCATATGTCTATTATGACAAATATTATGCATTTATGTGTTTCTCTACTAGCATAAAAGCTACATTTTAGTTATAAAAAGCATTATCATGCTACTTTTGATTCGAGTTACTTTCAAAGTAATTCATGCACAATGTGAAATGCTTAATGCTTTTATGCTCATTGAACCTCGGAAAATGGTTACAGAAAAGGTGACAAATATTTCAATGTTTTGGCCTAAAAAATAGTTTTCTTAATCTCCCTTAAGGGAAAATATGGTATTAGAACTGATCGTGAGAACCAGTGAAGATGTTAAGTACTCAGCAAGAGCTTTGACCATTGTACTAGTTTATATTAGAGATAATTAACCTCAAGTAACCCAGTTCTAGTTCTGGGGTTCATTTTACTCCAAACGAGACAATAGGACATTGGAATTAGCCACATCCCTAGCTAGCACTGTCATAATAGGTAAACAACTAGTTTAACAGCGCAAGACACTCAAATGTCTTTATGCACCAATTAGTTAATCCTGGGCGGGACATTCAATCTGTGATTAAAGCTCACCAACCTCATTGTGAGGGGAGTATGGGAAGGGGGATCCCTACTACTGTAAGTAAAAAGAGATGACGATCAACTCTTGTCACCTCGTCATGAGGGGAATGCGGGAAGGAAGACCCTGTATTATTGCAAGTAAAAAAGACTGATATAGTTTGAAGTAAATTATGTTAACAATTTTATTGGGCCAGCAATATACAATTGAGTGCTGAAGGTGCAATCCTGGCACAATAAGACCATAATAGCCGAAGGCAAAGCATTGTGAACTTTGCACAAGATCGACCTTCTATTAAGAGAATAGCCTGCTTTCTTTAAAATAAGGCGACAATGTTCTATAAAACAATTGATAAAATTGATATTTTCCACTACTTAACATAAAATGTTGTTTTCAGTGGAAACATATGATAAAATCTTTTTATTTGTTTTCAAGGAAAAACACTAGCATACACGAGACTTATTGAGTATAACATTTACACGTATGTCTATTTTTCCTCCATTTTCTTAGGATTCAGAGATGGAGATATGTGTCAGTGATGCTAATATCACTCCCTGGGGTTTAGTCTAATGAAGATTTTGTAACTTTGCTATATTCAGACTATAGATCTGCTTATCATATGTAATTTTAGATCAAGAAATATGTATTAACCTATCTAGCATGTCAATTTCATGAAATAGTATATTTCTATTTATCTGTTTTAAGCTTTGATCTGTTATAAAAATCCCTTATCTAGAAATTCAAATGGGACTGTTAGGATTCGTGGACTCCTAAACGCAGAAAACATTCACGAATCCCTTCTGAGAACCTAAGTAAACGATTAAGAAGATCTAAAGTTTACAAAATTATCTCTATTCGGCGTAATCAAGATCATTCGATTCTAATTGTGTTGTCGTACGTACAACCTGAACGATCACCAGACGCTGCAGTGTGCGAACGTCCTCTATCGGATACACAAGGCAAACTAATTCGTTATCCCGAGGGTGCTAGTGCCTAGAGTTTGAGAGGCTTGTTTTTCTGATGAATGGGGCACGAATACTTTAACAGAACGGCTCTCTTGAGAAGACGGCTAAGATTTTCTTAAAATCCCTCCGGACCTTTTAGAGTTCAACTCTGATAATATCTTATCATATTTTATTTTAAATTCAAATTAAATTAAAACTGATATGATAAGATTCTGCCATTATCTCGATAATTTAATTAATTAATTTACCAAGTCAGATTCTTACAATCTGGACATCATTCAGATACATCGAATGTGGATATATTTTCAAATTCATTATATCTGGTAAATTTTTTAGGTTTAATTAATTTAGACATATTTTCAGTTTCACCGAATCTAGTTACCAGAAAAATAACCTAACAAGTTCGCTTATTGTGTGACCATATAGGTTCATTTAATACTGGCAGTGTACCCAAATCACATTTAAATGGCCCACAAGTTATAAGCGATTTTTAGAAAAATATTATTATTATCCAGGTTAAATTAAGATCAGTGGTTTCTTTGAACCAAATCATAATTTTATATTTAGTCATTTTGTCACATGATATCCAAATTAAGCATAAGGCACAGAGCATGTCATCCTTATTAAGCTTAATCAATTATTTCTTGATTTCATAGTAAACTGTTCAAACAAATGATATCAATATCTTAGATTGATATATTTGAGCACGGTCATGCATTTTAACAGTCCAACTTATTAAGGGGCCCATAGATATCTCTTCCATAATTGAGAGGGACAAATCCCTTCAGTATCAATCATATTCCTCTCCTTTTTTTATTCTATATCCAACAGTAATCTAATTTATTATTTGGTTAAAGATAACTTTAGACAACATCAAAATATAGAATTTATCAAGTAGGAAATTATAATGAATTTAGGTCGTAGGACTTTTAATATCATTATAGTTAGAAAGTACTTATGACATGTTCCATGAAGTACTCTCACAGTGGGTCATGTCCAATATAATATTCTCTAACATTTATTTATGTTTTGACTTGATATCACATATATTCATGACCAGTAAAACATAGCCATCAAGTCATAAACATAGTAATCTTAATTTATTATTGTTCCACTAAAAATAATCGATTAGGGACATTTTAAGAATAGTTATTGTATTGATTATAGAGTTTTACTATCAAGTCACATACTTGATGACCACAAAACTAAATACACTATTCATAGAAAGAAATGCCTCGTATTATTACATAATACATAACGACAATAGTATAAGTATAAATTGACTCTAGGGCATATCCCTAATAGGGGCAACATCCAACAATAGCAGGGCCCACTATGACCAGATAATATGGGGTGTTACAACCAAGAAAATGAATCCTTCACAAGAAAGGAAGAAGGTAACTTTAGGAAAAAAAATAGTCTAAGGAATATATTTTCTTTGATTATAATGTTTCTTCAATATTTGATGAGTTGATGGCTGCTAAGGCTATAGATCTACCAGAAGCAAAACGTCCAAATAAGGTTAGATGAATAAATAACTATTTTAAGTACCATCATTTAATTGGTCATCCGATTGAGAAATGCTTTGTGATCAAGGACAAAATCATGTAGTTGGTCTGTGAATGACACGTAGTCCTTGAAAAGGACAAGGCATATGCTAATTTGATAACTCTTGCAGTTCCTCCTATTGGACCAGTTGTTTTTTAGGTTAGATTTAGAATTTTGATCTATCAAAGTTAGAGTTGATAACAAGTTCTTGCTACTGAAAAGTCTCAACAAAAAGTTAAAGAATCCTCTCCAAATGGTGTTACTTTCTCAAACATTCAACAAGAAGATGAAAGCTAGACGCTGGTGACAGAAAGAAGAAATCGTACGAAAGCCTCAAGGGGTAGAGCTTCACTGGTAAGAGACAGGTTCATCAAGAAAAATATGATAAGGGTCAAAAGCAAGAAAGTCAAACCTGCACCAACAACAAATGTTTTCTTGTGAAAGAAATTCCAACACCTATCGTGTTAAAAGATTTTATACCAAGAAAACTTGCTGAAAAGTTTAATATTATCTTATGATATGCTATACCTGATGAGGAATGTGAAGAAGACAATGATGAATACATCAAAGAAAAAGATAGGGACAAAATTAATTCTTCAGCAAATCTTAGTAGTTGTATGGCTGAGATCACATTCTTTGATGACAATTTGCTACTTGGTCTAACGCCTCATAATAGATCTTTATTTGTGGCTGATTATATACAGGAGTAAAGAGTGAATAGAATACTAATAGATGGAGAATCAACAGTGAATATCAAACCTTTACAGACACCGAGAGAGTTGGGCATTTTTATAGATAAACTGTCTCAAAGTTATCTTATAATACAATGATTCAGTCAAGGGGTTAATGAGTAAGTAGTACTCTCTGACTTGACATATTAATTGAAGATATGCCTTTAAATGCTCTCTTCTATGTTATTGGTGCTAAGACCTCTTATAACATTCTACTAGGAAGATCATGGCTCTACGATAATGGTGTAGTGCCATCAATCTTGCATTAATATTACAAATACTATCGCAATAGCGTGATAAATAAAATAGATGACGACAAACCCTTACTAAAGCTAAAATGCATATTGTTGATACCAAGTATTATATTCGAAAAGATGATAAACCAACTAAGATCGACTCATCAATGCGGAAGAAGATAAAAAATATCACATTCTCTAAAAATGTCAAATTTACAGCATGTATAGAAGGTTCTAATAAGCAATCTATATACAATAAGCCATTAAGAGGGCTCACTTTGCCCCCTCACAAATGTAGACTCTTTAAGTTACAAAATACTCCTGTGAAAAGATTTGTCTAGCCAAAGAAAGAATTAAAAGTAGAGCATGGTGAATTTTCAATTTTGTGTACGAATAAAGGATTTGACATAAACGTTTATAGACTTCTAGCAAATGTAGGATATAATTCATAAAGTCAACACTTGTTGGGAAAGCTTCCTATGGATATTAACAAAGAAAAAGAGCGTGGTTCAGGATCTATCTAGAACATGCCAACAGAAAAAGGATACCTCAGCTTAGGTTACAAATAGATGTATCCTATCTGACTCAAAATTAAGAGGGTGAATGTTCAACATATTACCGTAGAAGATGAAGCGACATTGAAACCTCAACCTATTTTTGATAGTGATACAAATTCACTTCTATTTTTCTTCACAAGATTAAGCCTAAAAGGAAAAAGAAAATTTGTTTTCAAGAGACTTGGTGTCACAACCACTTCAGAGTCAAGAAATCATGGAAAAGTTTTCTTTAAGGCAAGAATGATGGTGAATTGTGATGAAGTCCTAAAAGTGATAATACAAGTGACACGTGAGATACCTTGTGATGAAGAAAGTATAATTTTTTGCAAACACATCACTATCTACGAAGAAAAGTGCGTCAAGGAAGAAGATACCGAGTACGTTCCAATAGAACATGAAAAATGCGTAAAAGCCATAGTTAATAAGCTAAAAGAAGTAAATTTGGGTGCTATTGAAGATCCTCGCATAATTTACATAAGTGCACTCTTACCACCTGAAGAAGAAAATGTTTACATCAACCTCTTAAAAGAGTTCAAGGATGTCTTTGCTTGGTCATATAGAGAAATGCTATGTTTGGATCCAAAGATTAATGTCCATCATTTGGTTGTAAAAGACGGAATGACACCGGTAAAAAAGTCGAGCAACATTTTCAATTTAAGTTGGTTTCATTAATTGAAGTAGAGGTGAAGCTCATCGAAATCAAATTTATTTGAGAAGTCAAGTATCCAACTTAAGTTGCGAATGTTGTCCCTATAAGGAAGAAAAATAGACAAATTTGAATCTGTGTGGATTTCAGAAATCTAAATGACGCATGTCTAAAAGATGATTTTTCACTATCTGAACTGATGATAGATGCAACCACCGGCCATGAAGCTCTATCTTTTATAGATGGATCTTCTGGTTACAATCAACTCAGAATGGCATCAGAAGATCAAGAGCTCATCGTCTTTCATACCCCAAAAGGAATTTTTGGCTACACAGTGGTATCTTTTGGTCTAAAGAATGTTGGAGCCACTTATTAATGAGCAATACAAAATCTATGATGATATGGTGCACAAGATTATAGAATGTTATACGTGGATGATCTGGTAGTCAAGTAGCCTAAATGAGGTGATTATCTCTAAGATTTAAGAAAGACTTTTGAGCAACTCCAAAAATATTAATTGAAAATAAATCCTCTTAAATGTGCCTTTGGCATCACCTTTAGAAATTTTTTTTAGCTTTATTGTCCGTCATTGTGGTATTGAAATAGACTAATCAATGATCTATACGATTCTGAAGATGCTTAAACCAAGAAATATCTATGAATTAAAAAGTCTATAGGGAAGATTAACTTACCTTCGAAGATTCATCTCAAATCTTATCGAGTGATGTTAATTATTTAATCACCAAATAAAGAAAGGTATACAATTTGAATGGGATAAATCATTTCAAAATGCTTTTAAATACATTAAATCTTATTTGATGAAGCCTCATGTGTTTGCTATACCCATTCTTGATAAATTGTTGATTTTATACATTACTATACAAGAGCATTTAGTGGGGGTGTTGTAAGCTCAATAACATAAGAATGACAAAGAAAATACTCTTTAATACCTAAATCGAATGACGACAATTAATGAGTTAAACTACTCACCAATTGAAAAGCTTTGTTTAGCTTTGATATTTACAATTCAAATTTTAAATCACTATTTTTAAGCATATATTGTATGCCTTATTTCTAAGGCAAATCCTATAAAGTATGTCATGATGAAACCACTATTATCTGATCATTTAACAAGATGGTACCTTCAACTTTAACAATTTGATATTATCTTTGTTCAGCAAAAAGTTGTCAAAAGGTAAGTGCTGGTTGATATCTTAGCTGACTACCCTATTCCTACTGAGTATGAACTATGTGATGAATTGCCTTATGAAGATGTCTTTGTGGTTGAGATTCTTCTACAATAGAAGATGTATTTTAATGGTGCGACATATCATGAATATACTGGAGCTAGTGTGGTATTTATTAATCCTGAGGAAGATGTATTGCCATATTCTTTTACCTTAACCAAAAGATGCTACAATAATGTAGTTGAGTACGAAGCCCTTATACTTTGGTTAAAGTTGGATGTTGATATAAAGCAACTACATCATAAAGTGTATAGGGATTTTCAATTGATTATTAATCCATTACTTGGGAAATACGATGTTAAAAAACCTAAGTTAATGCCATATTAAAATTATGCAAGGTGACTTTATTAGGTGTTTTGGTGATGTGACAATCGAGCATATGTTAAGAAAAGAAAACAAGCAAGCTGACGTATTAGCAAAACTAGTGTCTAATTTATGTCTATATGATCAAATCTTAAATTATTATACGTCAAACATGGGTCATACTTCCTATTTTTGCAAATGAAGATAATAAAAGACATGAAATCCATTCTGTTTTTGTCTATGAGATTGATGAAGGAGATTAGAGATAACTTTTTGTAAATTATCTTAAAAGTAAAAAAACTTTCAAGCAAACTATTCTGGTGACTCTTTACCTATTAGTTTGTCCAATTTTGCTTTCCAATTAAAAAAAGTATAAAACAGTTTCTCGAACTTTTTAATCTTTCAGATTTTACCTTTCTGTCAGTTGACCAACGGTCAACCCTCTCATTCGTTAAATAATGAAGGGTAAAATAAAAAATTTACTATTCATCTCCTTCTTAATTAGTTGTGCCCAATCTATTGTAGCTGATAATTAGAGGATAATGTTTGAACAGCTAGAGAAGGAGAAGGACGAAAGGAAAAATCGATTCCGAGAACCAAACAACTTCTTTTCCTTTTCCTTGCTGTCTTGCATATTGTTTTCATCTCTGTTTTCAAAGCTCTCCCAAATTTAAAATTGGTGTTTGGTTGTTTGCTTTGAAAAATAGACCCATTCTATAGCTACTCATGAATGAAATTAGATCCTTTCAAAGCCAAAATTATTGATAAAATACTCGTAATGAATGCTTTGGGCAACCTGCCTTGGAAGAAAAATATTTAAATAGCTGTTGTTTGGTTAGACTTGCAAGCCAATTTCTTGATGGCTGCTGCATGAAACATTTTCGAGGTTATGAGTAGAACAAGCCATAACCAACTAAATTGCTTTTATTTTTATTCGATTTTGATGCCAAGATACCTCAATTTTTGCTGCAAGGAACATTAAAAAGTAAGTTTGTCGAACATATTTTGTGTATATGAAGAAGAAGAAGAAGGAATCAATTTCCTAAGGCTAGCAAAAGTTAAGTAAGAAAAGTAATGCTTGCATAAGTCAGTTATTGCCATTAAGAGTTCCCTATTTTTTATCTTATTCCCGTAGGTTTAACTCCATTAATCTGCTCTTCAAACTTCTTCCTTCTGGGCGAGTAAGGGTAGAAACTTCTGTAAAAAGGAAAAAGAAAACTCATGAAGAAAGTATTGGAAAAGTTGTACCTAAGCTTAAGGTCTAGCCTTTACTGGATTTGGATCAAATTCCCTCTGCGAGCTACCAGATCTAATGCACTATTCTTCAGCCTCTTACGAATAGTACTAGATGGCCTTGTGTTTTATCAATTGTCGATGGGATAGTTAAGTCAACTGTTGACTCTGTAACGAAGAAGATGAACAGTAAAATGATAATTTTACCCTTCATTTTTTAACGAATAGAAGAGTTAACTATTGGTCAACTAATAGAAAGGCAAGATCTGGACTATTAGAAAGTTAAAGAAACTATTTTATGTTTTTTTTAATTGAAGGGTAAAAGTTAGACAAATTAATAATTGAAGGGTCACCAGAATAGTTTGCCCAAAACTTTTTGATGATCTACGAAGACAGACTAATATTCGTCAGCATGCACCTTTCTTCTTTTGCTACATGGATACACTTTTTCGACATTTTTTTTTTAAGGTGTTTTCTTGCAATGTTTAGATCAAGAAGAAGCTATTCAAGCAATAGACGAATCCCATTCTGGCATCTGTAGAGTCCTACCAATCTGGTCCAAAGTTTTATTTCCACATCAAGAGGATGGGCTACTATTAGTTGACTATGGTGAAAGATTGCTTAGATTATGCTCAAAGAAGTCAGGCACACGAATTCAATGCAAATTATATACATCAACCTTCTAAGCGTAGCATCTGACAGTTGCTTTATGGCCATTTAATGTATAAGGTTTAGATATTATTTAACCGCTGCCAAAGCCTTCTGTTGGGCATCTCTACACTTTGACTTCTCCAAGTAAGCGGAAGTTGTAGCATTAAATGAAACAAAGAAGGAAAATATTGTTGATGTCATATGCGTAAGCATTATTTAACGATATGACATTGGTCGATATATTATCACGAATAATGGCACGCCTTTTTGCAATAGTCTAATGGATAAGCTATGCGAGATGTTTAAGTTTAAGCAGTATAAATCCTCTATATACTACACACAAGCCAATGGACTAAGCTATTAATAATATCACTCAAGCTATCCTGTATGCGTTGGTATATAGTGTGGAAGTAATCCTTTCACTAGAATAACAAATTCCTTCCTTGAGGATCGCTATTCAAGAAGGGTTCACTAGGGAAGATAATGTTCGTTTCAAACTTGAAAAGTTAGAAACACTTGATGAAAAGAGATTAGAGGCACAACAACTGTAATGCCACCAAGCTTGTATTTCCAAGACCTTTAACAAGAAAGTATATTCTCATTCTTTTCAAGTTAGCGATGTAGTGCTCGCTGTGAAGAGACTAATCATCGTTGGATATAAACTTAAGAAGTTGACATCAAAGTAAGATAGTCTATATATTATTCCAAATGTCTACTCAAATAGATCTTATAAAATAGTTGCTAAAGATAAATTGAGAATTAGCCTGATTAACGGTAAATATTTAAACCAATACTATGTATAAAAAGATACTCCTCGACTGCACGAGGCTAAACTCCAAGTTACTCCTGGCATGCATGAATTTAAATTGTGTAAAGGCAATTACCAATAGCGTAGTGTGTGGTTAAACTGTTGAAACACTCCATCAAGTCTAAATTGGAAAATAAATAGATACTCCTGGTCTGCATGAGTTTAAACCATGTAAAAGCAATCACCAATAGTGTAGTACATAGTTAAACTACTGAAACACTCTATCAAGTCTAAGTTGATAAATAAATAGATACTTCTGGCCTACACAAGTTAAAACTATGAACGGCACACCTCCAAATCATACATATCTCTTTTAAATTCCATTTGACTTGATTCTTAAGTTATTCTTAAGATA
Source organism: Voacanga thouarsii (assembly GCA_026120185.1). Lineage (NCBI taxonomy): Eukaryota > Viridiplantae > Streptophyta > Magnoliopsida > Gentianales > Apocynaceae > Voacanga > Voacanga thouarsii. The sequence goes on along the minus strand of JANUWF010002419.1, from coordinate 2,260,852 downwards.
CATAGGCAATTTAGACGAAAATTTCTAAATGCAGTTATATCCCTTCACCATTTCCCATTTTCCCGTTTGTTGCAATTAAGTTATGATTTATTGCAAATTGTGATATTGATATTTACAACAAGTTATGATTCATTGCAAATTGTGATATTGAAAGAAATATATTATTGATGCCGATAAGAAAGCAATCTTATTTTACAAGAGATGGGAAAAAATATACAATTGCTGAAAGGAAATATGAAGTGCTACATGATATCAAGGAAAAAACTTGAAATTTCTTAAGTTTTGTTGTTTTCTCATGTTTTTCAAATTGGCTTTATCGTCTTTATTTAGCATAGGGATATTTTGAAGTGAAACAAGCTCTTCTTTGAAGGTAGAACAATTGGACTCTATTTCTAGAAGTTGCTAATTCTTTTCCTCAAGAACAAATGAAAGCTTTGTCTTCTTCCTCTTTGATCGCTTGAGCTTCCTTTTGAGAGTAGCAATGTTAGCTCGAAATTGAGAAATATCATCCTCAATTTTTTTAAATTGGCTTTATTTTTCTCAACTTGATTTATAAGGTCACCCCTTTAAGCTTCAGCATTATCCAAGTGTTGGTTAGCAACGAAAATTGATTGTGTATGAGGCTCCTTTAAGGCTTTCTTTGAAAAAATGGATCTGGCATTGTCAAATTCATAAGCCTTAGTATAGAAAGACCTCAAGAGATTATCCAATGATGATAAATTAACAAGAAGGTCCTTATTGAGTTCTTTAAGGATATAACAAGCTTGTTCCTCAAGTGCAAAGACTTGCTTGATAGGTGTTTGTTGGATCTTTTGGTAAAATTAGTTCCATACATCCATAACAAACTTCCTTCTACAATTTGACATTAAGAACTCTCCTGGGAAGGTAGAGATAGCTAGAGAATGTTGATAAGCTGCTATCTTAAACTTAAGATCCTTATGCTAGGAGTAAGGGATATCTTTACAACCATCTTGCTTAGAGAAATGAGAATCATTTATCGAGCCTTAAGAATAAGCTTATTCATCAGTGATTACAACATTGCATTCCTAATGAAAAAGAATGGTGAAGAGTTAAGTCAAAAGAAAAAAATAGTAAATACAAAAAAAAAAGTCAAAGAAAAAATATTAAATACAAAAAAATGACTAGTTTTACTGTATCTTTAAAGGTCTCTTGGTCCTTGGGCTCTTGCGTCAAAGTTGTGGTTGCTATCTTGGTTTGCTTCCAACAACGACCTTTACTACCAAAACTAACTTCTTCAAATTGATACAACTCGTTTCATTCTGAAGATGTTAGTTTCTTTGTAGCAAAATCATGATTTCAAAAAGAATGTCTATCATGTCTTGAAAAAATTTCTAACCCATTTGAACCTTTGGGAGTGCTAATATTATGTGGAAGCTTCTTCTTGGGGTAAGACAAGCTTTTCACCTTTTTAGATACAGATTTTGGGAAGTTCAACATTGAGATGTGATCTTCGAGAAAAGTCCTATGAACTTATTCCCACTATACTTTATACTTTGGGATATAGTGTTTCTTTATATCAAAAGGAGTGGCTGGAAATGTTACCTTAGATATCATTTCACAATATGTGTATCTCATCCAAATACATAAACTTTTTACCAATGTGGCCTCACGAGTTGAAATATCAAGGTAGTCTAGGATATCTTACAAGAATCCAAATTGGCGACTAAAGCGATGTGAGTTATAAGACTCAATGATGAAGTGATCATCCTTCTGCAAAGTAACAGGACTTGAACGAAAGCTCAAAAAGTAAAGTTGTTCTTCTAGGAGAACTGTTTCATTATCAATAAAGTCATGCTTTTTGTATTTGGTAACGCTATTCGTAGCCTAAACAATGATTTCACCCCTATGAATCCGCCTGTGGGCTTCATCTTCACCAAAGCACCTTTCACCATTTTTACCAAAATAACTTGCCATTAGAGGGTTGTTTAAGCCTTAAGAAACCTCATAATGAGTTATAAAGTAGTGCGCAGCCTATCTATATATATAATGAGTTAGGAAGATAGATTTCGTCTCACTTAGATTTGGGAGTTAGAGATATGATTTAACCCTCTATAAATGCTTGTCAAGACGGGAATTTCCAAACCAACTTGTTCTCCGCATGCCATCAAACTCGTCATTTTGAAAGTATTTAGACGGATGACATCTACTTCCTTATTAGGTAAGACAAAGATACAAAACTAACCTGACAGGAAATCCAGAAGGAATATTTGGTCTTTGTTGTGGCCTCTAATACCCAACTTTAAAAACAAAACCTCCTCTTCAGATGTCCATGCAGCATATGGTAGGACGACTCTGCATAGGTTGTCAGTAAATTTAGGGCATGATCATTTTTCTTTCTTTAGAGGAGGTATTGTATACTTTATTACTCTTTTGAACAAAAAGTTAAGCCACTTGTTGATAGAGATACCAGAGTTATTGTTGTCCTTTTTAATTAAGTGATATGCATGGAAGAGATATTCATAACTCCTTAGAAGAAATCACTTGTCATCATGGTCTACACCGGTGAGTTCTGTAGCATGAGAAATAACTTCGTCATAGGGAGTCTCAAGTATTAATAAGCTTCTAAGTTTGTGAAAGTCCTAAAGTGAAATAGACATCTCGCCAGCTGAAGTTAATTTGAGCATGTTGGTGAGAGGACATCAAGCTTGGCAAAAGGTTTTGAGAATATTGAAGTTGCAATCATACAATAAAAACGATGTATAGACAGCCTTATACATCTTTACAAATCTCAATCATCCTTCAAATGACTTAAAACGTCTTGTACTCATTTCCAAGATCTCTCTCTAAAGCAAAACGTGCCCAAGAAGTTGAGTGTTGAGATCTATTGAGTCTCATTTAAATCATTTAGCGTCCAAGTGAAGGTAACATACATTAGGTTGAACTTAAGGCTGATGATTTGAGGAAAGAAGAATCAATACCTTTGGGGAGTGAGTGGCTTTGAAGTTGACCATTTGTTCACGAGTCATTAGAGTGTCACATTTGATAGGGGTCCTCATAAACCATCAAAATCGTGCCTACTTCTATTGGGTCATTTTTGCTGTTTTGGATGACTAATAATTGTTGGCCCAATGAAATTTACAAATTTGAGAAGTAAACCATAGTTGTACCTATATAGGGAAAAAAAAAGTTAAGAAAATAAAATGGTGAAGCCTTACCACCAACCCCCCCCCCCCCTCCCAAACAAAATTTCCTCAAAGTAGATTAAATTTTAGGAACCTTAATCAATATTTCTATGTTTTGTGGAGAAAAACACCCCTAATGATAAAAACAATAATAATTAAAAATGATATATATAATAGTAAACTACTAATTTAAAAAATATAAATTGCAAGCCATAATATGACCTTTCAAATAGGAATGTTTAAGAACACATCATAGTAATGTGTGTTCTTAGATATTTTTTCTTTTTTTCTTTTATAACTCAGCAAAAAAAAGCCATAAAACATTTTTGAGAAATTTGTTCTTATGTTTTTTAGGCTCTACTATAGTTTTAGGTAATTTTCAATAGTAAAAAAAGTACTAAAAGTCATGTGAATACACTTGTAAAATGTGACCATAGTTAATTTTTCCTTTAAAATTTTTGAGTTAATTTTAAAATAATTGAGAAAACAATCAGCATAAGACGTATTGAATAAATGGGCTATGGATTCTCACTCTCAAGTCCCTCTCCCACTTTTTCTCCTACTTTCGAAAAATTGCTAAGTGTCCTTCCTTCCCTCCCTTCTTTTTTTTTTTTTCTTTTGTATGTACGAGTTTTATGATGCCGATAATGATTATTAATTAGTTTGATACTTATGCATTGTATGAAGAGATGCAAAACAAAGTGCGTCAAACAAGATAATTTTTATTTATAAATTTATAATTTCTCAAAAATTTATTAAGTGCTCATAAATCACTACTTCCTCCGTCTCTAGTTATCTATCATAGAGAATTACTTTACACAATTAAAAAAAATTAATCAGTCTCTTAAATTCATACAATTTTGTTTATACAGTCCAAAAGTATACTTGGATTTAACATTCTCCACAACTGTTTTTTTACTTTGCTTAATTCTCTCTCTAAAATTATTATACTTTTATTTTTCAAAACTATTTAATATAAGAGTATAGCAGTAAAATTAACATTAATGACACTTAAATTTCTTTAATGTGACAGATAAAAATGGACACCAAAACTTTTCAGTTATGACAGATAAATAGGGACGGAGGGAGTATCATTTAAATTTAAAACTAACACATGTGATCAATAGATAAATTTCACTAAATTCAAATAACCATCATGAATTCAATAAATTCAGATTATTTCAACGCTATCATTAATCAATCCAAAACATTGCTACGTGTCACAACGAGAATTATAAATGTTGTTACGTGTCATATCGAGAGCATTCCATAACTTTATATATATATATATATATAGTTTCTCGTTAATAATTCCGTTTCAAATTCAAACTTTATGAAATTATTGAAGAATTAGAAACTTTTACTTGAAAGAGGAAAATTAAAAAATAAAAAGAAATGAAATGAAAGACACTTGGTAATTTTTTGACAGTGAGTTATAGAGGATCCATAACTAAATAAATGTGTCTCTATTGAGTTAGCATGCAATACATATAGACTTTTACATTTAGATTTTAAATAAATAAATAATTTTAAAACCGAACAGCCCCTCCCCCCCCCCCCACTCCTTTTTAGGCGGAGTGTTTGCTCTAATTATTCTTCTGCTAAATGAGTTGTCCTTCCATAAACTGGGAAAACAAACAGATTAAATTCATCTTTATCTCTTTATCTGAGTCATGGGATGATTAGGATTTCTCCTACTTGGTGGTTTATGTTTGCACATCAATCAAAATGGAAAACGTTTTTCAACTCATGTACTTACCAAATATTACATCCTCACTCCTTGACCTCATTATTTCTTTTATTTTTTCCAAAATTCGAATTACTTTCCAATTAAAATAAATTTTTCCTAACTAAAATATTGCCCTATATATATGTATAGTGGTTTGGGCAAACTACCAAAGTCTGAGAAGAAAAACACAGAACAAATCTAGAAAAGAAAAGATCAATGAAGCCATTTGCAGTATTCTCTGTGCTCCTATTTCTGGTTTGTATGACTCAAACAAATATTGAGGGATCCAGCACTCGTCTTCCCCTCACGGTCGACACTCGGCACTTCATTGGTTCATCAAAGCAAATTATCATAAAACGTAAAGTTCTTTATCCTCCATCCTTGAAATTATTGATTTTTTTGCTTTTTCAAATGCCTTCTTCACCCCCCCCCATTTGGATGGTCTTTGCATATAGATATAGTCTCTAACGTGACTTAGTAATTGATTGCAGCATGCCTAAACCACTGTCTGAGGGCTTGTTGTAACTGCGACATCAGGCAAGATCCTCCAAAGTGCACGGCTTGTTGTTTCGAAGAATGATGGACTCCAATGATGTCGAAGGAAACTCTAAATATGTAGCAAAAATCATGTTCTCATGAATAAAATAATGGCCTGGTTGAATGAAGTTACGTGGCTAATTATTTCTTCTTTTCTTCATGATTTCATGCGAGATTTTTACTTGCTTATTATTGGGATTTCTAACAAATGAGATTTCAAAAGGAAATTTGTATTTCTTATGTTAAATCGTCTAGTTATATAAAAAAATGTTGAGGAAATTTTTTTTTTTATGTTAAATTACCTGATCATATTAAAAAATGTCATGATTGAATTAATCAAAATCTATCATTATTATAGTTGTTTCATTTTTTTGTGATAGGGACGGAATTAGAACCTTAAGGTTAAAAGATAAGTTATATAAAAATATATATTAAAAGATAATATTTAAAAATTTTTAAAGGGTAAAATATGAAATTTTAAATAATTTTTAAAAAATTTAATTTTTTTGGTGGGTGGCATGGGCGAGGGTGGGGGGGGCGGGAGCGGGAGGGTGAGCACCGGCCCCAGCCCCCTAATTCGGTCAGAGTTACATAGGATTGCAAAGCTCAAGTTTTTGGTAGATCATAGGATGAAATCAAGTTTTTTTTTTTTTATTGAGGATATGTCAAAGGACGTATTATAATTATTGAAAATTTTTTGAGTAATAAAATATAAATTTTTAAATATTTTGATAAACAAACCCCATCCATGCCTCACTATCTCTCGCAGATTACGATTAGTTGGCGTCTTTCTGCTACGCGTGAAGGTTCTACCGATTGTTTTAAAAAAAAAAAAACATTCCTATTCATCTATGTCAACCAAAACAAACCAAACATAAACAAAACAAATCTAATCCTATAGAAACTTCCTGTAAACCTACATCAACTACCATTTTCAACTTTTTTCCCATTTTAGCAACTCTGAGCACTGACTTAGCTACAGGTACATTTCCATCATTATTAGAAATGTTGATTTTGTCCTGGCTTGATCCATTTGCTACATGTGACCTTTATGACGGAGCTTTTGTTGACACCTTATTGGTAATGCTTACTTGAGTCACAAATGACTTGTTAGAAAGCACAACAATTATATGTGAGAACGCGAACAATATGAAGCCAAAATTAGAAAAAAGATGGCAATTGATATACAAGATACAAGATTGAACTAAAAGCATAATAATTCCTAAAGTGAGCCCTTTCATCTCAAAGATCTGAATTTCTTAAAACAAATTGAAGCACTGTCCAGAGCATCCGATATTCCAAGTCATGATATTGAAGAATTACAAGCAAATGTCAGCTTGAATACTGATCCATTAACTTCAACATCAGACACCTCTTGTATCATTATAGATGGATGGTCCTCCGTTGCTACCTGCTCTATCAATTTCATGTGCAAAAACACATCCTTCATTTCGAAACCGCTTGTGCATAGCTACACAATATTAGAATAGTATGAAAAAGAAATCAGAAAGCAAAAGACCGGATAAGGCAAAAAAGAAAACAAGTTCAAGATTTTAACTTATGAACTTAGTGGTAAAGAATCATAATACTTGCGAATGTTGGAGACAAGCTTTTCTAGAAGTTGGCTACCAAGGTAAAGCTGAGATCTAGGAAGACCAAGCCTCAATTATGTAGCTTTTAGATTTAAACTGATCTCGTTCTCCTTAGATACAATTGTGACACCAGAACATTCCACTGAAGAGGAGTCAAACAACCCCAGGCAATTGCTTTCTGTCGGCCCCAAGCCAATTTTAGAGATACAGTCAACAGTTGTTGAAGAAGCCATCATAGAAACACTTCCTGGTCCTTCTCATTCAATTTCCAGTAGTGGAGGTGACATCAGATTTAATAACTCTAGTTTGCCTTTAATTCTGCTCAAAAGGGTATAAAAATTGAGTCATAATTTTTATTAGCTAACAGCGATCCAATAATAACAATGCTACTAACTAAACCTTTTGCACTAATGGAGAGGGGATACTACCAATCTAATTATCTACCATTACCATGCAATAGAAGGAATAAAGAGAAAAATTCCCTTAGGCAAAAACAAAATCTTGTATAACCAAAATTCGCACATCAAGACTATCCAAACACCAAAAAAAAAAAAAATGAAATGTAAAAAGCAAAAAGTAAACCTTAGAAATATAAGATGATAACCCAACTATTCAAACAAGCAAGAACAAAAAAAATTCAAAGAAATTTTACTAGATATATATAAGAGTCCTTGGCAAGGCTAACATTAGTGGGGTCTGAAGAAGGTACTTCTTCAAGAAGACAGACATATGCAAAGCCACCTTCACCTAACTGCCTTATAATCCTAAATATGTTCTCATTAATTCATGTCTCCTCCACTATTAACGACATCATACAGAGCATTCAGTCCCAAAAATAAATAATTTTGCGAATGATTTCTTTCCATTTTTTGCTCTGTGTACATGACTGACTAATGAGTTCCAGTTTTTTTTTACCTCAGAATTACGTATTCCTTCCTCTACATTTCCAAGCCCTTGTGGTGCATCCTATTTCCCAAGTAACTTAGCCTGCAGAAAAACAAAACTTTAGACAATATTACTTCAATTTCACAAGTAGAGGTGGGAGGAAAAAAGAAGAGAAGGCAAATGGGTTTAAGCAAACAAGAGCTACTGAATAATTCATTTTGTGTTTAGGAATGAAATTTTCTAGGATGCAAATATACTCACTTTTGCTAATTGTATGCGTTCAAGGGCATCTTCAAAGAACTGGAGATGCATATCAACTTCAAGAGAGGAATTTATTTTCTCTAATTCTAACCGATAATATCTATATAAATTCAAATATGAAACTCTATAGCATTAGTGCCAAAAATTGTGGTAAGACCTTGCCGTGAACCTTGAAGATTTTCTACACATGCAGCATTTTACTAACTCATAGATGGATATTAAGAAATAAAAGTGTTAAAAGGAAACTTTGTCCTCATCTTAATAGTTGCCTCATGTTTTTGCCTTTGGAGTTCCTTAAGCTTTTCCTTCAATGCCTAAGGCCAAAATGTAACAAACATCTCTAAACTGAGTTGACACCAATTGAAAATCCATCTATCTGTTTTCCAATAAAGCAGGTCCAACCAGATATAGTTAATAATCTATCTAATTGTTCAAAGAAACACGTGTTAACAGTTCATCATCTATGGTTTCCCTATCACTTCTTTTACAATTTTTTCTAACAAGTCTGGGAAAAATTTGTTCAATTTAAATCTTCCAAATATAAAAGTTTCCAAGTTAGGTTCAGTACCATATAGCACTATTCCAAAGCAAAGGCATTTCATAGAGAAGGATTAAATCTTACCTGAATATTAAAACTTTTAAGCAATCATCCAGTGTTGAATTGTTCATATGAATGGAAAGAAAAAGAATCTATCAGTCAATGATTACCAAAAGTACAAATTTATGGTCTATTGTACACTTATACATGTAATTTGTAGACATCCAAAAATCACACGACAAGCACACTTGCAAGGGGGGAGAAAGAGGGGGGGGGGGGGACGCACAAAAAATATAAGGAAAAAGAATTTTAGTTACCTCTTGAGAAGTAATTGATCTGGGACAAAGAAGAAATTGATAAAAGTTGTTTAAAACTCTTTAGATCAAAAGTAGACATCTAGAAAACAACACACACACACAAACAAAATAATTAATCATAAATAGTAGCATAGACGCTCCTTTCAATTCATCAAGCTAATTCAAGAAGTGAAGGAAGACATCTTCAACCCTACAGAACCCAAACACACTATTGTTTAGAGAATTGACATTAGAGGTAGTATAGAATATGAGAGATACTGAGTGCAACATGAACCTTTTGTTGTTGGAAAAGCAATCAACCGTTTAGAAGGAGAAAACATGATAAGAGCAATGTCTATATATCATAAAACTATTCATTAACCGTCTTTTTAGCATGTCATCCCTGCGTTTTGAATTGGGTTACTTACCAAGCTGCTAAATTCTCAATTCTCTTCAATGCTAAGTTCTTGCGACCCATGAATGAAAAGTTTATAGGCAATTGCGTAAAAGAAGCCGATTCTTCACTAAAAAGGAAAACAAAAATGTCAATAAGCTAACATAAGGTATCCAACAAAATCAAGCATATTGATTATTATCAGTATTATCATTTATGCAACTTTCATGACAAGCATTATAAGAGGTTGATAGATCTACACAGCAGATGATACAATAGCAATCAAATCATATATTAGTTTAGACATTAAAAAAAGTAAGAAATGAATTAAACAGGACTACAATCCAAATGAATGTGTAATTACTGAAATTCAACAAATTAAGCAATCAACAAAAAAGGTACTAAAAAAGATACTTTTGGGCTCTTGCAGTGATTATTTTCACAAACCAAAATGGCAAACAGATCCCAAAGAGCAGCCATATTCAAAGCCTAAAAAAGGAGTCCCTAATTCGCAGCGCCATCTCCATACAAAGTAAACGTTACATCGTCCTTATCATACTTCTGAGTAAAAGCCAATCCACAACCTAATGGAATTTGTGCTCTGACAATCCCATGCCATCCAAAAAAAGGCACTCTCCTTGTTGTAAAAATGCATAGTTACCCTTCGAACAACCATCTTTTCTTCCCATCAATTCAGCAAAAGTTTCATATAGAGAATCCCCATGGCCAAGGAACGTGTGGTGGTATATTAAAGGTTTTGTATCTTTGTATATATTTTCTCCGTGGTATTTGGTCGTAGGAATGTATACTTTTTTATTATTATGTTTTGATTATCATTTTTTTTTTTTTTGTTATCATAGGTTAGCTATTCTTTCATTTGTCTTTCATATATATATCTCAGCACCTTTATCAAATTTTTGCTATTATTCTTTAGTCTTCTGCTTGATTTTATTATTTTTAAAAATCAATAATCACATATATTATATTTCACAATACTTGGCCAAAATAGGAATTTTCCCAATCTAATAAGCTTTCAACCTAAACTAGCATAAAAATTTCCACTATCTTTTTTTATACAGTCACCACAAATCAACAATTATTTAACAAATAACCAAAAATAAGATCTAATACAATCTCATACAATTTCTGTTTTTGTACTATTATTGTAAAATCTACCATAAAAAACATCACTAAATTGAATTATACATGCTATTTTTTTTAAAAAAATAATATACACTTACAACAAATGTCAAATAGGATAGCAAGGTAGCTTAGCATCTCTAGCTTCTTCGGCGGCATCCAGTGACTATCCAGTACACATACCCTCTTTTCAACAAAAAGATCAACATTTCATCAACAAACATATTCTATTTTCTTTTAAAATAAAAAAAGATTACCTAAAAAACACATGATGATTGATGCCCTTGAAAACAGAGTTCAAGCTGCTTCACTCCGGCGATCCAGCAACTATAAGGAGATGGAGGAGGTGGGCTATCACAAGAAAAATAAGAAGGAAAGAAAGGCCATGAAGAAAAATGGGAATTGAGGAAATGGGGTTCAGCTAATGGAGAAAGAGATGAAGAAATATAGGGTACGGGTCCTACTCAAATGTAAGGTTTCCTTCTGTCAAAAAAGAGGAATCCCTATTGCAACACCCATCCCAAATTCAACCACGTTCGGTGTTCTTCTCCAAAAAAATGCCTATTTTGCTAAAAAAAATCCTATTTTTTGTGCCTTGCTATCTAGCTTTTATGTTTAACGAAAAGTTCTCGTGACATCTTGATCAGTGTGCAGGCGACTCTCATGACTTATTGGCTCATTTCATTAAACTTCTAATTGAGAAGAGAAGAAACCATACTCGTTTCTTGACTTATTTCAATTGATTTCTCGGTAGAAATTAGGGAGGAAGAGAAGAGAAGGCAACGAAGGAAGAGGGTCTGCAACTATCTGGATTCCTAACGCATAAGGGTTTGAGGAAATTGGGAAAAAAATAATAAAAAAGATGAAATGACAAAAATATCCATAACGACCAAATGAATCTTAGTCGTACAATATTTTTTTGATGAAATCTGATCTGTCTATTATGAGTACTAGTTCGATTTCTCATGCATTGTATGAGTTTGTGTAATATATTAATTCAAACTCAAAAGCGCCACTAAACCTAAGAGATAATATTGATCTAAAGTACAAATAGAGAGAATCTTTTCTCAAGTATCAAAATTGTATTTTTCTCAATTTTGATAATTGGAAGTAGGTGTAAATTTACAATATTACTGCAAATTATTTTTTAGTTTTTCTCTGCAGAAAACGGTTCCTCTTATCTTAAACTATGAAAAGAAAAATTAGACCAAAAAGCATGCCTAAAGGCGGAAGCTTTACCGGTATGTTGAGTTCGCTCCCAAGCAATGACCCAAAATCTTCATCTTTAACGGAATCCCCGGCCAGTGCCATCACTTGGTGAAAGAAGCCGAACCACTAACTGGTTTTTCCAGATTTGTAATCTTGGTAGGAACTATTTAATATGAAGAGGAATGTAAAGAGATGCAAGATTTTAATTGAAGATAAACTTGTTAGATACGATGCATAGAACAATGAACCTTCATTTGTTCAGATGTATTATTTAATAGAGAGTGAAATTTGAAGAGATTAGGAGTTTGAGTTGCAGATAAAGTTGTTAACAATTAATGTGCAGTGCATCTGGAGTTCATGTATTTTCAAAGTGCCAAATGGCAACGCATGATAATGTCAGTGTCTCCCCACAACCTTCTGCAACTACTATATATATATAGATTTAGTAATACTATTAAATCTTGATCATTAAACTAATAAAGTTAAGATGAAAAAATAAATAAAAATAATGTGAAGAGACAATTTACTCCTCTCTTCACAATTAGAATACACATTTAGATTATAAGTTCACTTTTCATGTAAGAATCATAAGTAAAATTAAACATTAAATTTAAAAAATTTATTAAAAATAATACCATCTTGATTTTGAATTATGGGCTCACTTGCTACATATTTATTGGTGTTCTTAGTTTTGTTTCGATAATCAACCTATGCGAATGTAAATTATATTACTCCCAAACCTATTGACTGGTCAAAACTATTTTTTAAGTTGTAAATTAAACATTATTTTTTAGGTTAACTTCTACATTTAAAAAAAAAAAAAAGATGGACTGTATAAACAGCAATATTTGAAATTTTGAGCTACCTAATTTGGCATCCCCAAATTACACGGCAATGTACAAGTACAAAACTAGGTACAAAAGTTGCAAAAATAAACTACTTTCATTTTATAATATAGGTATTTTTATATTCATACACATATATGCCATCCGTTTCAAAGTAATTATTATTTTTAATTTTTTTTGTATTTTAAATTATATGTTATTTAGTTAAGTCAATAATATATTTAATATTTTTTTTTCAATTGTATTGTTTTCATTTATTACTTTATCAAACTATAATATAATTTGATTTTAAAATATTAAAATAACTTTACAATTTATAATTAAGATAATTCAACTTTCTCGAAAAATTCTACAGAAGTTAAGAGTTCTTTTAAATTATTGTAATTTGTGTAACAGTAACACTTATATATAAACAGAGAAATTAAAGATTCATAAAACAAGACATCTTATAAGTCCAATTACAGTCTAATACGCTTTGGAGCTTAAAGGAAGGGGCGTGAGTTAAAGGGCTGAAATTAGAGATAGGGGGACCTACCCTCAAAAAATTTTTAAAATTTATTTTTCTTTAAAATTTAATTTTTAAAAAAATTTCTTTAAATTTTATACTTTATCTCTCCAAAACTTTTTAAAGATCTATTAATATATATATTTATATAACTAGGTTAGTGCCCATGCGTTGTATGGGATAATTTCAGTAATGTTCTCAATTTTCTTATATTCAAAAATAATTCAAATAAGAAGATAATTGTAATATTTTAAAAAATAAAAAATTCATATAACTTTGATTTGGTGATGCATCTGTTGAAAGATTAATTTCATAATGAAAATAGATTATTGTTCAAAAGTGTAAATAGATTATTCATTAATTCCATAATGAATTTGTTTTTCTTTTGAAAGGAATAAAATGTATGTGAAGTTAATAAGTAAAATGAGCCATACAAAACCATGACTTCAAATATCGTTCGGCATCACTAATGATTTTCATGTATAACTATTAAATAGATTAAACAAAAGGACTCACCTATCGATGTACGGATTTCACTTCAAGAAAGTCTTTCATGGATTTCCCGACTTCATGGGTAGATCTTGGTTGCCACAAAAAATCCTTGGTAACAATTTATAACTGAGGAACTTTATAAATGAACTTTATAACTGCATCAGTAGGGAAATCCTTGGCTAAAATAGTTCTTGATGATGGTTCTTCCAATATTTAGAGTCCAACTGGTGACTATTCATTACATTTTGATCCATGTAATGCTCAATTTGCGTAACAATTCTAATGAGATTATGCGCTGGGACATCATCAGTTATTGGGAACGATTTGTCTGTACTGCACCATATTTGTTACCTTAGGTGAGATGGCAAATGTTGTGGCAATAGGCCTCCAAAGATCGACAATGGTGTCCTGATTGGGGCTGCCATAGCCATATTAGGAAATGTGAGGATTAGTGAGTGGGTAGAAACTGGGGCAGGCTCATAAGTGCTAATTAAGTGTCGTCTTGGAAGACTGCAGTTGGGAATCCGAGAAGGTTGATTGGTGGGAAGGAGAAACCTCAAATACATGAAGACATAACCGGAGAGTCGATGGAGCATACCTCATTCATTTCTCAACGGTCCGATTATGTTATATAAACGAAGGTAGTAATTCTCTGGAGAGTAATATGCTTGATCATGCTTCCTTGTGGCAATACAACTTTGTTCTGGTTTCAGGATATCACTGAATTCATTATTCAAGAACAATTCTATCAAATTCAAACAACCGCTAACATTTCTTATAAAGGAACGGATAGATGCGAACGAAGAGTGATGCGTAGGTGAACATAACTTTGATTACGTCCATCTTATCTGAATTCATTTCCTAATATTAAAAAAAAAAAACTCTTTAAAATTTTTTCACCTCTTATTTGAATTCATTGAATTTAGATAATTCTAATATTGAAAAAAAACTCTTTAAAATTTCTTCACCAGGAAAAAAAAGAAAGAGTACCATGTGTCATAGTAGGAGACTTTCGCAACTCCTATTATATATATATATATATAGATTTACCTCTCCAACCTAAAATCTTAATCCATTCTAAAAATGAGTGCGTCTTCCTAGGATTTTTTGAGTCCTGTACTATCTTTTTTTAATTTTTTTAGAGTCAACTTTTCTTTTCAAAATATATTATTTTCATTTCTAATAAATATTATTTTAGTTTTTTAAATTTCATAATAATTTATTATTTTACTCCCTCCGTCCCACTAAAATTGACCTACTTATTATTTTGGACTGTCCCACTAAATTTGATATTTTCCTTAAAAGGAAAGTTTTTAATATACAATTTATTATAAAATAATCAATATACCCACATATATTATATTTATATTTTTAGATTTGACATAAAATATTGTGGGATCCACATATTTTTTATTTTTATTATATTATATTATATTATTATATTCTAATTTTTACTTTTGTATAAAATATCGTGCCAAATCAACCACTATCAATTTTAATTGGACGGAGGGAGTATAAAATTAAAAATAGTTTTATTTTTATTATGTCACTAATTATAAAATTAATTAATTTTTAAATAAAAATAATTTATTTTTTAAAAATTTAAAAGTTTTGTGTTGATGATATAAAAATGGTACTTATTTAAAAAATAAAAAGATTAGGTTATTCTTAATTTAAAATTTAATAAATATTGATGATATTATTTTAATATTATATATCTAACCTGTAAAATTATTGTGTAATTCTGGGCATAAATCTTGCCGCATTAAAACATAAGATTAGTAGCTATTCTATTACGGGGTGAAAGAAAGGAAAGAAGCAGAAAACACCCTGAGAAAAGATAGCGTGGTAGATAGATTGATTAGATTATATAGATAACGATAAATCATTCGTGATTGGAATGTTGATCGCGGTGAGGAGCCACCTGCTTTGCTACTCCATTGTTCTGCTGGTTCAATTCTGGGAATAAAGCCCTAGCATTCTTAGTCTTTGGTTGGGCAACATCATGTCGTCTTCCTCCTGTTTTCTATCCTATACTCCAGATTTTAGGCTCGACTTCTTGCGGAAATCCTTGCCTTTCCGGGTTAAAGTGTACAGGAATCTACACATGTTCTGCATTCCTTTGCATTCCGAGTCCCATGGAGATGGACCTGACGCCACCCAAAACTCTGAAGCTTCAAGGTTTAACTTCTTTGCAAAAGCTTCGATTCTTTCTTTCTTTGTGATTTAGAGAGCTTTGTTTAATTTGCTGCAGAAAGGATATGGAGTGTGAAAGACAAGTGATATTGGTGGAAAGATATGGGAACGGGACATCCAAGAGGTATTTGTTTTCTTTCTAAGTAAGCTTTTCTCCAGCAACTCAAGGAAAGCAGCAAGCGGTTCAAATCCCCCACTCCCACCCAAACCACCTCCCCCTTTCTTCGTTTTTTTTTTTTTGTTGGGATGCAGATTAGGATAAGAACAGAGAGTAACAAGTGAGAATCTTCTCTGATCTGTTGATGAGTTTTAGTTTGATTTTTTTCCAATGTTGTAATTACTTTTAACCTTTTACGCGTGTAGCATTCGATTGAGTTCATATATTCTCTTGCAGCAAAGAAATTTGTTTATGAAGTTTTTGTGAGTTCTCGTGTTGCGGGTGACAGGTACATATTAGGCAATGACTTGCAAATGAGCACATTTCTTGAGAAACATGCCTCCCAAACTAATGGCTCCCTAGACTCACAAATATCTGACATGGAATTATCTTGGCTTCCCCAAATTGCTAGAGATCTTTTTCTTCCCACAGGCTATCCTGGTATCATAAATCTTATCCCTTTTACAGCTTTTCTTTTGCTGGCACTATGTTGAGATTATAAGAAACCATATGCTATTAGGGTTGAAGAAAAAACATCTTACTATATGCATGCAATTGTATTTCAAGATTTAAGTTTTATTCATATTTTGAAAGTATTTTCAATAATTGAGTGGTCTTGAATGAACCCTTTCTCTGACATCTAATTCAGGGTCAGTTTCGGATGATTACTTGGCATACATGTTGTTACAGTTCCCTACCAATGTCACTGGGTGGATCTGTCACACATTAGTCACTTCTAGTCTCTTAAAGGCACGTCTATCTAACTCAGGCAATTGATTCCAACTTTGGTATGTGAACTAGGAACTAGGAACTTGAAACCTTTCAAATTGTTTGCATACAGAAATATTCTCTTTGTTCTCTTGCTTATGCTTAGAGGATTGTTCTTTAGTGACATATCTTTGATTAATCTGTTCAAATTATGAAACAGCACCTTTTCTTGATAGATATGACTTTTTCGAGCCTTGCATGGAAGTAGCTAATTTTCCAGCATTGAGATCAACTCTCTAGAGTCCTTGTTCTCAGTGGGTGGTTGTCTACTGATATGCCTTAAACTGCTGTTTTTTTTACCCTGATTGCTTTGGTGTAGGCTGTTGGAGTAGGCTTTTTCTCAGGAACCACTGCTGCGGCTTCTGCTGCTGCCATTAGGTATAGTTATATATGCCCGATGGTTATTTTTCAACTTCGGTGTTAGGGCATACAAGTATATGGCTGGTGTTATAATAGTGGAATTTGTTACATCTGTTTCATGGTAAAGGCATATGCTGCACATTAGAAAGGATCAGATAACCATTCTAATTCAAATTTAAGGCTATTGGTAATGGAATAAAATACTATTTCATGATTTCCATGCAGATGGGTCTCCAAGGATGGCATTGGTGCCATTGGACGCTTATTCATTGGTCAGGATTTCTTGAATTGAGGTGATGGAAAGAAAGCACTAATGTGAATACCTCCCATGATAATAGCTAATCTTCCAGGTGGACGGTTTGGCAGTCTTTTTGATGATGATCCCAAGCAATGGCGCATGTACGCTGACTTCATTGGAAGTGCAGGAAGGTACTTGCCTTCATTATTATATGGTGATCCTGTTAGTTTTTTAAATGTAGAGGGTGAATTATTTCATTTTTGCATGCAGTATCTTTGACCTAAGCACTCAATTGTACCCTGCTTATTTCCTGCCACTGGCATCTCTTGGAAATCTGACAAAGGTATTTAACTTGGTAAAGTTTTGTTTTTACTGCTATCGATGTATACTATACAGTATATACCTGGTTGAAATGGGGGATACATGCGACTTCTGATTTATTAGATATCTATATAATGTTGCAATGCATTTTGTTTCTTGATTTGTTGCACCTTTCCTTTAAGATGAGTATTTTTGTAAACATTGGTTGGTTTAATAAGCCATGTCATTTGGACAGGCTGTTGCCAGGGGGCTTAAAGATCCTTCTTTCCGGGTTATACAAAATCATTTTGCAATCTCAGGAAATCTGGGAGAGGTTGCCGCAAAGGTATACTGCAATATTTTCTTCCATATCTTGGCCATATGTATCTCATCATTAAGGTTTCATAAGGAGTTTACCTTATTGTGGTTGGTTTTCCATCTTAGCTGCTGGAAAGGCCGACTTCTGTTATGGGTGGGGAGACAATGACCATATATAATAGGTTCAGAATTAGTAGTTCATTGGCATTTCACCTTCCTGAGGTTTTTATCTTGCATTGACCCTTGAGAAAGAGTGGAAACTTTGAATTTGAGTGAGGAATTGTTGGAGATTTAGTCATTAATGTGTAATATTTAGCTGTCAATTTTATGTAGCTGTTATCTTTCCTTTATTAACTGATTGGGTCCGATTATGAAAGTGTAAATTAGGAAGATTTGATCAGCCTATTTTGGGGGGATTGATTCCCAGTTTTGATGGCCAAATAATGGCACACTAATTGTATATATTGTACTACTGATTCAATGAGAAATCAATCAAGAATATTTCCAAAACATTCTTGTTTCATGGTATAAGAGCTACGCCGAGCCTGGTAACCTTCAAACTTCAACTTTCAACCTTCAACATTTTTCCTTCTTCTTTTCCATCCATAAGAATGTCCGGAGAATAGCTGACTTCGACTACCGAGGTGTTCTCGACAGCGGTGGATCAAGCATCTCGAGGAACTATGGCAGAATCTTCAACA
Source organism: Voacanga thouarsii (assembly GCA_026120185.1). NCBI lineage: Eukaryota > Viridiplantae > Streptophyta > Magnoliopsida > Gentianales > Apocynaceae > Voacanga > Voacanga thouarsii. Next base: position 2,242,248 of record JANUWF010002419.1, on the reverse strand, counting down.
AACAGTCTGTTTGATAGCCACTCTTTATGGGTTACACAGCACAAACTCAATGGACAGAATTTTCACGAGTGGTTTCAGTCCATTATGTTGGTAATACGTGGAAGAGGGAAGGCTGGTTATTTGACTAGTTCTGTTACAACCCCACTAAACACATCACCAACCTACAACACTTGAGAAGTAGAAAATTCAATAGTCATGGCTTGGCTTATCAACTCTATGGAGCCAAGTATTGGAAGGACTTATCTGTTCTACAAGACAGCAAAGGAGATTTGGGATGCAGTTCAAGAACTATATTTAGACCTACAGAACACATCTCAAAGTTTTGAGTTAGGTCTAAGATTGCCTTATGGTCATCGAGTATTGCAATTCCTTGGTTGAATTGTGGTAGGAAATGGATCTCTTTTATGATATCGGATGGGAATGCTCGAATGATGCTGCGAAATACAAAAAGATGGTTGAGAAAGAGAGGACCTTAGATTTCTTACAAGGTCTTAATTCTGATCTTGATGAAGTACGAGGACGGCTACTTGGAATGAAACCATTGCCAACCCTCCGAGAATCATTCGCCGAAGTTAGGAGAGAAGAGAGCAGAAAATGCGTGATGATGAATCTTACCAATACGGTCACGACCCCTCTAGTAGAGTCACAAGGTTCTGCACTCGTGGCAAATAAGCAAAGTGGTGGCCGTGGTCTAGAGTCCAAGGAGAAAAGATGGTGTGACTATTGTAACAAGTTTTACCATACCCGTGACACATGCTGGGATTTGCACGGGAAGCCAGCGGATTGGAAATCGAGGAATCAGCGTGGTCAGCGAAATTAGCATGGTCAGCCTAAAGCAGCACATTTGGTGGAGTCAAACACAAGGAATATTGTTAATCTCTCGGTAGAACAAATGGAGGTGCTGCGACAACTTTTTAATCAATCCACGCTCGGAGCAGGAATTGAAAATAAAAATCCTACTACAGCCATGGCACAAACAAGTAAAACACATCTAAAAAATTGTTGAATTGTTGATACAGAAGCTTCGGATCATATGACTAGATCATTGGATATATTTGATGCATATGATAAGTGCAAGGATCAGATTAATGTGTGGGTTGCTGATGGGAAGACATCACCTGCTAAGGAAAGGGCACGGTTTGCTTATCCAATATGACTTTGAAATCAGTTTTACATGTGCCTAAGTTAACCTATAATCTTTTGTCAGTTAGTAAGTTAACAAAGGACATGAACTGTATTGTAACCTTTTTACCTACTCATTGTGAATTTTAGGACTGTTTTTCGGGGAAGATGATTGGAATTGCTGAGAAGAAAGATGGCCTGTATTATCTCCAAGAAACTCGAGAGTTTCCGAAAAATAAAAGTTCTTTGTTGGTTACTTCCGAGTCTGAAATTATATTGTGTCATCGACGTCTAGAACATCCGAGTTTTTCTTATATGAAAGTTTTATATCCAGATCTATTTATTAATAAAGAAAATCTCTCTTCAGTGTGAACATTGTGCCCTTGCCAAACAAATCCTTATCCTGTTCATGTTTATTTACCCACAAAGCCGTTGCAGTTGATTCATAGTGATATTTGGGGTCCTTCTAGAACCATTAGTTTGACTAGAACTCAGTGGTTTATCACCTTTACTGATGATCATACAAGGGCTTGTTGGGTATATTTGATGAAAGACAAATCTGAGGTTTTTTTCTGGTTCAAACAGTTTTATAAATTTGTCTAAAACGTATTCCAATCTACTATCCAGATTCTTCGAACTGATAATGGAGGGGAGTATTTTTCAAATGAGTTTGGTCAATATTTGGGGGCAACCGGGATACATCACCAAAGTTCTTGTGTGGATACATCCAAACAAAACGGGGTTGCAGAGAGGAAAAATCGCCACTTGTTAGAGGTTGCTAGATCCATCATGTTTGCAAATTCAGTTCCTAACTTCTACCGGGGGGAAGCCATTCTCACAGCCACTTACCTCATAAATCGTTTACCCTCCAAAACACAAAAATTTCGAACCCCCTTGAGTGCTCTTCACCTGGTCCTCATACTGAAGATTTTGTGGCTGAAATACCATTGCAAGTTTACTCTCGCAGGCCAAAAACTCTTCAGCAAGATCAATCATTCAGCCGAGATTTGGATAATGAAATGACCAATGACCTGGACTTGCTTATTGCAATTTGAAAAGGGGTAAGAGCCTGTACCAAACACCTAGTCTATAATTTCCTAACCTGTAAGCAGTTGTATTTGGAATTTAAGGTTTTTACAGCAAAAGTTAATGAAGTCGAGATTCCGAAAAACATCTATGAGGCCTTGAAGGACCCGAGATGGAAAGAAGCAGTGCAGGAGGAGATGAGGGCCTTACAGGATAACAAGATTTGGGAGATGGTTGACTTACCCGAAGGAAAAAAGGTGGTTGGAAGCAGATGGGTGTTTACTGTGAAATACAAGGCTAATGGAGAGGTTGAAAGATATAAAGCAAGGCTAGTGGCACAAGGATACACACAAACATATGGAATTGACTATGATGAAACATTTGCTCTTGTAGCAAAACTCAATTCCATATGTGTTCTCCCATCTATTGCAGCCAACCTTGATTGGAAGCTACATCAACTCAACATTAAAAATGCGTTCCTAAATGGCAATCTTGATGAGGAAGTGTATCTGAAGATTCCACCGGGATTTGAAATACAAGAGAGGAAGGAAAAAGTTTGCAAGTTGAAAAAGTCATTATACGGTTTGAAGCAATCCCCTCGAGCATGGTTCACTAGATTTAGCTCTACCCTAACTCGGTCGGGATACCATCAAGCAAGGGCTGATCACACCGTGTTCATCAAAATAGGAGAAGCAGGTAAGAGAGCTGTTCTTATTGTGTACGTAGATGACATAATACTCACAGGAGATGATGAAGATGAGCTTCACAAGCTTAAGGGCAAGTTGAAGGAGGAGTTTGAGGTTAAAGACCTAGGGTCGTTGAAGTACTTTCTGGGTATGGAAGTTGCAAGGAGTAAAGAATGTATTTTCATTTCTCAAAGAAAATACATTCTTGATTTGCTAAAAGAAATAGGGAAACTGGGTTGTAAACCAGTAGGAACTCCACTTGAGAAAGCATGGAAGAGCAAATTTTTAGAAAAGCAGGAGCTTGTAGATGTAGGCAGATACCAACACTTAGTCGGGAGACTGATATATTTGTCTCTTACACGGCTAGATATTGCCTTTGCCGTAAGTGTAGTCAGTTAATATATGCACTCACCGACCCAAAGGCATTTAGAGGCTGTAAATCATATCTTGAGGTATCTAAAGGGAACGGTTGGATAGGGGCTGATGTTTTTAAAGACTAAGAACAAGAGTATCGAAGGATATGTCGATGCAGACTGGACTGGCAGTGAAGACTGCAAGTCAACTTCAGGATATTGTACAAAAGTGTGGGGTAACTTAGTTACATGGAGGAGTAAAAAACAAACAGTTGTAGCCAGAAGTAGTGCTGAAGCAGAATTTTGGGCGATTGCACAAGGAGTTTGCGAAGTAATTTGGTTGGAAAGATTGATGCAAGATCTATAACTTATTGTGAGTTCTCCTAAGTTATACAGTGACTGTAAATCAGCAATTAGCATAGTAAATAATCCAGTCCAGCATGATCATATGAAACATGTCAGAATTGATCGGAGCTTCATCAAGAATGAGATTGAACAAGGAGGAATTGATCTATGCTATATTTCCACTCATGAACAAGAAGCAGATGTTGTGACCAAAGGCTTACTGAAATCGAACCATGAAGGTCTTCTTCGCAAGCTTGGAATGCGAAATATCTATTCCTAAGCTTGAGGAGGATTGTTGGAGATTTAGTCATTAATGTGTAATATTTAGTTGTCAATTTTATGTAGCTGTTATCTTTCCTTTATTAACTGATTGGGTCAGATTAGGAAAGTGTAAATTAGGAAGATTTGATTAGCCTATTTTTGGGAGATTGATTCCCGGTTTTGATGGCCAAATTATGGCACACTAATTGTATATATTGTACTACTGATTCAATGAGAAATCATTCAAGAATATTTCCAAAACATTCTTGTTTCAGGAATTTCAATTCAAAAGCTAATGTAGATAACTGTTGCTCTGTTTGAACTTTGAAGGTATATCTTGTGCCTATTCCTTATTGTAGTTGTGTGATTGTCTTGGCTTAGAATTCCATTGGTTAACATTTAGCATGTTTTAACTTCTCTTTTCTTTTTCCTTTCTTATGTTCATGTGTTTTGTCTAGGTGGAGATGCAAAATAGATTTAGACAAGATCTATCCTAATATTCTGTTGCATGTGACAGGGTTGGACCAACACTTACTCCAAGTAAACTTAGTTAAGGTGATAAGAAATGCCAAACAAATGTTGCAGATTACATTGGCATGCTATTGTGTAGATTAATACTTGAAAGATAAATGGCTGTACCCTCCATCTTTTATTACTCATTAAATGAAAGTCATCACTCAGTTATTTTAGAGAGGAAATACTGATTTAGTTTGATAGTCCATGTTTGCTGTTAATCTAGTTTCCTCTGGTAAGAGCAAAGAGCATGTTTAATAAACTTCATCTAACGTGATTAAATTTTTATAGGAATGGACAGTTAGCATAGCATTTATGCAATAAGGAGACTAGAGAACCCTGAGTGGCTAATGTTGACCGAATAATTTGGTTTTTATTACTTACTACGGTATCCAATTTTATGCTTATTTAAGGAATTTCTTAGGTCCACCCTGGGTATGCATATATATCTTTTGGGTCCCATGTCAGAGATATACCCCTATGTTAAGGATTGTTAAATCTTATATGCATATTCATCTTGAACTTCTCTGAAATTTGTCATCACCTATGCTAGGAGGAAGTTTGGGAAGTAACTGCTGAGCTGCTTGGTCTTGCTCTAGGTATTCTTGCTCTGGTATGTAAAATGATTTCTACAAATTTCTGCTATGTTTCATCGAACGCAATCATTGATTAGATTTTGTTGTAGGACACACCTAGCCTTTCGTCATCATATTCTTCATTGGCATTAACATGGTTGACCATACGGCTTTTGCATCTGTGGTTACGCTACCTCTCTCTTTCGGTTCTGCAATTTAATACAGTAAGTTCTAGATATTATTCTGTATTAGTAAAGAAGAGGCCAATTTTTCTCAAATGTTGTAGCATAGACTTTGTGAGTCTCTGATCCTTCAATTTTACTTTTAAACATGTGGATAATTTCTCCTATTCTAATTGTTTGACAGATAAACCAAAAGCGTGCTTGTATACTTGCAAACTCACATGTCTTACACTCTATGGTTCCTGGTAAGCCTTATTCTTAATTAGTTCTTCAATTTAGCCATTTACTTTGGAGTTGCCGATTGTGTAGTTTGCTTGAACCAGGATGCAGTGAATGCAATAGGAGGGAAAACATTTTAGTGTGGTCAAGATTTTCAAAACCACGCATCATTTTTGGTGTGTCTTTGGATGAGATGGTGGGTGGAGAGAGATGCTGCTCCAGGGTATTGATCTCTCAATTAGTTTTGATATGCTTTGAGCTGATTTGAACCTAAACTAGTGGCGTTAAACATTCCAATATGATTATTAGAACTTGGTCACTTTTGGAATACCATCACAGATGCTGTAGCCAGAATAGTTTCAGGTTTTTAGTTTTTTAACAGATGCTTTAGCCAGAAAAGTTGCAGGTTTTTAGTATTTCCTATTAGCTTGGCGGCTGTTCAATATTAATGATTATTAAGATGACACACTTGGAACCAAGAGGTCACCAGATCCCAATAGTCTAACAGACCCCTCCTAGTGATTGATAATGGCAGTACTTAAATCAAATGCACGAAAATTTTGCTTTATCCTGTCTCCTATGGGATCATATGATATTACAAAGGCTGCTTTTGTGTCTATATGTAGGTGAGAATTTTTCTTAAACTGTACGCGAAGGAGAAATATTTTCTTATGGTGAACCGGCAGCAACTAAGAGATTTTGAGGTCTTTGTTTCCTTTAAGGTGTGAACCTGTGATGTTAGTTACTGAGAAGAGCTTGAGTTTCAATATAATAAGCCCTCTGAGCTTTATTATCTAAATTTTCTGCTGCAGGAGGGAGCTACAAGTCTATCAGTACTGAGGAGTGTGTGGCAAACCTATTGGCTCTATCAGAATTGGGGCTGGTCAGATAATGTTGAAGATCAACTTGAGCAAAGTTTAATCAAATTAGAGGATAGGTTTGATGATTTCTTGCAACAATTGGAAAGCTCAGGATGGGATATAAACCAATTGAATTTGAAGGTGCCAAAGGAAATTTGGATCAAGGAACTTGATGCTAATATTGCATAGGTTCTTTTGACCATCGTTCCAAAAGGCAAGTTCAGAATCTTCAGATCAACACTTGCATTTGGGATATGCATGCTGAAGTCAATATAGCAGGTGTGGGATATTCATGTTGAAGGCAATATAGCAGGTGTGGTGTCTCGACAAGAGCTTATACTGAATTGCCATTGGAAGCTATAGAACCGATGAATGGCACAAGAATTGAAGTATAGAAGTTTTGCAGAACTATGTTGAAAACTTCTTAGAATTGTGGACATTAAAAAGATAATTTGCCCGTCAACACACTTTAGTTTTCTCTTTACTAAGTAGAAATAAAACTTCAAATATCAACTTTGTTCCAATTTCCTGAAGGAGGAAATCATTCGTGTCAAGGTTTCCAAGTATTTCCCTTGATAGTATTATTGAGTTATCACAAATCAGTTTTAGCTAGCCACAACTGCTGTTTGAGTGCGACATCAATGACTTTCCGCTAATTTATATAAATTGTGGTTTGCTAAAACTAAATAATTGAGTTGTGTTTTGATAAAGATTTACTATATATAAAATATAAAAATAGGACTACCCACCCAAGGTAATTCTCTATGTTGTTGTGTGACTCCAGAAAACTAATCAATGACACAGTATTATAATTTTTTACAAGATGTGTCTAAAAAAGAAAATACATAAGTAATTCTATGTTTTTTATTTGTAGACAAATTAAACCTCATAATAATTTTCTTTAAGACTTTTTTAAAGATTTCGAATCGATTATCACATTCTTTACTTTATTTTCCATCAAATATTTTTTCGAAGTTTTCTTTTACATATGTTTTCTAAAAAAATATATTTTACACCCTCTCTCAACTTTTAGAAAAGAAAAAGAAAGCATCAAAATAATGAGCCATGTTCGCTACTAACCATCATATTAATAGCATTAGTTCAATCACTTTGCTTTAAACTTTTCTTTACGAAAAAAATTTAATAAAAATAAACTTTATTTTTAAAAATTAATAATTTTATTTTACTATTTAAATTAATTGCAAGATTAATTTTAAAATTTATAAAATTTTAAATTTTAATTATATTTTAAAAAATAAATATTATCACAATCTAAATACACCAAATTTTCTTTCAATATTACTAACTACTAAAAATAGCGTTTTGCGGAAAAAACCTAAAAAGTGCAATCACCAGGTGTAGACCGTTCATTCGTTATCAGTTTAACTTCGAGGCTAGCTCCGTCCAAATCTGCGGGAGCCCTCCTACTCCTCTTCCTCTCTCTGAGTTATGCTCTCACTTCCACTGCAACTCCCTCCCTCTCTTTCTGGCTCGATCCTCAGAAGTGTAAACTCGAAGCCCTTCTTTCACATCCGTCATAGCTCTCTCAGCATCACCCGGCAACTGAATCATTCATTTACCGCTGCCGCCAAGAACGTCGCTGTCACTGAATCCCTCGAAGATGTAATTAATGGGACGCCAGCTACTGAACCCGAGTCTGTATTGGAGGAGGAATCTTTGCCGGCTGTGCTTCGGAAAGAGTTGATGCCGAACCACGTTGCCGTCATAATGGATGGAAACAGAAGATGGTCCCGGACGGAGCAGACTACGAGGCGGGTGTTCGAGCTCTTAGGAATCTTGTGGAGCTGTGTTGCAAGTGGGGAATTGGAGTGCTAACGGTCTTTGCCTTCTCTGCTGCTAATTGGTTCCGACCCAAAGTCAGTTGAATATGTTGGTAGAAATATTCTGATATTTTCTTTCGAGGTTTATGTGTGTATATATAGTATATATCTATCAAAATTGATTCTTTATCAGTTTCTTAGTAGGCTTGCTGAATTCGCGTTATTGTTCTGATTAATTGAAAGGTGGAGGTCGATTTCTTGATGGGCTTGTTTCAAATAGGATTGCAGAACGATTTGGAAGCTTTTATGAGGTAACATTCAAAATAAAATGTCATTTTTAAGATAACATAAATTCAGGATCTTTTTCAGAAACCCTGAATTCTGAATTATCATTTGTCATTGTTCGCAATAACTTAAAAGTTTTTTATTACTGGAAAGTCTTTTGTTCAGCTATCAAAATAAATATGTGGGTAACAATTAGGGGTTACACTATTGAACAGATATGTTAATATGATACGAAAATGACACAATTATAGTGAGTTAGAGTTAGAATTTCGTAGGTTCGGATCGAAATGGATTGACCCGTTTAACTTTAAACGTGTTCAGGTCATAAACGACCTCAACCCGTTTTAACCTGCGAATTCGTTTAACTTTTTTTAATATTTATATTTAATACTTTTTTTGTAATATTTTACAAATTTCACTATAAAAAATTAGATAATTTAATTTTTTACATGAATTAATTAAATTAAATTTTATTATATGAATTAATTGAATTTTTTATATGTCTATTTTGTTTAATTATATGAAATCTCTTAAGGAAAATAAGTGATGTTAATATGGTTATTTGCTTGATATATGATAAATGAATCATTCTTAATTAATTATTATTTAGTGTCTATGATAATAATATTATTACAACGACCTTTAGTTAGAGAAAATAATTTCTTGAACAATCCTATTTTATTACAAAGCTACATTTATTTAGATTTTTAAGATTAAATCTTAAGAATTTATTGAGATTTTTAAATATTTAGTTGGATGATTTATTATTCTATTGGTTATTTAAAATTTTATGGCCTGTTTTATTAGTTTTTTTAATTTTATATTATTTGATTTGATTTTTTTGAATTTTTTGTGTAATGAGTGGATAGGTTGACATGTTTAATAGGTATTCGAGTTAACGGATTTAGTAATTATCTATTTAATATTTGTGTCTAATCGTGTCATGTCGTGTTAATTCGTTTTATAACATGAACACGGTACAAAAATAAATAGGTTGACACAACACGATACGTTTATTAATTGTGTCGTGTTTGCATTGGTCTGTCGTGTGTAATTATTCTAAGTTGATACGATCCGCCAATCCGAACACGACATGATTACTATCCCTATTAACAATTGCTAATGTTATTTACAAGGTTAATGAATGCTAGTTTCTTGTTAAATTTGAAGAAACATAATGTAGAACAATTTTTGGGTTGTTTTCTTGTGGCAGAGAGGACATACGATTTTCTGTGATTGGGGATACTTCTAAGCTTCCAAGAAATTTATGTGAACGGATAAATATTGCAGAGAAGGCCACAACAAAAAATTCCCGACTCCATCTTGTTGTGGCAGTTAATTATACTGGGCAGTATGATGCTGTGCAAGCTTGCAGGAGGATATCTCAGAAGGCAAAAGATGGTCTAATTGAACCTGCAGATACTGATGAGTTTCTGGTGGAACAGGAATTAGAAACTAAATGTACAGATTTCCCATGCCCTGATCTACTTATACGAACTAGTGGCGAACATAGGATTAGCAATTTCTTCTTGTGGCAGTTGGCCTACACTGAGCTAGTCTTTGCAGAATCATGTTGGCCAGATTTTGGAGAGACCGAGTTTATAGAAGCTTTGTGTTCCTTTCAGAAAAGACAAAGGAGATATGGTGGACAACTTAGTTGACATCCAACCTGACCTCTCAACGTTTTTGTGGTATTTGGGATTAGCTTTGCATTTGACAAGTAGGATAATGTACAAAATTCCTGTGGATTTCACTGGAGGTCCTCCTTGAGATAACACTGTAGAAATTGATACGCTTCTGTGGTTACAAGGCATTGAAGTCCACCAAAGTAACATTTCTCACCTATGCAGGGCTTTGCTTCTTAAACCTTTGCACGTTCTTTTCAAGTTCTTTAGCATGCATATACCCGGACAATAAATAGCCAGGGTCTTGTCCAAGATGAGGGAAGACCAACCACTAACCTTGAAGAGCTTGGAGAACAGTCTGCGTTCCAGCGGGACGTCTTCTCCCCCTTGTTACCCTAAAAGAAAGGAAGGAAAAATGACCAGATATTTTAAACCCCTCATGTTCTTGCATTCCATGCTATTGGAATGAAAGTAAGGTGGTGTGGTGTGTCCTTGAGTGAATAACAGAAGTACTCATGACATGTGTTTGTGAGCAAATTTCAATTGTTTTTTGTGAGAGAAACAATTTTGTATTCTCTTTGTAGTAGCTATTATAGTATATTGTAATAAAGTTATTTTAAGATAGTTTGAATTCCTTTAGTTCCCTCCTTTATTTTCTTTCATCGTGTTTAGAGATTCGGAGACTTGGGCGAAAAATGCCTTTGGTTATCGATATTCCCCACCCCGCTGGCAATCAATTCAGCAACTCAACCGACTTGCTCGTGAATTTCTTTGGAATTCTAAGCATGGTACTGTTGCATGGAAGGGTGTAATTGCTAGCAAAAAGGGTAGAGGGTCTTGGAATCAAAGATGCGGCTATCTGGAATAGGGCCTCACAAGCTAAAATCCTAAGGGATATTCAAGCGGATAAGTGCACCCTTTGGATCCAATGGATACATCACCACTACCTTGGGTCTCACTCAATCTGGGCGGTTCAGCCCGGAGAAGCAAGACTCAGCCTTGTTAAACGGATTGGATATAAGGGACGGCCTTCTGGCACAATGTGGGACTGCTTACTGTGCACGGGCCTTACTCGATGAGTGGAACCATAGTCCGACTGCACTCACCCAGTCCGCATATGATTTTTTCCCGAGCCGAGGGCCGTCTGTACCTTGGTATAAGACCATGTGGGTCAATATCTTCACACGAAACTTGCCTTCATCCTTTGGCTTGGGTTCGAGGGAAGCTCAAAACGAGGGACTGTCTTCCGTTCCTTACAGAGGACCCCCTCTGCCCAATCTGTAGGAACCAAGTGGAGACATGCCAGCTTCTCCTTTTTGGGTGCCAGTGACGGCGAAGATACGGAATGAAGTGAAACAGTGGGTTGAACTCAGGTGCATGGTGACTACAATTTCTGGTGGCATCAAAAGGTTCACCAAAAAAGCTCGGGGCACCGCCTGGCCATCGGAGGTCAAGGCTTCAGCACTTGCAGCAACGGTTTATTATGTGTGGATGGCTAGGAACAAAATCGTTTTTGACGGAACCGACTGTCGACTAGTGGAAATGGTATTACAAGGTCAAAAAACATATATACAAGACTACAAACTGCTTTCTCCGTATATTCTAATGTTTTGACTTTATACGAGTCCCAGATTTGAGGTCATTTCGTGTAGCTTTTATAGTTTAGATTTATACACTTGTAAGCTACCTGGCAGTATGGTCATTATACATCCCTTTTGATCAATACACTTGAATATTTTTGATAAAAATTAAAAAGGCAAATTGGATGTCTATATCAACCAAACAATAAGGATATCCAAGAAAAGAATCTGTTCAAATTCATAACACGCTTATAACTCTTGAAAAAAACTAGTTCAGAAACACACTTGCATATATAGTTGCCGCCCCCCCCCCTCCCCAAATTTCTACTATTTGAGTTTTCAAGGTTCGTCCCCATGGAGGAGAAAAAGTTCATGTACTGTTCTTAGCAGCGCAAATATGCAGAATTATGGTGGTTTATTCTCCTCTTGCTGGCAGAATGATTGGCGCTTCAAGAAACCTTCGACCAATGATCAGTGGGGTTGGCTCTAGTATTAGGTTTGCAGAGGGGAGAAGCAGCTGAAGCCAGAGCAAATTATTGGCAAATAAGAATGAAATGTTAGCTATCATAGACGGAAATAGAAATCGGTAAGCAGTGAAATATTAGATGATAATGTTATGATTAAAAAAAATAAAAGATAAATTTAAAACATGTAAAAAAATTTAAAAAGTGGGAGCTGGAAGAAATGCCGAGCGCAGCTGGAAGGATTGAGGTGAAGAATTTGGTTTGGAAGAGTGTTTGGGTGGGGACTTTGGTTTAAAAAGGAACACATAACTAGTATTAGTAGCATGTTGTGAATATGTTAAAATCAGTGAAAACTCCACTAATTATGAATATGGATATCTACCATTAATAGGTAGTACAAACATCACTAATACATATTAGTGGAAGATGATTAATTCCACTAATAAGAGCTCTATAAATAGAGCACTTCCTAAACTTGAAAAATATATCAATTGTGAGAGAAAAGAAAGAGAGAAGTTTGAAGAAATTCTTGTGTAAATAATAGTTAGAGATTTATTGTATGTAGATTTTATTCTAATACTGCCAAAATTTCATAACACGTTATCAGCACGAGTTTCTACCATTACAAAAGTCAAAAGACTAAAAGCACAAATCTCTACCAGAAGACTAAATGTACGCATTTATTGTTCCCTATGATTAACCTTACTAAATTTGAATTTGTAATCCTTGATATTTCTGAAAAGAATTATATGTCATGGGTTCTTGATGCAGAAATGCATAAAAAATGCTAAAGGCTTTAGTGAAACTATTCAAGAAAAAAATAGTGTATCTGCACAACAAAAGGCCAAAGTTTTAATTTTTATTTGTCGTTATCTCGACGAAAATTTGAAAATGGAATATCTTATCGAAAAAGATCCATATGTCCTGTGCGTAAATTTTAAAAAAAAAAATTTGACCACCTGAAGATAGTCGTACTACCAACTACACTGTATAAATAGTTAACCTGATGTTGTAAGATTTTAAAATCGTGAATGAATATAACTCCGCCATGTATAAAATTACATCTCAGTTAAAATTATGAGGAGAAAAAGTTACTGATGAAGATATGCTGGAGAAGACATTCTTCACCTTTCATGCCTCGAATATTGTCCTGTAGCAATAATATCGAGAAAAAGAATATACAAAATTTACTAATTTAATTACTACTCTCCTCATTATAGAGAAAAATAATGAGTTATTATTGAAAAATCATGAAGCCAAACCATCTGGCTCAACAGCACTTCCTGAAGTGAATGCTGTGCTAGAGCCATAGTCATAGTTGTAGTCGCAGTCGTGGGCATGGCCGTAGCTGTGGTAATGGTTATGGCCGTGGACACACTCGATATTTCCATTATCACGGTAATAATCAAACTATGAGAAATACTGACCATCTGAAGTGGAAAAAAAAGATAGTAAGGGAAAAGAAAAAGAAATGTAAAAAAATTATGAGGATAAGTGTTATAGATGTGATATGAAAGGTCATTGATCACGTAACTGTTATACGACCAATTATTTAATGGAATTATACCAAGTTTTACTGAAAAAGAAAAATAAAAATGTTGAAGTAAATTTTTCTCAACAGCCAATGAATAATGCTAACGAAGATAATATTGATCCTGAAGATCTTGATATTAATATTACTCATGTGGATGTATCTGACTTTTTCGAACATCCAGATGGTAGGATAGATAATTTAATTAGTGATGGCAGTGTTCAGAAGAACTAATGCATCACCTTGATATTTTTGAATTTTCACTATATTCTAATAATATTTACGTTTACGTATACATATTTTTGTTCAGATGGCTATTGTTAATGATGATGTATGTATTATTGATGGTGGAACTACACACACCATACTGAAAAATGAAAAATATTTTTCTTATCTCAAAAGGGGATAAATAAATATTTATATTATAAACGGTAGTACAAATTTGATTAAAAACTTCGGAAGAGCTAGTATATTGTTGCCTGAAGGAACAATAATTAATATTGATAAGGCACTATTTTTCTCAAAATTCAGAAGAAATTTATTGAAATTTAAATATATCCGCAGAAATAGGTATCATGTTGAAACAAATGAGGAAAATGGTATTGAGTATCTTTATATTACTCAAATTAATTTGGATAAGAAATCTGTATTAGAAAAATTATCATCTTTTTCTACTGGCCTATATTTTGCAAAAATACGTACAATTGAAATTCATCATCTAATAAACCGGAAATTTACTGATCCTACTACTTTTGGCATTCGGCATAACCAGTTGAGTTATTCGGAATCTACCATTATGAAAAAAATAATTGAGAATACACATGGTCATCCTTTAAAAAATAAAAAGATATTGATATCAGAAAAATTCTCATGCGCTGCATGTTCCCTAGAAAAATTAACTATTAGACCATCACCAGTAAAAGTAGGAGTTGAAAGTCCTACATTTCTTGAACAGATTTATGGAGACATTTGTGAACCTATTCATCCACCATATGGACCGTTCAGATATTTTATGATCTTAATTAATGCATCATCTCGATAGTCACATGTGTGTTTATTATCTACACGCAACTTGGCGTTTGTGAGATTACTTGCTCAAATAATTAAATTATGAGTACAATTTCCTGACTATTAAATTAAAAATATCCGTTTGAATAATACTGGTGAATTTTTATTACATGCTTTTGATGCATATTGCATGTCAATTGAGATTAATATTAAACATCTTGTAGCTCATGTTCATATACAAAATGGTCTTGCTGAATCTTTTATTAAAAGATTACAATTAATTACTAAATCATTATTAATGAAAACAAATCTCCCAACATCTTTTTGGGGACATGCTATTTTACATGCTGCGACACTTGTACGTATAATGCCAACTATTTATCATAAATTCTCTCATTTGTAAGTAGCTTTTAGTTCAGAACTAAATATTGCTCATTTAAGAATTTTTTGGTATGCTGTATATGTTTCAATTACACCAAACCAACGTACAAAGATGAGTCCTCAAAGAAGAAATGAAATATACGTTGGATATGATTCTCCTTCTATTATTAGGTATGTTAAATCCCTGACAAGAGATGTATTCACAGCAAGATTTGCTGATTGCCATTTTGATGAATCATTATTCCCTAAATTAAGGGAAAACATAAACAGCATAAGAAAGATCTTACTTGGACAATATCATTAAATTATCTTGATCCGCACACAAGTGTATGTGAATTTGAAGTTCAAAAGATAATTCATTTGCAAAACATTGCAAATCAAATGCCAGACGTTTTCGTTGACTCCAGAAGAATAACAAAATCGCATACTCCAACTATAAATACTCCTATTCAAATTAAAGTTCTAGCAAAACAAAAGATTATACCCATAGCTGTTGAGTCAAAAGCACACTAGAAGCATGGCCGACCTGTTAGTTCTAAAGATAAAAATTTTCGAAAGAAAAGAGGATTAAATGATCCAAATGATCATATTGAAGAAAAGAATGATAATGACCAAGGGCGAACTGAAGATAAAATAAAAGAACTAGAAGTTGATGAAAGTAACACTGAAATTTCTATCAATTATATCACTTCCGGTAGAAGTTGGAATCGAAGAAACAGTGATTGATAATATATTTGCATACAATATATCTCTTGATGTTACATAAGATAATGATGATCCTGAACCAATATCAGTTAATAAATGTCGGCATAGAAAAGATTGACTACAATAGAAAGATGTGATTCAATCGGAGTTAAATGCACTTACAAAATATGAAGTCTTCGGACCTACAGTCCGAACACCGAAAGGTGTAAAACTTGTTAGCTACAAATATATATTTGTGTGAAAGAGTAATGAAAATAATGAAATCATACGATATAAAGCACGGTTAGTAGCCAAAGGTTTTTCACAAAGATTAGATATTAATTATGGTGAAACTTATTCTCCTGCTGTTAATGATATTACACTTCGATATCTTATTAGTTTGACAATACATAAAAAGATAAATATGCATTTATTAGATATTGTCACTGTTTACTTATATGAAAATTTAGAAAATGATGTTTACATGAAAATCCCCGATGGATTTCGCATGCTCGAAGCATATAAACATTACCTTCATGAAAATTACTCCATCAAGTTGCAGAAATCATTATATGGCCTGAAGCAATCTGGGCGCATGTGGTTCAATCGTCTTAGTGAATATTTATTAAAAGCAAAATTTACAAATGACCAGGTATGTCATGTATTTTTATTAAGAAATTTGGTTCAAAATTTGTGATAGTAGCTATATATGTTGATGATATTAATCTTATTAGAATTTTAGAATAACTTCAAAAAATAATTGATTATTTAAAAAGAGAATTCGAAATAAAGAATTTTGGTAAAATTAAATTTTGTCTTGGTTCACAAATTGAACATTTTGAAAGTGGAATATTTATTCATCAATCAACATATACAACAAATTTTCTAAAAAGATTTTAAATGGACAAAGCATATCTATTGAGTATTTCAATGATCGTCCGGTCATTAGACGTGAATAAAGATTCTTTCCGACCTCAAAAAGATGATGAATAATTCATTGATCCTGAAGTACCATATCTCAGTGCAATTGGTGCATTGTTGTATCTTGCTAATAATACACGACCTGATATTGTATTTGCTGTCAATTTATTAGCAAGATTTAGTTCTTTACCAACACGACGATATTTGAATAGAATTAAATAAGTCCTTCGATATCTCCAAGGTACAATTGATTTCGAATTATTTTATTCAAATAAAACTAGCCCAACATTAATAGGTTATGCAGATACTGGTTATTTATCTGATTCATATAAAGCACATTCTCAAACGAGTTATCTATTTACATGTGAAAATATTACTATATCATGGCGGTCTACAAAAAAACTTTAGCAGTTATTTCTTCAAATCATGCTGAAACTATAGCCATTCATAAAGTAAGTCAAGAATGTGTATGGTTAAAATTAATGATTCATTATATCCAAGAAAATTGTGGATTATCATCTATAAGAGATAATCCAACTCCTCTTTATAGACAATGCAACTTGCATAACTCAATTACGAGGAGGATATATTAAAGGAGATCAGACAAAACATATTTCACCAAAATTTTTCTTTACTCATGAACTCCAGAAGAAAGGTGAAATGGATGTGCTACAAATTCGATCATGTGACAACCTCGCAAATATTTTCACGAAAACTTTACCGATTGCAACATTTGAGAAGTTGAGATATAAAATCGGTATGGTTCGGTTCAAAGATTTAAAGGAATCATCTTATCAGGGGGAGTAATAAACAAATATATAAAATAGTGTACTCTTTTTCCTTCACTAGATTTTTTTTCACTGGGTTTTTATTTAGTAAGGTTTTAACGAGATATATTCCTTATGTAATGGACATCTAAGTGGGAGTGTTATGAATAGGTTAGAATTAGTAGAAGCTCCACTAATTATGGATATGGATATCCTCCATTAAGAGTTAGTAAAGACATTACTAATACATATTAGTGGAAGATGATTAATTCCACTAATAAGAGCTTTATATATGGAGTTCTTCCCAAGCTTGAAAAATATACTAATTGTGAGAGAATTGTTAAAGAAATTCTTGTACAAATAATAGTTAGAGATCTATTGTGTGTAGATTTTATTCTAACACTGCCAAAATTTCATAACATAGCATTGTTTATTTATCTAAGTTTACCCTAGAAATTTATATTTGTTTCTCATATAGTCAATAACTAAAAAGAATTGTAAAGAAGGGTTCTTTTTTATTTTTTTATTTTTTTGTAGGGACAGGCGTTTGGATAATGTGTTTTCCCCTTAGATTAGGAATCTTTTATCAAACTATCAAATAAATCTTATTACTACTACTCTCACAGTACCAACAGAAACTCCATTTCCATCAAGTAAGATAGGAGGACACAAAGAAACATAGAAAGAAAGAAAGACGGAAGGACTTTAGATGGTTGATTATTCCTTGCATTATAGGGTTTGCTTATTGATGATTTTAATCGACAATGCAGTGTTATGAGAGTTTCCCACAATCAAAGTTGGCCATTTTCAACACGGAAGCAATAACATATTTTATTAGCCTCTCTCTTAAAATGTGGAGTATCTTTGTTATCATTCTCTTGTCTGAAACTAGGTAGGTACGTAAACAGCCACGAGGCTCCTCCATACCCAATATCTGGTGTCATTGGATGAAGAGCATCACTAGCTACGCGAATACCTCTTTCGGTAATGTTTTTCACTAAAATATCCCATGGCAACCTGAACCTCTGCGAAACCAAGGAAATTGAATCCAACTTTGTTCTCTCTAGCAAAATTTGTTGCTTCTTCTGGAATGTTTGAAATATTTCTACTTTTGCTTACTTTAAATTCCTTCAGCTTAACTAGATCTTGCGCCATATCTCTACACACTGCAATAATTCGAAGCAAGAACACAAAACAAAAGCATTATAACAACCTAATTAGAAAATATATTTCGATAGATATATGCTAGGAAATCATCAGAAGAATAAACGAGAATAATAGGAGGCATACAAGATATTTTTGTGAAGACAGTAGAAAATATTATTAATCCAAGAAGAATTAGAAGGATAATCAGTATTTTTTCTAATATCTCCTACCTTCAAAACACCCTCTTACAAACACACTCTTGACTACTTATCTCAATATCAAATTAGGACAACTCACTTGTTCTCTCATGTACAAAAACACTTAACCAAGCTTCATTATATACGGATTTAGTTGAGACAATTTCCTAATCCTAAACAATATAGTATAAGAATAATAAGAATAGTTTTCTAATTGAAATTAGCTAACCTAATTCTATCATAACTTGACTTTCTAATCCTACTAGGAATGCAAAACAGAACTCAACGTTCTCCACCTTACTTGTATTTTGCCCACTATAAGAAAAATGATAATTAGCAATGGATATTTGCGACGACTTCTGGGCCGTCGTAAATTTGCAACGTAACAACGACGAGAGTAAAAAATTTGAAAATAAATTTATTTTTTATAAAGTTCGTCACTAATCCATCACTATTATCAATGAATTAGCGATGGACATTTAGCCATCGCTAACTAAAGACAGATTTGTGACGACTTTATTTTTAATTATTTATTAGCACTAATTAAATTGAAAGCCGTCGCAATTTCGTTGTTAATTTGCGACGGTCTTTTTAAATATTTAATTAATATTAAAAACTAAGGTGTCAGTACAAATCCGTTACAAATTAGCGAGGCATTTGCTACGGTCATTCAAAATATAAAAATAAATTTATTTTTTGAAATTTGGAAAAAATAAGTCATCACAAATCTTTTGCTAATTAGCGACGGATTTATGATGGACTTCTAAATTTTAAAAATAAATTTATTTTTTAAAATTTATAAAAATGAGCTGTCGCAAATCACTCGCTAATTAGCAATAGATTTGCGACAGTTTATTTTTTTCAAAATTTAAAAAATAAATTTATTTTTATATTTTGGATGACTGTTGAAAATCTCTCACTAATTAGCAATGGATTTACAACGGCCTCCTAAATTTTGAAAATAAATTTATTTTTTAAAATTTAAAAAATAAGCCATCGCAAATCCCTTACTAATTAGCAACAGATTTGAGACGACTAATTTTTTAAATTTTAAAAAACTAAATTTATTTTTATATTTTTTATGAGTGAGGGATTTGCGATGACTTTCTAAATTTTGAAAATAGATTTATTTTTTAAAATTAAAAAGATAAGCCATTGCAAATCTCTTGCTAATTAACAATGGATTTGCGACGGCCTTCCAAATTTTGAAAATAAATTTATTTTTTAAAATTTTGAAAAAATAAGCTGTCGCAAATTCCTTACTAATTAACAACATATTTGCAATGCCTTATTTTTTAAAATTTTAAAAAATAAATTTATTTTTAAATTTTGAATAACTGTTGCAAAGTCCGATCTAATTAGCAACTTAGACCAGTGGACCAAATCAAGCCACATGCCAATGCTAGGTGGTACTGTGGTAACTTTCCATGGCTGTTCACTTGTTGAGCTTAGTGGAAGCAGAAGACGCAGAAGTCCTTCTCATCCTTCTTGACTTGTAATAATGTAGCTCGTTGCATGGCAGATTGAAGTCCTCATCCGTCATGACTTGTAAGAATGCTGCTTGTTGCATGGCAGATTACAATTGCTTGATACACATTAGGGGATTGTTTCCCCCATTTCTATGCTCTCTGATTTGTTATTCTTCACCAGTCTTTGCCGGCTTGGCCTGACAGATTTAGAAGGTAATGTTTTGTTCCCCAAAACAACGCAGATTTAGACCATTTTCCTCCCAAGGCAAACGGACTGATTTCCATCCTTTCTAACGGCATTTCCTCCCAAAAGAAGAAAAGCCCCATAGAAAGTCAACAATATAACGCTTCATATCGGCAAAAAATGTTCAGGGGGATTAATGACAAAGGTAACAAGATTGAGCAAACTAGTTTTGACCTTCCAGCATCTCTTAGATGTTTCAATTGCCAACATTGAATCTTCTTCATGCTTTGTCTACTGGGGACTGAAAAGATGCCCTCTTCTTCTTACCGTTGAATACTGGGCAGCCCAATTATGCAAAGTTGAGGTCAGAGAAACCTAGAATACATTGAACTAAAGCTGACCTGTGCTGTGAAGTCTTAGACAAAGGAATAAAAGGGCTTTAGCAGTGTTGATCATTTGTCCCGAAACCTTTTTGTATTCGTTGAGGATAATCTGTGAAGCCCTCTCTTTGAAGCTGTAGTGAAGATAATAATATCATCTACAAACTAAGATGCTATAATAGAAAACAATTAGTAGGAACAAAGTATAGAACAAAAACTCCCTCTGCCACTTTGCATTTAAACTCCTAAAGAGCAACTCTTGAGCCGAGCACCTTGCCTTAACCATTGAATGGATTGCAGTTAATCAAAATAAAAAACCAACAATTGTTCAACACATATTTTACCAATATCAAAACATGCTGATTAAAGCCAAATCTCTTTAGAACTTCCATCAAAGATACCTAGCTAAGCATATCAAAGTCTTTCCCCATGTCCAGTTTAAGAATGACATTATTCCCAACCACCTTTCTATGTAAAAAATGAACAAGTTCATAAGCCAACAAGATGTTATCATCAATACCTCACCCTTTCACAAAATTGGTTTGATTTAAAGAAATTACACGAGCTAAAATAAACCCAATCCTACTATCAAGAACTTTAGTAACTATTTTATTACAATAGTTAAATAAGCTTATTGGATGATAATAAGCATTTGTTTTTGGAGTTTTTCTCTTGTCTAAATCAAAATTAAGAGGGTACTACAAAATCCTTTCAGGAATGGAACACCATCAAAGAAATTGTTTAAAGTGTTAGGCATACATCCCAAGAACAAACCAAAATTCCAATGGCAAAATAATATAAGACGATAACAAAAATAATGCAGAGAAAAATAAATAACGAGAAAAGAAAATTAAAAGAGAGACACAATGACTTACTTGGTTCGGTCAAATGACCTACGTCCACAGGCGGAGGCAGAATTAAAAACTTCACTATGAAAAAGACAATTTTATAAGGCTTTAGGAAAGTGGTCCTAAGTCACTATACACTAATAATACAAAACAAGAGAACCCTAAAAGAAACAAAGCTTAAACAAGCTAGAAGAACTCTTGTTGGTGTTGTAGTTCAAAGAACCAAACATGGCCTTACTTTTATAAGGCCCACAGGCGGTGCACAAGGATTTGAAATTTAATGTAGGACATCATTGTGAAGCTACCAACCGATATGGGATGGAAGTCAACTCAAAAAATCTCCACCTTAACTTGCATCTAGAACTCAAATATAGTATTTTTGCTCCACATTCTCCACAAAAGTACAAAGACCACAAATCACGAACAGTGAACACCAATCAAGTCCAGACTTTGCTTGAACTTGAAGACAGGAAGAGGCTTAATCAGCATGTCAGCAGGACTGTCTTTGTTGTTAATCTTTTGAACAAAGACTTTCTTCTCCTCATTGATATCTCGAATGAAGTGAAACTTTATATCAATATGCTTCGTCCTCTCTTGATACATCAGATCTCTACTCAAATGTATAACACTTTGACTATCGCAGTTAATTATAGTTACACATTTATGTAGACTGAGCTCGTCAAATAAACTATTCAACCACAAAGCTTCTTTGATTGCCTCGATCAAAGCTATATATTCTGCCTCCGTAGTAGACAATGCCACTAAATGTTGTAAGCTAGCTTTCCAACTAACTGCACAACCTCTAATACAAAATATATAGCCAGTAAGTGATCTTCTCTTGTCAAGATCTCCAGCGTAGTCAGAGTCCACAAAGCCAGCCAAAGTTTTGTTACTTCTTCCAAACTCCAAACTAACGCTTGAAGTACCTCATAAATATCTAAGACTTTATTTCACGGCTTGCAAATATGCTTTTCTTGGACAAGACATATATACGCTAACCACACTAACTGCTTGTGAAATATCCAGACAAATACAAACTATTGTATACATTATACTACCGACTACATTAAAATATGGAACTCGTGCCATATAATCTTCTTCTTCACTTAACTGTGGTGATTGAACAACTAAAAGTTTAATATGACTCGCAAAAAGAGTACTTACAGGTTTTGCACTTTTCATTCCAAACCTCTCCAAAACTTTCTCAATGTAATTTTCTTGAGTCAGGTACAACTTTCTAAGACTCAATCTCTCTTAATCTTTATGCTAAGAGTCTTTTTAGCTGCTCATAAATCTTTCACTTCAAATTCATTCTTTAACTATCACTTCAAGGCATCAATTTCTACCAAATTCTTAGCACAATAAGCATGTCATCAACATAAAGCAGTAGATAAATGAAAGAAATATCATGTGACTTCTGGAAGTAAACACAGTTGTTGTACATGCTCCTTGAATAACCATGACTCAACATAAAGTAGTCAAACCTCTTATACCACTGTCTTGGAGACTGCTTCAATCTATACAATGATTTCTTCAAAAAGTAAACATGGTCTTCTTTTTCTTCAATTTCAAATCTCTCAGGCTGCTTCATGTAAATTTGTTCCTCAAGATTACCATTCAGAAAGGCTGTTTTAACATCAAGCTCCTCCAATTCCAAATCATATGTAGCAACTAAAGCAAGCAAAACATGGTTAGAGCTATGTTTAACAATAGATGAAAATACGTCATTAAAATCAACACCTTATACTTGACTATAGCCCTTCGTAACCAATCTTGCTTTGTACTTTCCATCTTTAGCCCCGAAAGTACTCTCCTTTTTCTTACAAACCAATTTGCAACTAATAATTTTTTTTCCCAAAGGCGGCTTTACAAGGACCCAATTTCCATTCTTGTGGAGGGACTCAATTTCTTCATTCATTACAATTATCCACTTAGCAGAATAATCTTTACATGAAATAGCTTCGTTGTAAGTAGACAGTTCCCCAACTCTATCTGTTTCTTCTATAACTGACAAAGCATATGCAACTAGATTTGCATACTTTTGTGGTGGTTGAATATCCCTTCTTGGTCTATTTCTAGCTATGGAATATTCTTCTTTTAACAAAGGAAGTCCAATTAAAAGGACCAGAACTGTCATTTCAAGCTTCACCTACTCCTATGTACCATCTTTATCTACACGAGAAGAACTCGAAGACTCCCTTTTGGAATTTAATATAGACAATTCATCAAATGTAATATCTCTACTAATTACAAATTTTGGTAATTTAGGATCTGAACACCACAATCTGTATCCTTTCACCCCAAAACATACACAAGGAAAATACATTTCTTAACTCTAGGCTCCAATTTCCTATCATTTACATGCATGCATGCCAGACCAAAAAATCAAATCAAAGTAATTAGTAGGTGTACCTGACCAAATTTTCTCAAGAGTTTTGAAATCAAGAGTTGTAGAAGGAGCGCGGTTGACAATGTAACATGCTATGGAAACTGCCTCTACCTAGAAATCCTTTGTCAACCTTGTATTTGATATCATACAACGTGCTCTTTCCAAAAGAGTTTTATTCATACGTTCTGCAACATCATTTTGCTGAGGCGTCATTAATTCCATGCCATTATCTATCCTCAGCCGCTTAATTTGTTTACCTATCTGTTTCTCAATCAAAACTTTCTACCGTTTGAAAGTTAGATAGATATTGCTCTTATTCTTTAGAAAATAAACCCAAACTTTTCTTGAATAATCATAATGAAAGTTAACAAATACCTGGCACCATCCTTAGATGGGACACAAGATGGATCCCAAAGATCTAAATGAATATAATCCAAGCTACCTTCAGTTTGGTGAATCGCTAGTGAGTTAAATCTGACCCTTTTCTACTTTCCAAAAATACAATACTCATAGAAGTCTAATGCACTAGTATTTTGTCCATCCAAAAGGCCTCTCTTGCTCAATATGCATAGACCTTTCTCACTCATGTACCCTAAATGCATATGCCATATGTCAGAATCAGATAAAGCTATGATATAGAAGCTACAACAGAACCTATGACAGTAATTCCCTACAAAGTATATAAACTACCAGACCTACAACTTTTCATAACAACAAGAGCATCTTGCCTAAAGAGATGAGATTCATTTTCAAATCTGGAGCATGCCTAACATCAATAAGAATCCTCACAATACTATCGTGTATTTTAATTCGAACTGTGCCCTTACCCATAACATTACAAATGACGTTATTGCCCATCAAAATAACTCTATCATTATAACTTTCATAAGTTGAAAATAAATCCTTATTGGGACACATATGGTAAGAACAACCCAAACTTAAAGTCGATTCATTTTCAAACTTTATCCTGCTATCAGACAAAAAGAAAATATTTCATTCATTCTCATCTGCTACAATGCTAGCTTCAGCAGCATCAATATATTTTTCCTTATACTTATCCTTATTTTTCAACTTAATGCATTCGGACTTAATGTGCCCCTTTTTATGACAATAATTGCAAATCAAATTTTTATGCCTGGATTTAGATCTGAATTTTGATTTACTATTTCCACAATTTTCTATTTTTGGATCTATCCCTGACCACCAAACCTTCAGCTTGAGTTCCACTAACCTCCCCAATTAAATCTCTATCAATCATTTCTTTTGATTTTAAAGCAGCTTTAATTCCCTGATACGAGATGGTTTCTTTTCCATACATCATAGAATCTCGAAAATTCTTAAAGGATTGGGGAAGGGAACACAACAATAAAATAGCTTAATTCTCATAATCTATTTTCACATCAATATTGCTCAAATCCATATTGAGACAATCAAACATATCAAGATGTGAAGTAATAGATGTACCTTTAGCCATCCGAAGAATAAACAAAGCTTATTTTAGGTAGAGCTAATTCTCTACTGTCTTTTTCGTATACGAAGCCTTCAACTTTTCCCACATAGCTTTCGCTAAATTCTCAGAAGCGACTCTCTTAAAACCCCATTAGAAAGATTTAGAATAATACATGATCTTTCCCTTTTATCCAGGTTTTCAAATGCCCCTACTATTATCTCTGAAGGCTTTTCCTCTATTCCTTTTAAGGCTAAGTCAACTCCATCTTGAATTAAGATGGCCTCTATTTTAAGTTGCCATATGCCAAAGTTGACACCCCAATCAAAATTTTTCAACTTAGTCTTTGTTATCGTCATTGATACAGAGTTAAGGGCTAATAGCTTTGATACCAATTTGTTAGATATAGGCCCCCAAAACAAACCAAAACTCCAATGGAAAAACAATATAAGACGATAACAAAGAAATAATAATAACAAAAATAATTTGGAGAAAAAAATAACAAGAAAAGAAAAATAAAAGAGATAGACCCAAAAGCTTATGTGGTTTGCTCAAATGGCCTATATCCTTGGGCGAAGGAGGAATAAAAAACTTCACTATGAAAAAGAGAATTTTACAAGGCTTTAGGAAAGTGTTCCTTAGCCACTAAACACCAATAATACAAAATAAGACAACCCCAACAAAAACAAAGTTTAAACAAGTTAGAAGAACTCTTGTTGGTGTTTTAGTTCAAAGAACGAAACATGGCCTTACTTTTATAAGGCACACAAGTGGTGCATAAGGATTTGAAATTCAATGTGGGACATAGTTGTGAAGCTGCCAACCGATGTGGGATGGAAGTCAACCGAACATATAACATTCAACATATCACATGAAACAATATTTTATCATGATGAATAATAAAAATATATATATATCTGAAAAACCATTTGGCCTTAGCGCACTATCAACACCAAAGTAAATGTTGCATGTTGGACTTCTACCAACAGAGGGAAGTCGAGATAACATAATATTATCTTCTGATATTATAAGCTCTGGGATCTGGTTATACATCCAAGAAATCTAGAAATTTTGAGCAACCAAACTTGAGGCTTCAAGATGAGATCTAAAGTACTCCACCGCCTTATTATTATTATTATTATTATTATTATTATTATTATTATTATTATTATTATTATTATTATTATTATTATTATTATTATTATTATTATTATTATTATTATAATAACTTGTTTCTGTCCACATGCATTGCAAAATTCATGGAAAAGGGCAGTGCCTTCATCTCCGTCCATGATCCATTTTATCCTGCACTTGTCCTTCCCGTTCTCTTTTTTACATTTTATATGACAAGCCAGATTAGCCTTGGCTTCTTGCAATGCTTCTCTTTTTGAAAGTGACTGTGATTCCTCATACATAACCTCAATTTGTAAGACCACATCCGTACGTTGTCAAATACATTACCAAAAATTGTCAAATTCCAAGCTTTAGGTACAGCTTCCACCTTCTTCAGTTTTCCAATCAGTATTTGCATACCACTGCCACTCACTTCCTTCTGCCATTCCTGTGCCATTATATCTTTTAAAGATGAGTGTTTCAAGAACATCCTCTGAAAATGAAATGGTTTGAGCAACAATGAAGAGTTTAGAATAATAACTATAGCTATTATTAGCAAATGGTCTGAGCCATTTCTTCTTAGATGCTGCACCTTAGTTGAGAAGAAGGAATCCATCCAACTCCAATTTATCATAATCCTGTCTAACCATTCAAAAAGTATGGTCTTTCTCCTATTTTAGCCTAAATAAATCTGCTCCCTGAAAAAGGGGAACTACACAAAGAACATGCACCATTAAAATTCTAAAAATCATCTATAGCTCTTAAGTTAGGCATAGAAGAGCCCAATTATTTAGATCTTTCTGCATAACATTGAAATCAGCTCTTATCAACTAAGACGTACCTTGACATTCCAAAAGAAATATTCATTAGGAATTCCCTGATACCTAACCTCCCAATTCGAGTACATGAAGCATAAACCATAGTACAAAATACTTAAGCATTAGGCATATCAACATCTACATAGACTAACTGGTCCTAATTGCAAACAATATTAATAACAATGAAACTTTTCCAAACAAGCCAAAATTTTCCTGTTCTATTACTGAAACAACAATTGAAATCCAGACATATAGCACAGCTAAAAATTTGTTCAGAAGTAGCCATAGGTTTAAGAACGGCAATAAAATTCAGGTTGTTATCCTTAATTAACCTCTTCAATCGTCAAAAAAGAAAAAAAAAATGATAAGCAATCCCTCAAATACTCCATACCAGAAATTTCATATTATATATGTAAAGAAGAGGAGTGAGCTAAAGAAATCTTAGCTTTCCATGAACGGATACGGTCAGTCAAAGTTGTTATTGGCTTATTCTTCCTTGCATGACCATCTATTTTCTCCACTATAAAACATCTATTAAGAACTTTTAAAAGTCAAGTCTTGATGAAATCTATTCCGTATTAGAAATAAATTCTTGTGTAAAGGCTGTTCCTTCTCCAGCATGCACTAGTTATCAAGAATCTAGGTCGATAATTGGGGTTGCAACAATATATTTTTTCCTAATACCACCTACTAAATTGTTGTCATGATCAGTTGATTTTGGACATTATCTAGTAGCTCTGAGTTCTCTATCCGTGGCTATTCAATTTGGGTCTGACTGCTCTGATATTCAGGCTGTGAATTCATATCTAATGCAGAGTTCTGAATGTTAGCATAGTTCCCGCCCAAACAACTAGGGTTCTATTCTGATAGTGTGTCTGGAATCACCGTTAGTTGTATGTGTCCCTTATCCAGTAGTTTTGAGTTCTATATCTACTGTTGCTCTGTCTGGGTGTGTTCATTTTGAGTTCTCAATTGAGGGTCCACAACTACAGCCTAATTTGTATACTAAACGTTAGCCTGATCAACACCCATAATACTAGGGTTCTGATAAGTTGGAATAGCTTGTTGATTTTCTGCCCTGTTCTCTTGACCTTTTGATTTTTTAGCATGTTTTCTCTAATGCACCATTTTTGGTCCAATGTTTGTAGCACCTTCTAAATCCATAAAATAATTGATTTTACAAATATTCGGTTTTCTCTATAAGAGTCTTTTATAATATTAGTGTTTATGCAGTTTTTCATCTCTGAGTTAAGGTTTGTCATTGCCTTAACAACCCCATTGTTCTACTACTATTTCCTTTACCAGTGGATGAACCCTAAATGAGTAGGCCTTTTTCTAGCCACAGTCTTAAGCTATGTACCCTGGATGTGAGCAACTCTGATAGTAGTTGGAATATCTTCATAGGATGCCCTAGTAAAAGCCATCTTCTCCGGTCCTAATCTAGATACATTTTAAATTATCTTTCAACAAACCACCTCTGTGCAGATATAAACCACACTAGGCCTAGATACCCAACTACTGAAGCTGCAATACAGTATTAGTTTGCTAAAAAAGTGGACACATAAGTGTTCGAAAGAGATCCATAGTGGTGCCACAGAGAGATTGGAGCTTCCTGAACTCCTTTGTCCGCCAGAAAATTGAGATAGGAGAAATTTCTTGAGAAACCACAAACCCTTGAGCCACAGTGTAACACCCCACAATCATAGGGCCTGAATGACTATGGAGGTAACCCCGTCGACTAGACATAAAAGGTCTTTATAACAAACTAAGTAAATAAATAATCGGGACTTAAAGGCAAACTGAATAAAATCTTACAAGTCTTTGAATAGTACATCAATCCCAAATAATGTAATAACATCTTATAGTACATTAACTATATCATTCCTCAAGATAATAATCATGAACGACAATAACATCCGATATATCGAGATCAACGTGACAACTATAGACTTTTCCATCTTGTCTCTAACATAATTCCCTGAAAACAAGAATTAAAAGGTGTGACATATAATCTCAGTAAATCCCATATGTGCTTCATGAGAAATTTTTGAGGAAAAATATTTTCATGATGCATGACTTGTTGTTCCAAAAATAGATATCTCAACACACCAAATAATACATAGGAGGTCTATATCATTTCAATATCTTCAAAAAATATATTATTTATCGTTAATAATATTTAATCGTATTAAACACAAAATCCGTATTGAGCTTACCATCATGACCGTTTCTTATCATCACATATAATGATATACATTTTCGAAATTGTGTTCCAAATATCGCAGATCAAAATTCAAATTTACGCATTTGCGATCTCAAATCAAACACCGACAGAATCTCGTCCTATCAACAAAATTGGTCACAATTGCCAGGATAGGATTTACAACCCTTCCACCATAATAAATTGCTATTCAGCTCAAATAGGATATGAAATCTATTCATCAAAACAAATGGCTATCCAACTCGAATAGGATGATCAATCCTGCTATCCTAGTGCTATCTAGCTCGGATGTCCCACGTTTGTACTCTATTTTTCTCACGAAAAACGTGTTACTAGTTAAGGACAATTAAATTATAAATATTGTAACCCTGCTCAGAAAAGTTGACTATCCGGGCGTGCCCACCTGCCAGATAGCATCCTCAGCTTCACAAAATCTAGTATAAGAATAACGTCCCTTTGAGTATTCAAGAATAACAGTATAGAACCCCATGGCACAATGCTGACACGAAAATATCCGCGCAATGTTTTTTTAAAAAAATAGCTCAATACTTTTTCAAAAGATTTCACAAACATTTTTGAAAATATTTATTTCACAAAAATTAATCCCAAGTTTGATTTCAAAGCTCAAATAAAAAACCCTTATCCATCCCATAATTTTCAAAATCACTTCGAAAGAGTTATCCAACATAACATTCTATAAACAACCCCAAAATTTCGTAATTGTTTTGAAACTCCACAATAAGTAGCTCCCGAATACATTAAGTATAGTTCATGCTATATGAAACTAGTTGTGCCAAAACATGTTATGTATTTTGCAATTCATTTATGCATGATCATTCGTAATTTTATATGCTCAATAACTTTTAATGCAAGCTTTCATATATAACATATCATGAATATGCAATTTTTAACAAAAATAATACATAATTAATTATTATGTAAATCATAATTCGCATTTACTTCATAATAGAACAACATGCTCACAATATATAATTTCTCAAACGAGATGCAGATATATATACCTTTGATCAAATATCATTTGCATAAATAAAGCATTTCATGATGTAATATTCATTGAACAAATAAACATTTTATTCCACAAATAATAAATTTGAAGATAAATATTTATGCAATTGAAGCATTTAGTAAAATCGAAACATTTCTTATGCATTCATATGTTTAGGAAATCAAAAAATGTGGGGACTTGCAAGTTTACGCAAACATGAAGTGCGTGGACTTACCTTGAGTCCTTGAAAAACAAATTCAAGAACAACTTCTTGGTTGCAAAGTCCTCATTATCCTATTTCCTCAAAATCTAAATATAATTAAAGTATAGGAATTAATTTTTCATCATAATTTAAATTACAATATATAAAGTCCTCTATGTCAATCTTAGTTATCCTAATCAAAGTCCTTAATCATCCGAGAATCATAATCCTATCTTACACCAAACCCCTACAATAAGTTCCCAAGGCATACATCAAATTTCAATCATAATATATATAAATTTAGCATGTAATTAGACTCAGTACTATAGAAAATTAAATAATTATTTAAGGTAACAAGTTGATTTACATGCTACCTAGTCACTTATATAACTAGTAGGTGCATAGAACTAGTAGGTTTATTAAGCACACAACTACAACATCACATCAATTGGCATTTAACCTTTTTACATCAATATAAGGTCATTTCATGTTAATATGACATAACAAATATAGCAAAATAATAAGGTTTTTCAAATTGGATATGTAATTATCATAATAGTCTACCTTAAGTAATGTTTCATGCATTCAATAGTTTCATTCTTTTAGCAAACAAAAACGAATATCAAGGTGCATCATCAAGTATTATATATCACCCTTATATCAATATATAATCATATTATGTTGATACAATTAAGAATTCAAAGTAAAATCATAACTTTCCTAACACATGTTCAAATCAATAAATTAGACTAAACAAGGTAAAATAGGGCACAAAATTAGTTACTTAGATCACCAAACAATCCACTCCAAATCCAATGACACTTTATAGAATATAACTTCAATATGAGAAGAATACACTAGTAAAATTTCAGTAAAATCTAAAATGTCTAACTATATTAATTAATTGCTTTAAAAAAATAGTAATTGTACAGTAACTTGCAAACTCTATTCTGACAGTATTGTTGCAAAAACAAGTAAAAATAAAATAAAGTCAAAATCAGATGATTCCATGTGCTAAATACTCTAAGACATAAAATTTTATTGTGTTAAGATATCATATCAAATTAAAAAGGAAAAGGGTACAATCGAAGTTTTAAATTCACAGAAAACTAGCCTCGGTGAAAAACTGAATAGGATAAATTTGAAAACTCATATAAAATCAACCACAAATTCAAACTGCATGATTCCAATGAGATTTTACTCCTAAGACATAGTAGAATCTGATAGAATCAAACTAAATCAAAATCCCCAATGTATATTTTCAAAATTGATCTCACAAAGTTACGGGATCAACAAGTTCTATACACAAATCAACTTCCAAATACAATTTTCACCATCAAATCTCCTTCCAAACACATCAAACTGCCCAAATTCAATAACTCAACACCATTACCACATGTTAACATCAATATTTCTACGATATTTCATCATCACAATCATCAAAATCAAGTTCTACACTAAAATCTCAAATGTGTCGAAGTGGACTTCACCTCTAGTTCATGAAATACAAAGAAAATAAAATGAAATATGTTACCTTCTGGTAAAATTAGTTTGAATACTAGAAATTACTAAGTTAAAGGCCTCCAATTGAGTTTTCATAAGTTAGGTTTCTAAGCGTTCATGAGAGAAAATAAAGAGATGAAGAGAGAGGAGAGAAATAACAAGAACATCTTGTAGTGTGCGTTAGTGCCTGTGTGTGGTGTGTGAAATGAGGAGTAAAATCTGATGTATGGGGTTTTATTTGGTGAATTAGTGTTTTGTTTAAATAAAGAATGAGTTAGATTAATTATATTGTGTTTAAAAGTTGTTTTAATGCTAAAACTCTACTAAAATCAATGGTTAAGATTAAAATATATCAATGGCTGAGATTGGGCTGCTATTAAAAAGGACATGATAATGATTTAACATCTTTAGGGCTTCTAGGATTTATTGGAGCAAAATAAATAAAAAAGAAATTAATTTTGCGTAAAAATAAAACAATATTACAAGTAATTGTGCATCAATGAAAGAAATTATAAAATAAATAAATCTTGGTCAATTAATAAATAAGGTCAAATTTTTAAAATAATTAAAGTAGTGAAATAGGATTTTTATTTAATAAGAATCAACATTGGGTCTTCAACAAAATTGATTTTCTATATTAGCCCAAAAACAATGTTAAAAGGCAATAATCACTTAATAATAATTAATTTTCTATTCAAGACATAAAATTGGTCATAAATACGTACCACATAATATTCACATAAGTATATTCAAATTTTCTACTTAAATATTTCACTTAAAAACAAACAATATAAAAAGTAGTGAAGAAATTCTTACTTAAATAAACTCTCACAAAATTTGCAAATATTCCCTTCTAATATATTCAAATAAATTCCAAAAGATATTAAAAAGATATTTATTTACCCTTTGAAGAATATAAAATTATAATTTACTCCCAAAAGATTTGGAATCGTATTTTAGAGAAATATCATTTTTTTTCTCCCCAAAATATTTAATAAAGTTTTCTTCTCTATTAAAACTTATACACATACAAATTACTTTTTCTAAATATAAAATTATTCACTATTTAGCATTACAATTTAATCACATAGGTACACACAAGTTTTCTATATAAATATTTCACTCATAAATAATTGCTACAAAAAGTAGTCATGGGATTTATTTGTATAAATACTTAATAAAAATTCCCTAAATGTTATGTGCTTAAATGCTATCTCACTTGTATATTTATGCATCAAAATAATATCTGAAAATTAATGTATGAAAATGTTGTGTGTTATACACAATCTCAGATAAGCTTCTTTATTAAAAGGGTGAATCACATGTTTCAGATCAAGCCACCTAAGTTGAGTCTCACCCTAAAGGCCCATGGTCTTGAATTCTTTACGTAAAGATTCCATAGAGGGTTTTCCCTGTAGAAAATTCCCAATCAGTGTATATTGAAAGGGCTTGGCCAGATATTCAATTTCCACATGGAAGTATAGAAAAGTCAGCTCCCTCTTGCTATTCAAAAATTTCTTGATGGGGATTGTGCCATATGCTTCCTAATTGGTGAATATTGACGCGAATTATTCCTTCCTCCAGATGCCGGAGAACAGCGGTGGGGGTAGTGGATATGGCGGCTCAGGTAGAAAGGAGTTTGAAATTCAAATTGTAGAGGGAGAGAAAAAATTCCAAAATTGAATAGCTTTGACATATAATAATAATAATAATAATAATAATAATAATAATAATAATAATAATAATAATAATAATAATAATAATAATAATAATAATAATAATAATAATAATAATAATAATAATAATAATAATAATAGACGTGCCCTAGAAGATCGATTCCCCATAAGTCCTGAAATTGTGATTGCAAATGCAATAGGCTGTCTGAAGTAAACTTCCACAGTAGATTTAATTATAAAATCTTTCCCCAGTGATGGCCTCCATATCATAGTATCCACATCGTTATTAAACGGTGGTGGAATTTCCAAAATACAAGACACAGTTGATAGCTGAAAATATTCTATTAAGGCCACAACTTTCCAATTGTCTTCAATCATCAAATCTTGGACCTTTGTGTTTGAATCAGCAAATATATTTTTTGCAGCATCTCTAATCTTCTTCGTGAGTCATCTCAAAGATACAAGTAAATTTTCCTCAAATATTGAGGGAGCTATTGTAAAGTAATGGAACGGGAATTTAAACAACCAAAAGCCAATAAATCTAAGATAAAAAAAAAGTTCCAAAAAAGGCAGTAAAATAAGAAAATTTGCTAGAGAATGCTTTAGATGCCTTTGTCTGCCTTCTTCTCCGTCCTCGAACTGTATTTATTAGCTCTTTGTCTCCACGTTCACCACTTTTCACTTTTCCCCTTTATGATTTTTCCCTCAATATTAATCGCAGTAGTGGGGGAAGAAAAAGATCTCTAACTCAGTCAAAAAACTTGCTTATACCGCTGATCTTTCGGCCTTATCCATCCAGATTCAAATTCCCAAAGAGTCCGGAGCTCATCCTCCAGTCGGTCCGACTCATCCAACCCTAGCAGTCCTGTCGCCCAATCATATTGGTCGAGTGGTCTAGCCATTCCTCAAGCTTTTCACCAATCAGCTGTCCAGCTATTCCCTTATCTTTTTGTCTGCCAACACCAAGTAATATATTTCATGTCTGGATTTCTTTTTTTTTTAGAGAATGGATTGTGAGATGTTTTTGTCCTTTTAAAATTGGTTATAGGATAATTTTGACACCTTAATTGTAATACCCCACCCATTTACATACCTTGGAAATTAGGCAATGAGCATTTAATTTTGAGTATATCATGCTTATTGAGAGTGTTATGTAACATTCTCATTTAATTCCTTTATGACTATTAAGAGTGCATATGGAATAATGTGAGTAATTTGTGTTTGTTAAGGTAACTACTTACTATTATGTGTGAAAAAAATGATTTATTAAGATTAAATTAAATATTATTACAATTATTTTAGTGAGAAAAAGAAAATTTACAAGTTTTCTAAACCCTATGTTGAATTATTTGACTTTATTATGTGAATTATAAGGGTACTTAAGAGATAATGTGAATTATATGTGTTTATTAACGTGTATATTTAATTTATGTGTAGTGCATGATTTATGAATGAACTAAAATATTATTTTTCAAAATAAATCTAACGATTATTATTTTTATTTTCATTTCAACAATGACAGAAATAATTTTTATAATTTTTCGAATATCTATTTTTGAGTTATTTTGACTTTTGACTTATTAGGAGTTTTGGCCAATAAAAGACCAAATTATTTAGACTACATGTCAAGTATTTTGACTAGTCTTCATGCAATACCCAATATAATTTTACATTAGAGAAAATAGAATAATGAGTTTTATTCTATGAATAATTTGAACTTATTATGAGAAATAATTACTTAACTCTTATGTGAACTATAATTTTATTTAGGAAGAAATATAATTTATTTGTATTTGTGTTTGTGCAAATGAAAATTTGTTTTACTTGAACAACACACGAATTACTATTGAGTTAAATTATTAATTTCAAAAGGAATCACTTTTTTCAATTTCTCTAACAATAAGAGAAAAAAAATTATAAATTGTATATGCAATACCATCCAAATCTCACTTTGGGGGAAAAATTTAGATAATTTTACTTTTGGAATTAATTGAATTGTTTGTGTGTATATTTTGTTTAATTCTCATATCAGATTTCTTAAAGAAATAAAATGAAAACAATATGACTATTGATGTAGCTATTTGCTTGGTATGTGGTAATTGATTGTTATCAATTAATTACTATATTGTGTCCAAAATAATATTATTACAATGATTTCAATTAAATAAAATGATTTGTTGAACATTCAAATTTTATTTCAAGCTATTTTGATTTCTATAACAGATTAAAAGCCTTGATCAAATTTCAAGACTAAAACCAATTTTGACTACTTGACTCATTTGAATTATTTTGACCAAGAAAATCCAAGACCCATAAGTCATTTTGACCCATTTTAGTCCCTTAAACTTGAACCCTTGGATGTAACCTTTATTCAAACAAACTTGGCTCAACTCTTAGATCAATTTCAACCAATGTATAAAATCCATATTTTCTCTCATTTAGCTCTCTCACAGCTGGCAGCTCCTCTTCTTATCCCCTCCTCTCTCCCTTTTTTAGCAGCCAACCACCCCAAGTTCTTTTTCATCTCCTCTAGCAATGTCTTCTAATGAAAAGTCATTGAGGGTGGTGAATCAGGAGGGTCAGGAGCCTTATACCCCATTCCCTACTCAAATACCTTGGCTTTCCGTGCCTCGACCTTTATATGGCTCTATTGGAGATGAGAGAGTACCATCCCCAGCTTTTCAATCATCCGCTACTTCAACTTCGCATCCTGTTGGCAAGTTTCAGACTTTCGACCTTGGATTGTTCCACGGGGAAACGGGTAAGTAACATATTCATACTTTGTACTATGTTAAGTATTACATCAATTATTATTATTATTTTTTTGGAGATTAACATAACTCTATTGTACATTGTCATTGCACTAAAAATAGGTTCGCCAGCTCGGATAAATATATCCAAGAAATTTCAAATATAATACAGCAGTACTTCGCTGGTTCGTATCTGACATACACACACGTCTCGATAATTGTGCGAGACTTATGACTAGTGTTGAATGAGTTGAATGGATTGTATTTGATTTGAAATTGCAGGTGGATAGGCTTAAATTTCAATCAATTATTTTTTAAAAAAAAATAAACAAATACGACGGTTACAAAACCGTCGTATTTGCTTATACGACAGTTTGAGCTGTCGTTTTTAATAATGGTCGTAATTTCTCTGAGATTTATTACCACAGTTGGAATTACGACAGTTGGATACCGTTGTAAATACTTAGCAATTGCGAAGGTTAGGACTGTGGCAAATAACCATCGCAATTAACAAGTATTTGCGACTGTTTAAAACCGTTGTATTTACAGAATAATTGCGACGGTTTTTTCACCAAATGCGACGATTTGCAAAATCTCAACTCAAATGAGTAATTGTGATACTTTTCCATAACCATCGTATTTGCACCATCGCATTAGGTAAATACGATGATTTTTCGGCCATTTTTAATAAAAACGTCGTCATTATATACGACGGTCAAAAAATCGTCGTTTATAACAAAAACGACAGTATTTTCTCAAATACGACGATTTTCTGGCCGTCGTATTTACCTGAATTTTTAATAGTGACCCCAATACTAACGATGGATTTGATCCAGTTGATGAACACCTAGGCCCACGTAGGGGCTCTCATTCCCCTCCTCTACCCCCTTTTGCAGCTGCTCCTTCTTTAGTTACATAAACTTTGTTGTATTTATTCTATACTCTTTATACACTGTTACTTATTTCTATGAACTATTTTACTTTTTTAGATACTTATTATGTATTTATATTATATTATGTTTCAGTATTTTAATTATATTTATTTGTGCTTAGTTTCAATTTTTTACATTTTTTTTTTGTTATGAATATAGTTTTGACATTTGTTTGTGTAGTGTTTTAGGATTGATTTATAGGGAACTAATAATTTAAAATTAATATAATAATAAAGAAATTAAAAAAAACTATCGCAAAATTCTCGCAATTTGCGATGATTTTACGAGAGCACAAAAATCCCTTGCAAAATCGTTGCAATTTATATCCCTCGCAATTTGCAACGATTTTGCGAGGGCTAAGTTTTGGAAACAAAAAATCCCTCGCAAAACCATGGCAAATTGCGAGGGTTTTGCAAGGGCAACTTTACTTGGGTAGAAATTGCGAGGGTTTTGCGAGAGTCAAATTTTGGAAACAAAAGTCCCTTGCAAAATCATCACAATTTGCTAAGATTTTGCAAGGGTCACGGCTTTGGATGAAAAAGTCCCTCGCCCCCAAGTTATTTGCGAGGGTTTTGCAAGGGCCGAAAAAGTGCCTCGCAAAACCTTCACAATTTGGGGGCGAGGACCAAAAAGGGCATGCTTCACGGTGGACAGAAATGGAGAAACAAACAATATAAACAGAGCATGACAGCAGCATGGAGGCTTTAAAATATACCTCTTGGAGTCTTAAACCTTGAAGAATATGGTTGAACGAATTAAAGCTGAAGAACAGCTTCTTTCTTCTCCCGTGGGTTGAAGCTTCAGTGCAAAAACATCCGGCTCTCTCTTCTCCTCCGGTGCAATGCTTGGCTTTTTAGTTCACAGAATATGACCCAACCTAATCTCAATGTTGGTGAGCACAAAACAAGGATAAGAAAGGCCTCTCAATTTTTTTCACTCCCACCGCAATCGGTTGGCTTCCTTTGGTTTCATATACAAAACAAAACCAAAAGCTAGAAGGAGAAAAGGCACGAAAGAGACAGAGAGCCAAGAGTCTTTGGAGAATTTTATTATTTTTTTCCCAATTATTTTAGTTTATTTTTCCACACAGAAAGCCAAGAGTCATTAAACAAAAAATAATTATTTTGATAAAAATAATATTCTCGGGATTCAATACCCGAATATTATTTACAAAATAAATTTTGATTTTACCCTAAACTCTTCTGAACTGTGTCCAAAAAAATCCTATGGTCCAGGCTATTGGGCCAAATAATATTTATTATTTTTCTTGGACCCGAAAAGTCCAAAATAATAAACATGAACCCAAATGAACCAAAAAATAATTAAACTTTAATTATTTATTTCTTGGGATGTAATTAAATAAATAACCCAATAAATAATTAAATAATTATTATTTTTCTCTAGTATAAGTCCCGGTTAATTTTCTAATTATTCAAACTGGACATCGGCCCTAAATAATTAATTAACCAACTAAATCAGATAATAAATTAGACTCCCTGAATAAAATAAAACCCTCTCAACTGAGATCAATTGCTCAACTCAAAAATTAATTAGGACATACAGGCTATTTCGAGGACCAAAAAGACATATCGCCTTGGCTACTAAAATGACCAAAATACCCCTACTATATAAATAGATGTATTTTACATTTTAAATATTTTCTAATATCACCATAAGAAAATATTGACCCCAAGGACAATGCTGCATTAGCAAAGTCTTCGACCTACAGGTGAAATGACTAAAATATCCCTCTACACATCACCGTCTATTTAGAGAGGAAGAAGTGTACTAACACTTCTCTAAATGACATCTACCATCCTTAGGCTTCTAGTCCAATGATCCACGACTTCCTGGAGTGTTTCCGCTTTCCAAGGGAGCTACCCTAAAGCAAACATCCAAGTCATGTTTCCCAGGGCCCTGGATATTTAGATCATTCAAACAATCACAAAGGGTGATATAGTGTAGAAACTATCTTGTACAAGTCTGTCTTAACTAACTAATCACACATACCCAACATGCAAGTATATTGGCCCTCCAATAGAACCTCAACTATAGCATATCAAAGCATATGCTTCCAACTTCGCCAGACCACCAACTCATACTCAAGTCATAGAATACTAGTCCACGCTGTAGCGGTAGTAGTCTAGGTTTCTACCATATAGTACTTTTTAGAAACCACTACTACAGGTCATATTCTACGTATTCGAAATACGCTTATGTCATGAAGTGAGTGGACTACTCACTGGCTAAAGGTAAGTCATTCCCCATTTAGAATACATAACATAATAATCTAAACATGATGAGATTCTCATTCTCATCAATCGGTTAAGAACAACTGTTTATGTGTTTAAATAACCCATGATTCATACCTTATTATGAAAGACCTCCATTTACATGGATCACTTATTTACACACAATGAGTCTGTTCCAAACGAAAATGTGCACAAATAAAGAAAATAAATTCACAAACGATTTTCGAAAATAAATTCTTTTATTAACATATTCAATATTTTCATCAGAAAACTAGTCTAAAAGGGCATATATTCCAACAATCTCCCACTTGCACTCTAAGACTAGGTAAGTCAATAGGTGCCCACTCCAATGCGGTCTAAGTGTTTCTTGAAGACCCTCTCAGCCAAAGGCTTGGTGAATGGCTCTACTAGATTATTTTCAGAGGCAATCTGTTCCACCACGACTTCCCGTCTCTGGATAAAATCCTGGATCAGGTGGTACTACCTCTCAATATGCTTCCCCTCCTTGTGATTCCAAGGTTCCTTTGACTGCGATACTACTCCAGTGTTGTTGCAGTACATCACAATCGGTCTGTCCATATGTGACACGACTCCAAGTTCTGAAAAGAACTTCCGAAGCCAGACTACTTTCTTAGATGCCTCCGAAGCTGCCACATACTTAGCTTGCCAATGAACCTCTTCAGGGTTTAACTGATATCTGTTAACTAAGCCTACGGCAAAGTAGATATCTGGCTTAGTACACAGCATAGCATACATGAGACTTCCCACAGCCGAAGTGTAGGGAATCCTACTCATTCTGTCATTTTCTTCTTGAGACTTAGGACAGTCCCTTGAAGAAAGTGACAACCCATGCCTGCAAAGGAATAGAGTCCCCTTGCATGAGTCCATGCTGTACTTGGCCAATATCTTGTCAATCTATGCGACTTGAGATCATCCTAACATTCTCTACTTCCTATTTCTAAGAAGTCTAATCTCGTGAATGTAGCTGGCTTCTCTCAAGTTCTTCATACTAAATTGACTAGATAACCAAACCTTTGTAGATGACAATGACCCTACATCATTTCTAATGAGTAGAATGTCATCCACATACAAGACAAGAAAAAATCACATTAAACCCCTCAAGTTTCTTGTACACGCATGGTTCATCTTCGTTTTGAATAAAATCATAAGACTTCACAGTCTCATCAAAATGAATGTTCCACATTTTTTATGCTTGCTTAAATCCATAGATGGACTTCTTAAGCTTGCAAACCATATGTTCCTGGCCTTCAGCAATAAAACCTTCTGGTTGGGACATATAGATGCCTTCGCTAAGATGGCCATTCAAAAATGCCGTCTTGACATCCATTTGTCATATCTCGTAGTCATAGTGACATGCGATGGCAACGAGGATACAGATGGATTTAAGCATGGCCACAGGGGAAAAAGTTTCCTCATAATCGATCCATTCTTTCTGAGTATACCATTTTGCCACAAGCCTAATTTTGAAGGTTTCCATCTTCCTATCTGCTCCCCTCTTTCTCTTGTACGCCCACTTACATCCAATGGGTTTTATCCCTCCAGGTGAAGCTACAAGATCCCAAACCTGATTGAAATATATAGACTCAATCTCGACTTTCATTGCTTCATGCCATAGATTTGCATCGGCATCAGCAATTGCCTCCTCATATTTAGTAGAATTTTGTTCCTGATGGTCAGAGATCAACTCAAAAGCTTCTCCATACCATCTATTTGGAACCCTAGATACTCTTCCACTGCGACGAGGTACCATTTGTATAGGCTCTTGAGGCTGTGCCTCTTCTTGTTCCACAATCGGATCAGAAGAAGTTGCTTCCGAAGATAATTTTCTTCGAATTCCAACTTAGTTGAACCTTTTGTGGATGTACTTCGATCATCCTCTAAGTATCTAGTATTGGTATTGACCAGTACTTTCTGCTCCTTAGGATGATAAAAGTAACCACCCTTTGTTCCTTTTGAATACCCAATAAAATAGCATAATTCTGATCTTGGTTCCAACTTGTCTCCCTTGATCAATATATAAGTTGGACAACCTCATATCCTGAGATGATTCAGACTTGGCTTACGCCCAGTCCACATCTCATAGGGAGTCCTAGGTACTGATTTAGAAGACACAAAGTTCAGAATATATGCCACTGTTTTTAGGGCATATTCCCAAAAAAATACTGGAAAAGTAGCATGAGACATCATGCTTCTGACAATTTCCTTCAATGTCCTGTTCCTTCTCTCAACTACTCCATTCTGCTAGGGTGTCCTCGGCACAGAGAGTTGGGATACTATCTCATGATGTACCATATAGTCTTTGAATTCACCTAGGAGGTACTCTCCACCACGATCCAATCATAAGGTCTTGATTAATATACCTGTCTGACGCTCCACTTCAGCCTTAAACTCCTTGAATTTATCAAAAGAGTCAGACTTGCGCCTCATCAGGTAAATATAACCAAACTTTGTACAATCATCTATGAAAGTGATGAAGTACTCAAAACCTCCTCTAGTTGGTGTAGACAAGGGACCACACACATCAGTGTGTATAAGACTCAGTACCTCCTTGGCCCTATCCGCCTTTGGGATAAAAGATCTTTTGGTCATCTTTCCCATCAGGCAAGATTTACACTGAGGCCAATCTTCCAATCTCAATGAGCCCAAAGGCCCATCATGGATTAGCTTTTGAATCCTAGTTGAGTTGATGTGACCCAACCTCAAATGCCAAAGATATGAGTCATTGACATTGGTCTTTCTCTTTTTAGTTAAAGGTTCAGATTGAGCGTTATTTGATTAATTGTTAATAGGGTTTAAATAGAATAGATTTACATATATGTGCCCAGTACATAATATTTCTCCATCTCTACTGATAGCAAAACCAGAATAGAAAGATACAGAATATCCTTAATTTATAAGTGATAACAAATATATATAAAAGTTCCTTTTTCTCGAGACTTACGGGCTATTCCGAGGACCAAAAAGACACATCACCTTGGCTACTAAAATGTCAATTCCATTTTTATCTCTAATTTTCTTGTTTCTCCATTACTGTCCACCATGAAGCATGCTCTATAT
This sequence comes from Voacanga thouarsii, assembly GCA_026120185.1. NCBI lineage: Eukaryota > Viridiplantae > Streptophyta > Magnoliopsida > Gentianales > Apocynaceae > Voacanga > Voacanga thouarsii. The sequence goes on along the minus strand of JANUWF010002419.1, from coordinate 2,199,468 downwards.
ATGTCAATTCCTTCAAGTGGTATCAGAGCATGAATTTGATTGACTTAGAGAGCATGTTAGTTAATAAAAATGGAGAAGAACATTATTTGGAGCTTAAATATGTGATCCTTCGCTATTTATGGTATGGGATATGGTGTTTGTAAGCTTCACAGAGCATTCTGTGAAATTTTTGATTTTGAGTTTTGATCGTGTAAACCTAATTTAAATGGGTATAGGCAGTTGTTGTTTTGGTTTGGATGAGTTTTTGTAATGAAAAATATCCAAAGAAGCTAAAGGGATCAAACCCACAAGAATTTCAGAGAAACAGCGCGCAGAAAAATTCTCTGGAGAAGACAATACTATTCCTAAGCTGTCGACTGGAGCCAAGCCGCCTTTGTTTTGTGAGAGGAGCCGTCCAGCTTGCTGCGCTAGAGCCGAGCTAATTGCTAAAGAAATCGAGCCGATGCAATTGCAAAATTGCAATTGCGCGAACGGGTTGGGCGCGAGAAAACGGATAAATGCGCGGGTTGAGCGCAAAGAGCAAACGGGCCGGATTGCATGATCCACGGGTCGAAGCGCGGATCCAGCTGGCACGCGCGAGGTGCATGCGCGAGCGACCGAGCGGCTTCACGGGTCGCGGTAGTGGAGATCTGGTGCGGCTGGTGCACCTCAGCCACAGTGGACCGCAGGTCAAATGGGCCCGAATTCGGTGCGGTCGGTGCAGTGGACCGCCAGTCAAAATTTTTTATTTTTAAAAATTTTTTAATTTGGGTCCCATACCAGGGGAAGTTAATATTTTTGCAATAGTTTATATTCTTGGAATATGTTTGCATGAAAAATATTAGTAAAGAATTTTAGAATTAAACAAGATAATTAATTAATTAATTAATGTGTTTAATTCTATTATTTGGGCACTTAGGTTTAAAAATAGAAAATCATGAAAACGTTTACTGTTTTCTGGCATGCTATTTATTTTGTGTACCTATGTGCGCATTTTCTCAAAGACCAAAGTTTTTGGAAATATTTATATAAGGAAAATATTTTTCTTTAAAAAATTAAATGGTTATTTTAACTTGAACAAAAATTAATCATTTGATATTTTCTCAAAGAATTTAATCATTGACATAGAAAATATATTGGATTTAGATATTTTTCTAAGTTAAAATAGAAAGCCATTTTATTTTACTTTGCACAAGAAAAATTATTTTGTTAAATAAATTGAGACCAAAGTCTTGGAAAAGTTTTAGTTGGAAAATTTTTGAAATCATTAAGTTTTAACTTAAATAAATTTAGTCCATGGAAAAATCTCTCAACGGATATAATTCTTAACATAGAGATTTTGATGGACTTGGATATTTTATTTTTAAGTTAAGGAAAAACTTAATGGAATTTTCAAAATGATATTTTTCTAGAAAACTTTATTTTAAAAGACTAAGTGGGAGAGGGGTTCCAACGGCCCCTCGGCTTCCATCACGATCCTCATTAGAGATCGTGGGTCCCCTCGCGTCACCCCGGAAGTGAATCCGTATAGGATGGGGATACTATAAGGATTTAGATCTAACGGAAGGATGTAATTGATAACCCGGAACACGTACTATAATCGGCCAACCCACATTGGAGGTTATATTGCGAGGAATGTCCATAGAAAATGAGAGGAAACGGCCATCCCATGATGGAGTTATTCTCTAGATCATTACCTAGAAGGGAAATTAATTTGTGGTGATTATTACACTTAGCTTAGGGAACTGTTAATCTTCCAAAGAAGCTATGTCAGTTTTCATAAGAGCTAAATTAATTTTAGTGCACAAATTTATTTTCACAAACTAAATCCTTTCTTTTATTTTTCGAAAATTGTGGGAGGTTCTTTTAGTCCTTTGGCCATTATTCTCTGTGAGAATAAGTTAACGAGACCAAATTATGTGGACTGAAAGAGGAACCTGGACATAATACTCACAGCCGAGGAGTATAAGTATGTCCTTTACGACACCTGCCCTATAATCGGGGAAGGTTCCACCAACAAAAAGTGAGAGGCTGAGAAGGCATGAAAGAAGGCTCATGAAATGGCACGTTGCTATATGCTAGCCTCCATGTCTAATGTGCTCCAGTCTAAATACGAGCACATGACTTCTGCGTATGACATTAGTCATTCATTGGCCACTATATTCGCAGATAAGAACCGGCCCACAAGGCAGGAGGCTCTTCGAACTATAATAAACACTAAGATGGCTGAGGGAGCATCAGTCAGGGAGCATATGCTCAAGATGATTGCTGCTTTTGAAAAGGCAGAAATCTTAGGGGTTATCATTGACCCCGAGAGCCAAGTGGACATGGTTCTTGAATCTCTACTAGGTTCCTTTACTCAGTTCAAATTAAACTACAATATGAACAAGTTAAACATGAGTTTGACTGAGTTGATAAAGGAATTTCAGATGGCAGAGAAGGTCATGAAGCCACATTCAAAGGCCATGATTGCTAAGACTTCTTTCTTAAGAACTGGGTCCAAGCCCAGAAAGTTCAAAAGGAAGAAGAGAAACGCAGTAGCCTAGCCCAAGACCCAGCCCAAAAATAAACCAAATGGCAAGTGCTTCAAACGTGGAAAGAAGGGACACTGAAAAATGAGTGTCCAGATCTACAAGCCAAGAAAAACCCCACAGGTAATGTTTCCTATCTAGAGTCTAAATCAATGGTTGGATCAACTTCCACTTGGATTGTTTATTCAGGAGCCATTGATTATATCTGTAACTCCTTGTAGGGGTTTAGAAAGATAAGATGACTCAAGAAAGGCGAACATGGATTATGCGTGGGAAATGGAGCACAAGTTTAGGCCCTTGCAGTGGGAGAGTTGGATCTTGTTTTTTATTGTAATAAGAAAGTGGTTTTAATAGATAAGTGGTTTTCGTCAAAATATGATTTCAGTTGCAAAACTTATAAATTAATGATATTCTGTATCTTTCCATTTTGGTATTACTATCAGTAGAAATGGAGAAATTTTATGTACTGGGTACATGTATGGAAATCTATTCTATTTAAACCCTATTAATCATCAATAAAATAACACTCAATTTGAACATTTAACTAAGAAGAGAAAGACTAATGTAAATGACTTATATCTTTGGTATCTGAGATTGGGTCACATCAACTCAACCAGGATTCGGAGGCTAATCCATGATGGGCCTTTGGGCTCATTAAGATTGAAAAATTGGCCTCAATTTGAATCTTACCTAATGGGAAAGATGACCAAAAGGTCTTTTATCCCAAAGGCGGATAGGGCCAAGGAGGTATTAAGTCTTGTTCACACTGATGTGTGTGGTCCCTTGTCTACACCAGCTAGAGGAGGTTTTGAGTTCTTTATCACTTTCACAGAATATTGTACAAGGTTTGGTTATATTTACCTGATGAGGCGCAATTCTAACTCTTTTGGTAAATTCAAGGAGTTTAAAGCTGAAGTGGAGCGTCAGACAAGTGAATTAATCAAGACCATATGATCAAATCGTGGTGGAGAGTACCTCCTGGGTGAATTCAAGGAGTACATAGTACATCATGGAATAGTATCCCAACTCTCTGTGCCGGGGACACCCCAACAGAATGGAGTAGTTGAAAGAAGGAACAGAACATTGATGGAAATGATCAGAAGCATGATATCTCATGCTACTCTTCCAGTATCTTTTTGGAGATATGCCCTGGAAACAGCGGCATATATTCTGAACTTGGTGCCTTCCAAGTTAGTACCTAGGACTTCCTATGAGATGTGGATTAGGCGTAAGCCAAATCATCTCAGGATATGGGGTTGTCCAGCTTATGTACTGATCAAGAGAGTATAGGATTTCTATCATGCATAATCAGATTAAGCGCAGTGGAAAACAACAAGAAATCCAGCCATGGATCACGGGTTTGCAATAGAAACGAGAAAAAGGAGAAGATTGTGTTTATTACCTCGTGAAGCCGGAATTCAAAAATTTTAGAAACAAAAACGCAGGCGCGATCCAGATTATCCAAAACCGTTCACTGCAGCTCAACTGAAGTCCAAGAAAGAACTCCCTCTAATGATAATCCACACAAGGTTGAATGCTCACAATTTTATGCTAGTAGAATTCAGGAGGCTAGGGTTTTGATCAAGAAGAGAGACGGCTAGGGTTTGATCAAGAGAGAGGCAGAGAAACGGTTTCTCTGTTATTGCGTGAATGGTCTGTCTCTAACCCTAAGGAAACCGTTTCCTTATATTTATAGATTTATAATTACCATAAATTATAACTTAGTCCTTCAACATCCAATTGTCAATAAATTGGTCCTTGAAGTTTACTTAATTACAATTAGGTCCCATGAATTATAACAAACTTATAATTCACATATAAATATATTCCCTTCTCTTAATTAACCCCACAATATTATCAAATAATATATTTGAGCATTCAAACCTTTATTGTGTGTGACCCATTAGGTTTCCTGGTCTTATTGGTAGCATAATATGAATTAATTCTAACAATATTAGAATTAATAATCCTTAATAAAATAAAAGATTAAATTTATTAATTCTCTAATTAATAAATTCATATTTAGCATATCAAGAGCGACATCTAGCAATGACTCTTGACCACCCAAAAGTCCAGAAAGTCAAGTGGCTTGACATGAACCTTTCAATAGCAAATTATCAGTGCAATAAACTCCTTTCAACATACAATATCTCATTCGGTCTAGAGCATGGAATTAGTGCCAACTCCCTCCAGAATATTATTAATTCTGGCCCGAATATTTTAGTACTTGTTCAAGAAATCAATTACTCGATATGTGTATCAATTGGAACCATTTCCATCACATAGTCGCCTTGGCCAAGGACTTCACAAGTAATGATTTCTACAAGTGGCCTTGAGATATACTCTCCTACTATTAGGAGTGGTGAATCCTTTATTGACCCTCTCAACTACTTTCGTTTACCTTACGTTGTACCTAATATCCATCCCATAGGCGGTCCTAGATAAGACTCCAAAGATTAGAATCAAAGTACAACGCTCGATAAACAAAGTACCTTGGAGATCTCAAGTCTAAGGATACTTGCACACTTGTTATAATGAGATTCTATCGCTGGCACTAAATAGTTATCCAAGTGATTATCTTGTAGCTAGGTCATCCAATGAACTTGTTTCAAAACAAGTATCCACACGTTAATCCTAAGTATCCCAATACCCACGGATATGAGAATTACCGCTTGATCCAATTAAGAGATATAACATGTACCAGTCTTGACGTATTAATAATGTCCCATCTATGACTGGGGATTATTTAAGTACAAACACTGCATAGTGTAGTAGGAATCTCACATCATGATCTCTATCATGATTTCCTTAACACTGTATTGTACTAGGGACTTTATCTAACGGTTTGTACACATATTTAAATATAACAATCAAACTGAAAGATAAAAAATGCCTCTTATTAATTTAATATGCAATATACATGGTAGAAGTGTTTGTCTCTAGGGCACAACACTAACAGAGAGACAAGTTGAAACCAATATCAGAATTATGCTATTTTATTGGGTATCCAAAAGGAACAAATGGTGGTTACGTCTATCATCCTAAGGAGCAGAAAGTACTGGTCAGTACCAATGCTAGATACTTAGAGGATGGTCGAAGTATTTCTACGAAAGGTTCAACTAGGTTGGAACTCAATGAGAAGTTATCTTCGGAAGCAACTTCTTCTGACTCGATTGTGGAATAAGGAGAGGCACAAGAGCCTGTACAAATGGTGCCTCGTCGCAGTGGGAGAGTGTCTAGGGTTCCAGATAGATAGAATGGAGAAGCTTTTGAGTTGGTCTCTGACCATTAGGAACAAGACCTCACTAGATACGAGGAGGCAATTGCTGATGCCAATGCAAATCTATGGCATGAAGCAATAAAAGTCGAGATTGAATTTATGTACTTTAATCAGGTTTGGGATCTTGTAGCTTCACTTGAAGGGATAAAACCCATTGGGTGTAAGTGGGTGTACAAAAGGAAGAGGGGAATGGATGGGAAGGTGGAAACCTTCAAAGTTAGGCTTGTGGCAAAAGGGTATACTCAGAAAGAATGGATCGATTATGAGGAAACCTTTTCCCCTGTGGCCATGCTTAAATCCATCCGTATCCTCCTTGCCATCGCACGTCACTATGACTATGAGATATGGCAAATGGATGTCAAGACGGCATTTTTAAATAGCCATCTTAGCAATAACATCTATATGTCCTAACCGGAAGGTTTTATTGCTGAAGGCCAGGAACATATGGTTTGCATGCTTAAGAAGTCTATTTATGGATTTAAGCAAGCATCGAAAGCGTGGAACATTCGTTTTGATGAGACTGTGAAGTCTTATGGTTTTATTCAAAACGAGAATGAACCATGCGTGTACAAGAAATTTGAGGGGTTTAATGTGCTTTTTCTTGTCTTGTATGTGGATGACATTCTACTCATTGGAAATAATGTAGGGTCATTGTTATCTACAAATGTTTGACTATCTAGTCAATTTAGTATGAAGAACTTGAAAGAAGTCAGCTACATTCTCGGGATTAGACTTCTTAGAAATAGGAAGTAGAGAATGTTAGGATTATCCCAAGTCGCATATATTGACAAGATGCTGGCCAAGTATAACATAGACTCATGCAAAGGGGACTCTAATCCCTTACAGGCATGGGTTGTCACTTTTTTCAAGAGACTGTCCTAAGTCTCAAGAACAGTCCCTTGAAGAAAATGACAGATTGAGTATGATTCCTTATGCTTCGGCTGTGGGAAGTCTCATGTACGCTATGCTGTGTACTAGGTCAAATATTTGCTTTACCGTAGGCTTAGTTAGCAGATATTAGTCAAACCCTGGGGAGGTTCATTGGCATGCTGTAAAGCGTATTTTTAAGTACCTCAATGGAACCTTGGAACCACAAGGAGGGGAAGCATATTGTGAGGTAGTACCACCTGGACCGAGATTTCATCCAGAGATGGGAAGTGGTGGTAGTACAGATTGCCTCTGAGAATAATCTAACAGAGCCATTTACCAAGCCTTTGGCTGAGAAGGTCTTCAAGAGACACTTAGACGATTGGGGTGGGCACCTATGGACTTATCTAGTCTTAGAGTGCAAGTGGAAAATTGTTGGAATATATGCCCTCTTATACTAGTTTTCTAATAAAAATATCGAATATATTAATAAAAGAATTTATTTTCAAAAATCGTTCGTAAATTTATTTTCTTCATTTGTGCACATTTTCATTTGGAACAGACCCATTGTGTGTAAATAAGTTATTTATGTGAATTGAGGTCTTTTACAGTAAGGTATGGATCATGAGTTATTTAAACACATAAACAGTTGTTCTTGACCGATTGATGAGAATGTGAATCTCATCATGTTTAGGTTATTATGTTATGTATTCCAAATAGAGAATGGCTTACCTTTAGCCAGTGAGTAGTCCACTCACTTCATGACATAAGCATATTTCGAATACGTAGAATAGGACTTGTACTAGTGTCTTCTAAAAAGTACTATATGGTAGAAACCTAAACTATTACCACTACAGCGTGGACTAGTACTATATGACTTGAGTATGAGTTGGTGGTCTAGCGAAGTTGGAAGCATATGCTTTGATATGCTACAGTTGAAGTTCTATCGGAGGGCCAATATACTTGCATGTTGAGTATGTGTGACTAGTTAGTTAAAACAGACTTGTACAAGATAGTTTCTACACTATATCTCCCTTTGTGATTGTCTGAATGATCTAAATATCCAGGGCCCTGGGAAACGTAACTTGGATGTTTGCTTTAGGGTAACTCCCTTAGAAAGCGAAAACACTCCAGGAAGTCGTGAATCATTGGACTAGAAGCCTAAGGATGGTAGATGTCATTTAGAGAAGTGTTAGTTCACTTCTTCCTCTCTAAATGTACGGCGATGTGTAGAGGGGTATTTTAGTCATTTCACTTGTAGGTCGAAGACTTTGCTAATGCAGCATTGTCCTTGGGGTCAATATTTTCTTATGGTGATATTAGGAAATATTTAAAATGCAAAATACATCTATTTATATAGTAGGGGTATTTTGGTCATTTTAGTAGCCAATGCGATGTGTCTTTTTGGTCCTCGGAATAGCCCGTAAGTTCTAATTAATTTTTGGGTTGAGAAATTGATCTCAGTTGAGAGGGTTTTATTTTAGTCAGGGAGTTTAATTTATTATTAGACTTGAATAAAATAAATGGAGAGAAATTTATTATCTAGTTTAATTGGTTATTTAATTATTCAGGACCTGGGCCTAATTTGAATAATTAAAAAATTAACCAGGACTTGAACTAGAGGAAAATAATTATTACTTAATTATTTATTGGGTTATTTATTTAATTAAATCCCAAGAAATAAATAATTAAAGTTTAATTATTTTTGGTTCATTTATGTTCATTAATTATTTATTGGGTTATTTGTTTAATCCCAAGAAAAATAATTAATATTTATTATTTTGGACTTTTCGGGTCCAAGAAAAATAATAAATATTATTTTGGCCCAATAGCCTGGACCATAAGATTTTTCCGGACACAGTTCAGAAAATTTTAGGGTGAAGTCAAAATTTATTTTGTAAATAATATTCAGATATTAAATTCCGGGAATATTATTTTTATCAAAATAATTATTTTTAGTTTCATGACTCTTAGCTTTCTGTGTGGAAAAATAAAATAAAAGAAAAAGGAAAAAAATAAAAATATTTTTTTCAGAGGCTCTTGGCTTTCTCTCTCTCTCTCTCGTGGCTGTTTAGCTTTCTTGGCTTTTGGTTTTTCACTGGTTTTGGCTATAACAGAAGAAAGCCAACAGATAGCTAAAATAATAGCCGGTGAAAAGCTGTGATAATTTTTCTTCATTCAAAATTATGTGCTTACCAACGAAAAATTAGGCTGTGGAATATTCCATGAACTGAAAAGTCTAGCATTATTCACTTTTATCGGAGGAAGAAGGAAGACAGTGGACGGAAGCTTCACTGGTGTTCATGGATGGATGAAGAAGATAACTATTTCTGTGCTTCAAGCCATTCAACCATGTTCTTCACGTTTTTAAAGCTCCAAGAGATATGTTTTTATCCCACCATGCTGCTCCAATACTCTGTTTATATTATTTTTCTTCCATTTTTATGTCCACCGTGCATGCTCTGTCTATGTTCAATTCCTTCAAGAACTAGGTCTAAGCCCAAAAAGTTCAAAAAGAAGAAGGGAAACGCAGTAACCCAGCCCAAAGACAAATCAACGGGCAAGTACTTCAAATGTGGGAAGAAGGGACACTGGAAAAAGGAGTGTCCAGATCTTCAAACTAAGAAAAAACCCACAAGTAATGTTTTCTATTTAGAGTCTATATCAATGGTTAGATCAACTTCCACTTGGATTGTTGATTCAGGAGCCACTGATCATATCTGTAACTCCTTCCGGAGGGTTTAGAAAGATAAGATGACTCAAGAAGTGCGAACATGGATTACATGTGGAAATGGAGCACAAGTCTGAGCCCTTGCAATGGGAGAGCTGGATCTTGTTTTTTATTGTAATAAGAAAGTTGTTTTAATAGATATTTTATGTGTACCTGGTTTTCGTCAAAATATGATTTCAGTTGCGAAACTTATAAATCAAGGATATTCTGTATCTTTTCATTATGGTATTTCTATCAATAGAGATGGAGAAATGTTATGTACTGGACACATGTATGGAAATCTATTCTATTTAAACTCTATTAACAATCAATCAAATAACGCTCAATCTGAACCTTTAACTAAGAAGAGAAAGACTAATGTCAATGACTCATATCTTTGGCATCTGAGGTTGGGTCACATCAACTTAACCAGGATTCAGAGGCTAATCCATGATGGGCCTTTGGGCTCATTGAGATTGGAAGATTGGCCTTAGTGTAAATCTTGCCTAATGGGAAAGATGACCAAAATGTCTTTTATCCCAAAGGCGGATAAGGCCAAGGAGGTATTGAGTTTTATTCACACTGATATGTGTGGTCCCTTGTCTACACCAGCTAGAGGAGGTTTTGAGTACTTCATCACTTTCACATATGATTGTACAAGGTTTGATTATATTTACCTGATGAGGCGCAAGTCTAACTCTTTTGGTAAATTCAAGGAGTTTAAGGCTGAAGTGGAGCGTCAGACAGGTAAATTAATCAAAACCTTACGATTGGATCGTGGTGGAAAATACCTCCCAGGTGAATTCAAAGACTACATGATACATCATGGGATAGTATCCTAACTCTCTGTGCCGGGGACACTCTAGTAGAACGGAGTAGCTGAGAGAAGGAATAGGACATTAATGGAAATTATCAGAAGCATGATGTCTCATGCTACTCTTCCAGTAACTTTTTGGGGATATACCCTGGAAACAGCGGCATACATTCTGAACTTGGTGCTTTCCATGTTAGTACCTAGGACTCCCTATGAGATGTGGACTAGGCGTAAGCCAAATCTGAATCATCTCAGGATATAGGGTTGTCCAATTTATATACTGATCAAATGAGATAAGTTGAAACCAAGATCAGAATTATGCTATTTTATTGGATATCCAAAAGGAACAAAGTGTGGTTACTTTTATCATCCTAAGGAGCAGAAAGTACTAGTTAGTACCAATGTTAGATATTTAGAGGATGATCAAAGTATTTCCACGAAAGGTTCAACTGGGTTGGAACTCGAGGAGAAGTTATCTTCGGAAGCAACTTCTTCTGATCCGATTGTGGAACAAGAAGAGGTACAGCCTCAAGAGCCTGTACAAATGGTGCCTCGTCACAGTGGGAAAGTGTCTAGGGTTCCAGATAGATGGAATGGAGAAGCTTTTGAGTTGGTCTCTGACCATCAGGAACAAGATCCCACTAGATACGAGGAGGCAATTGCTAATGCCGATGCAAATTTATGGCATGAAGCAATAAAAGCCGAGATTGAGTCTATGTACTTCAATCTGGTTTGGGATCTTGTAGCTTTACCTGAAGGGATAAAACCCATTGGGTGTAAGTGGGTGTACAAGAGGAAGAGGGGAACGGATGGGAAGGTGGAAATCTTCAAAGTTAGGCTTGTGGCAAAAGGGTATACTCAGAAAGAAGGGATCGATTATGAGGAAACATTTTCCCCTGTGGCCATGCTTAAATCCATCCGTATCCTCCTTGCCATCGCATGTCACTATGACTACGAGATATGGCAAATGGATGTCAACACGGCATTTTTGAATGGCCATCTTAGCGAAGACATCTATATTTTCCAACTGAAATGTTTTATTGCTGAAGGCCAAGAACACATGATTTGCAAGTTTAAGAAGTCCATTTATGGACTTAAGCAAGCATCTAGAACATAGAACATTCGTTTTGATGAGACTGTAAAGTCTTATGATTTTATTCAAAACGAGGATGAACCATACGTGTACAAGAATCTTGAGGGGTTTACTGTGGTTTTTTTTTGTATGTGGATGACATTCTACTCATTGGAAATAATGTAGGGTCATTATTATCTGCAAAGGTTTGGCTTTCTGGTCAATTCAATATGAAGGACTTGGGAGATGCTAGCTATATTCTCGGGATTAGACTTCTTAGAAATAGGAAGCAGAGAATATTAAGATTATCCCAAGTCGCATACATTGACAAAATGCTGGCTAAGTACAGCATAGACTCATGCAAGGGAGCTCTAATGCCTTGCAGACATGGGTTGTCGCTTTCTTCAAGGGACTGTCCTAAGTCTCAAGAAGAAAAAGAAAAGATGAGTAGGATTCCCTACGCTTCGGTTGTGGGAAGTCTCATGTACGTCATGCTGTGTACTAGGCCAGATATATGCTTTGTCGTATGTTTAATTAGCAGATATCAGTCAAACCCTGGGGAGGTTCATTGGCATGCTGTAAAGCATGTTCCTAAGTACCTCAAAGGAACCTTGAAACCACAAAGAGGGGAAGCATATAGTGAGGTAGTACCACTTGGACCGGGATTTCATCCAGAGACGGGATTGATGGTGGTACAGATTGTCTCTGAGAACAATCTAGTAGATCCATTCACCAAGCCTTTGGCTGAGAGGGTCATCAAGAGACACTTAGACGCCATTGGGGTGGGTATCTATGGACTTATCTAGTCTTAGAATGCAAGTGGAAGATTGTTGGGAATATACCCTCTTAGACTAAGTTTTTGATATAAATATCGAATATGTTGAGAAAAGAATTTATTTGTCGGAAATCGTTTGTGAAATAATTTTATTATTTGTGTACATTTTCATTTGGAACAGACCCATTGTGTTTGAATAAGTGATCCATGTGAATGGAGGTCTTTCACAGTAAGGTATAGATCATGAGTTATTTAAACACATAAACAGTTGTTCTTAACCGATTGATGAGAATGAGAATCTCATCATGTTTAGGTTATTATATTATGTATTCCAAATGGGGGATGGCTTACCTTTAGCCAGTGAGTAGTCCACTCACTTCATGACATAAGCGTATTTTAAATACGTAGAATAAGACCTGTAGTAGTGGTTTCTAAAAAGTACCATATGGTAGAAACCTAGACTACTACTGCTACAGTACGGACTAGTACTTTATGACTTAAGTATGAGTTAGTGGTCTGACGAAGCTGGAAGCATATGCTTTGATATGCTATAGTTGAGGTTCTATCGGAGGGCTAATATACTTGCATATTGGGTATGTGTGACTAGTTAATTGAGACAGACTTGAGATAGTTTCTATACTATATCGCCCCTTGTGGTTGTCCGGATGGTCTAAATATCAAGGGTCCTGGGAAACATGACTTAGATGTTTGTTTTAGGGTAGCTCCCTTGGAAAGCGAAAACACTCCAGGAAGTCGTGAATCATTGGACTAGAAGCCTAAGGATGGTAGATGTCATTTAGAGAGGTGTTAGTACACTTCTTCCTCTCTAAATTTACGGCGATGTGTAGAGGAGTATTTTAGTCATTTCACTTGTAGGTCGAAGACTTTACTAATGCAGCATTGTCTTTGAGGTCAATATTTTCTTATGGTGATATTAGAAAATATTTAAAATATAAAATACATCTATTTATATAGTAGGGGTCTTTTGATCATTTTAGTAGCCAAGGCGATGTGTCTTTTTGGTCCTCGGAATAGCCCGTAAGTCCTAATTAATTTTTGGATTGAGAAATTGATCTTAGTTGAGAGAGTTTTATTTTATTCGGGAAGTCTAATTTATTATTAGACTGGAATAAAATAAATAGAGAGAAATTTATTATCTGATTTAATTGGTTAATTAATTATTCAGGGCATGGGTCCAGTTTGAATAATTAGAAAATTAATCGGGACTTAAACTAGAGGAAAATGATTATTACTTAATTATTTATTAGGTTATTTATTTAATTAAATCCCAGAAAATAAATAATTAAAGTTTAATTATTTTTTGTTCATTTGGATTCATTAATTATTTATTGAGTTATTTATTTAATCCCAGGAAAAATAATTAATGTTTATTGTTTTGAATTTTTCGGGTCCAAGGAAAATAATAAATATTATTTTTGCCAATAGTCTGGACCATATGATTTTTTCGGACACAGTTCAGAAGAGTTTAGGGTGAAGCCAAAATTTATTTTGTAAATAATATTCAGGTATTCAATCCCGAGAATATTATTTTTATCAAAATAATTATTTTTGGTTTTATGACTCTTGGCTTTCTATATAGAAAAATAAAATTAAAAAAACGGAAAAAAATTAATTTTCCAAGTCTTTTGGCTCTCTCTCTCTCCCTCTCGTGTGGCTGTTTATCTTTCCTGGCTTTTGGTTTTCTTCACTGGTTTTGGCTATAACAGAAGAAACCATGCCTGGAAAACGAATGGTCAGTGACAAAAAAAAAAACTGAAGATCATTTTTCCTTCTACCTGAATGCGTGCTTACCAACTGAAATGAGGCAGTGGTCATATTCTGAGAACTGGAAAGTCAAGCATTCATTTTCCATCGGAATCGGAAGAAATGCAGTGCACTGGTGTTCATGGACAGATGAAGAAGAAAGCTGTTCTTCATGTTCAAATCAGTTCTTCTTCAATCATCAAGTTTAAGGCTCCAAGAGGTATGTTTTCAAGCCACCATGCTGTGCCAATACTTTGTTTAATGTTCTTATTTTTCCATTTTTATTGTCCCGTGAAGCATGCTCTGTATATGTCAATCCTTCGAGTTCAATTTTGCACTGCACTGACCATCCATTTTCCAGGCATCTTCAGTTAAAACAAAATCCAGTGAAGAAGTCCAAGAGCCAAAAAACCAAACAGGCACACGAGAGGGAGAGACAGAGACCTTTCATTTTTTTCCCTTTTTCTTTTATTTTATTTTTCCACACAGAAAGCCAAGAGTCATGAAATCAAAAATAATTATTTTGATAAAAAATAATATTCTCGAGATTTAATACCCGAATATTATTAACAAAATAAATTTTGGCTTCACTCTAAACTCTTCTGAACTGTGTCCGGAAAAATTCTATGGTCCAAGCTATTGAGCCAAAATAATATTTATTATTTTTCTTGGACCCGAAAAGCTCAAAACAATAAACATTAATTATTTTTCTTGGGATTAAATAAATAACCTAATAAATAATTAATGAACCCAAATGAACCAAAAATAATTAAACTTTAATTATTTATTTCTTGGAATTTAATTAAATAAATAACCCAATAAATAATTAAGTATTAATTATTTTCCTCTAGTTTAAGTCCCGGATAATTTTTTAATTATTCAAATTGGACTCAGGTCTTGAATAATTAATTAACCAATTAAATCAGATAATAAATTTCTCTCCATTTATTTTATTCCAGTCCAATAATAAATTAAACTTCCTGAATAAAATAAAACTCTCTCAACTGAGATCATTTTCTCAACCCAAAAATTAATTAGGACTTACGGGCTATTCCAAGGACTAAAAAGACACATCGCCTTATCTACTAAAATGACCAAAATACCCCTACTATATAAATAGATGTATTTTACATTTTAAATATTTTCTAATATCACCATAAGAAAATATTGACACAAGACAATGCTGCATTAGCAAAATTTCCGACCTACAGGTAAAATGACTAAAATACCCCTCTACACATCGCCATACATTTAGAGAGGAAGAAGTGTACTAACACCTCTCTAAAAGACATCTACCATCCTTAGACTTCTAGTCCAATGATCCACGACTTCCTGGAGTGTTTCCGCTTTCCAAGGGAGCTACCCTAAAGCAAATATCCAAGTCACGTTTCCCAGGGCCCTGGATATTTAGATCATCTGGTCAACCACAAGGGGCGATATAGTGTAGAAACTATCTTGTACAAGTCTGTCTTAACTAACTAATTACACATACCCAACATGCAAGTATATTGGCCCTCCGATAGAACCTCAACTATAGCATATCAAAGCATATGCTTCCAACTTTGCTAGATCACCAACTCATACTCAAGTCATAGAGTACTAATCCACGCTGCAGCGGTAGTAGTCTAGGTTTCTACCATATAGTACTTTTTAGAAACCACTACTACAGGTCATGTTCTACGTATTCAAAATACGCTTATGTCATGAAGTGAGTGGACTACTCACTGGCTAAAGGTAAGTCATTCCCCATTTGGAATACATAACATAATAACCTAAATATGATGAGATTCCCATTCCCATCAATCGGTTAAGAACAAATGTTTATGTGTTTAAATAACCCATGATCCATACCTTACTGTGAAAGACCTCCATTCACATGGATCACTTATTCAAACACAATGGGTCTGTTCCAAATGAAAATGTGCACAAATAAAGAAAATAAATTCACAAACGATTTTCGCAAAAAAATTCTTTTGTTAACATATTCGATATTTTCATCAGAAACCTAGTCTAAGAGGGCATATATTCCAACAATATTGGGAATATGCCCTCTTAGACTAGTTTTTTGATGAAAATATTGAATATTTTAATAAAAGAATTTATTTGCAAAAATAGTTTGTGAAATAATTTTCATTATTTATGTACATTTTCGTTTGGAATAGACTCATTATGTTTGAATAAGTGATCCATGTGAATGGAGGTCTTTCACAGTAAGGTATGGATCATGGGTTATTTAAACACATAAACATTTGTTCTTAACCGATTGATGAGAATGGGAATCTCATCATGTTTAGGTTATTATGTTATGTATTCCAAATGGGGGATGGCTTACCTTTAGCCAGTGAGTAGTCCACTCACTTTTTGACATAAGCATATTTCGAATACGTAAATAGGACCTGTAGTAGTGGTTTCTAAAAAGTACTATATGGTAGAAACCTAGACTACTATCACTACAGCGTGGACTAGTACTATATGACTTGAGTATGAGTTGGTGGTCTGGCGAAGCTGGAAACATATGCTTTGATATGTTATAGTTGAGGTTCTATCGGAGGGCCAATATACTTGCATGTTGGGTATGTGTGACTATTTAGTTAAGACAGACTTGTACAATATAGTTTCTACACTATATCGCCCCTTGTGGTTGTCCGGATGATCTAAATATCTAGGGCCATGGGAAACGTGACTTGGATGTTTGCTTTAAGGTAGCTCCCTTGGAAAGCGAAAACACTCCAAGAAGTCGTGGATCATTGGACTAGAAGCCTAAGGATGGTAGATGTCATTTAGAGAGGTGTCAGTACACTTCTTCCTATCTAAATGTACGGTGATGTGTAGAGGGGTATTTTAGTCATTTTACCTGTAAGTCGGAGACTTTACTAATGCAGTATTGTTCTTGGGGTCAATATTTACTCATGGTGATATTAGGAAATATTTAAAATGTATAATACATCCATTTATATAGTAGGGGTATTTTGGTCATTTTAGTAGCCAAGGCGATATGTCTTTTTGGTCCTCGAAATAGCCCATAAGTCCTAATTATTTTTGGGGTTGAGAAAATGATCTCAATTGAGAGAGTTTTATTTTATTCGGGAAGTCTAATTTATTATTAGAC
This sequence comes from Voacanga thouarsii, assembly GCA_026120185.1. Taxonomy (NCBI): domain Eukaryota; kingdom Viridiplantae; phylum Streptophyta; class Magnoliopsida; order Gentianales; family Apocynaceae; genus Voacanga; species Voacanga thouarsii. The sequence continues at coordinate 2,182,567 of JANUWF010002419.1, read as the reverse complement.
TGGAATAAAATAAATGGATAGAAATTTATTATCTGGTTTAATTAGTTAATTAATTATTCAGGACCTGGGTCCAGTTTGAATAATTAGAAAATTAATCGGGACTTAAACTAGAGGAAAATGATTATTATTTAATTATTTATTGGGTTATTTATTTAATCCCAAGAAAAATAATTAATGTTTATTATTTTGGGCTTTTCAGATCCAAGAAAAATAATAAATATTATTTTGGCCCAATAGCCTGGACCATAGGATTTTTTCGAACACAGTTCAGAAGAGTTTAGAGTGAAGCCAAAATTTATTTTGTAAATAATATTCGGGTATTAAATCTCGAGAATATTATTTTTATCAAAATAATTATTTTTGGTTTCATGACTCTTGGCTTTCTGTGTGAAAAAATAAAATAAAATAAAAGGAAAAAATAAATAAATTTTCCCTAAGTCTTTTGGCTCTCTCTTTCCCTCTCGTGTGACTGTTAGTTTTCTGGCTTGTGGCTTTTGTTTTCTTAAACTGAAAAGCCAAGTCTTGAAAAGGCCAGTAAGCTGAAAGAAACAGCTGGTGAGAAAAAAAAACTGAAGATCATTTTTCCTTCTACCTGAATATGTGCTCACCAACTGAAATGAGGTAGTGGTCATATTTTGAGAATTGGAAAGCCAAGCATTCATTTTCCATCGGAGGAGAAGAAAGAACCGGAACCAGAAGAAATGCAGTGCACTGGTGTTCATGGACGGATGAAAAAGAAAGCTGTTCTTCACATTCAAATCAGTTCTTCTTCAATCTTCAAGTTTAAGGCTCCAAGAGGTATGTTTTCAAGCCACCGTGCTATGCCAATACTCTATTTAATGTTCTTGTTTATCCATTTTTACTGTCCCGTGAAGCATGCTCTGTATTTGTCAATCCTTCAGTGACACCCTCGCAAAATTGTCACAAATTGTGACGGTTTTGCGAGGGCCAAGTTTGGAAACAAAAAAATCCCTCGCAAAATCCTCATAATTTGCGACGATTTTGCGAGGGTCAATTTCTTTAATATACAAAGACCCTCATAATACCGTCGCAATTTGGGAGAATTTTGCGACAGACATATGCATTGCGTCACAAAACAATAGCAAATTTTCTACTTCGTTGAAGTTTGATTAAAAATATTCGTCATAAAACCCTCGCAAATGGTGATAATTTTTTCTTGCCCTCGCAAAAACCGTCGCTATTTTCTTGGCCGTCACAATTAGCGACGCCATTTTTTGCAACATCCAAAACCGTCGTAAAACCATTGTAAACCGAGTCTGCGACGGTTTTTGGTGGTCACAAAATGGCAAGACTGCGACGGTGTTACTTCTTGTCTTCTTCAAAACTTGAATTATCCACTATTCTGCCACTTAATAATCTTCCAAAATATGAAGAATTTACTTGAAGAATTGAGAAAATATATAAAAAATAAATTCTATTCTAACACTTTTTATAGAGAAAATAGAAAGATTTGAGGATTGTGAGAGAAAAAAGAATGAAAAAAAAGAGTTGGAGAGAATTAAAGAGAGTTAGAGAGTATTTGGTGAGTTTTAGAATAAATTGTGGGGTATTTATAGAGTTTCGGAGATCGGCGGAGAGAAATAGCTGTTGGCGAGCTATTTTACAAAAAAAAAAAAAAAATCTACAATTTGACCATTTGAGGGTCAAATTACAAATAAAAAAGTTAGGGAGCCGTTGGGTAATGACTTTCTACGCAGGATCCCTAACTCAGTACGGATCGACTCCTAGGACCAGCCCAATACAGTGAAGCCGGTTCGACTCTCGGTCAGGTCCAACCCAATTCATCAAACCGACTGACCAAACCAACCCACATGCCAATGTTAGGTGATACTGTAGTAACTTTCCATGGCTGTTCACTTGTTGAGCTTAGCGGAAGCAGAAGACGCAGAAGCCCATCTCATCCTTCATGACTTGTAATAATGCTGCTTGTTGCATGGTAGATTGAAGTCCTTCTCGTCCGTCATGACTTGTAATAATGCTGCTCGTTGCATGGTAGATTACGCTTGCTTGATACACGTTAGGGGATTGTTTCCCCATTTCTATACTCTCTGATTTGTAGTTCTTTGCCTGTCTTTGCCAGCTTGGCCTGGCAGCCATTAACGTACCAAGATTGACTTCTCATTCTGTTCAAATGCTCTGGAATACCGTGTTCAAAATCCCCTTATCACATTTATATGAACTTGTACATTCAGAAGCCCATCTTATCTCATTATGTGAACTTGTATAAATAATTTTGCAGTTTCTTACTTAATTTAAGGTACAAAATGTAAACATCTCAAAATTGATTAATTTTTTTCCTCTTATGAGAATTTATGCTATTAGAAGAAAAAGAAGAGGATAGGAGGAATTACCATCCAAAACTGAACCTCCCCATTTGATTAAAAAAATTTATTAATTGAATTATTACTTGAACTTCTCAATTTCGATTTTTTTTTCAAAGTCTATTATAACTGAGAGAAAAGAAACCTATTAATTATATCACAGACTTTCATATCAAATTCCAAATAAATCATTTATAGAGAATTTAAAATTGAAAAAAAAATGAAGCATGAGTTACACGGAGAGAAGCATATTGGAGTGCTTCCGTTGCGTATAGTATAATTTTCTTGGTCATTTCATATTTGATTTTGGCTGTCTTGAGTTTGACTAATGTGGTCATTGGTATATGTTAGCTTTGGTGGATGTTGCAATATTAAATTAACAAATCTTCTATTTTTTTATTGGACGAAAAATAAAGGTAAATCTTGATTACTTAGATAAGAAAGGGTGTCAAGTATTTGGTTATTGGTGTATGTTTGCTTTGGTGGGTGTTGCAATATTAAATTAATAAATCTTTTATTTTTTATTGGATGAAAAATCAAGATAAATCTTGATTACTTAGATCAGAAAGAGTCTTCTTTTTATGGCAGATGAAGGGCTAAGTGGACATCAAAATTCATTCCAATTCAAAATTACTTTAATTTAAAAAATTATATTTTAAATAATTTTTATTTCCTAAAAACTATCATATATTCACAAAGAATTATATTCTCTCTTTGATCTCATTAGACCACATCTTAACCCCGCATATTTAATAATTTTTATTATATTCAAACAAACTCTTCTCAATTTTTTATTGATTTATTGTATTTTAAAAAGAAATTTTTTTTATTACTAATTAAATTGTAGACCACCGCATTTCTTGTATTTTAAAGTAAATCTATTCTAAAAATATTTAGGATAAAAATTATATAGTGTTCGCCCCATCACCAACAATGAACATGTTCTCAACCTCCATCACCGAAGGAGGGACGCACGGTTGGAACCGGACAATATTCTATTTTAACTTGGTATAAAATTTCAAAAGAATATTTTACAACATAGTTAAATTGGCAACTTACTCTTATTAATTAATGAATTAAAGTAATTTATAGAAAATCATTTCTTAATTTTTTTTATCTTTGTAATTATAAACATATGCAAATAATTAAAAATTTTCACCTAGAATTAAATATTTATGCAAATAAATTTTTTTTAAAAAAAATTGAATATTCATATTTCATTTTTAGAATATTCAATTTTTTTAAGAATAAAAATAATTTTATCTTTTATTGCTTGCTAAATAAAATAATTCATTGAAAAGAAATAAACAAGTTACATAAGAGATAATATGGTCTATTGTAATAGAGACATACCGCATCCCCAAACTCTATGTGGGTAATATTGAAGATACAAAATATAAAACAAATACTCAATAATCACCTTCGTACCTGCTATATCACCATCTACATTACAACCTTTGAAATGAGAAGTCCATAGTAGGTCCGAACATATCATCCAATGTCATGTACGGGAAATCGAAGACCCGAGTAGCAATGGCAACTGGGCCGGTCCGCACGATTTCGGGCCGGGCCTGAGGATCCAGGCGGGCCGGTCCGGCTCGGACCAGGACCTAGGCCCGTGTGGCCCGTGGCTTATTCTTCTTTTTTTTTTTCCTATTTAATATAATTTTTTAAAATTATAAAAAAGCCATCTTGAAGTGGTAGGGGGTTTGGCTTGGACCCCTACATGTTTTATTAATTAATAAAATAAAGATTATATAAGAGGGGGACTTGATGCATAAACCTCTTAAAAATATTACAATGATTAAAATTTAAAAATAAAATTAAATACATAATATTACTTATCCTAAATTCCTAATTACAAAAATACTAAACTAACTACTTGGTTCACCCATTCATCATTTGAGTCATCATCAATAATCCACGAGTTAGCCGTTCTATCTTCGGCTGCAAATCAACTACTACAACACATTAACATCTCCAAAGTTTGAGGAGCCAATCGAGATCTTCTTTCGTCGATTGTTCGAGCGCTCTCACTGAAGACGCTTTTCGATGACACTGTAGAGAATGATGGTGTCAAAAGATCACTTGCCATTTTTTATAAAATGGGGTATTGACTTACATGAGCCTTCCATCAACCACAAATATCAAAATGCTGATTTTCATTTTCTACCAATGGTTGCATCTCGTAAATTGCCATCTCGTTGTAGGTAGTAGTCGATCTTTTTTTACGTTTCATAATACCCCAAGATTAACTACTGATGAAATTGATGAGGTAAATTTTCGCGGAGGTTGAAAGTGACTACTAGATGATGAAGCTTGCCTACTTAAACTAGGAGAACTAGAAGAAGAAGACTCAAACTCATACAAATGATACATGTCAGATAAAGCTTTAGTTGTTTTATCTTTTATGTCTTTTATCATACATTGTTTAAGTACTTGTGATTCATCAAAATCTAATGTTTCATATAAATATTCAATAATACTATGAAAACCTGGAGTCTTTACTCTAGGATCCATACACAATGCCATACAATATAAAATAGGAATGTCTTCATAATATTTTTTATATTTTTCAAACATACTTCTCATAAAAAAATCATATTGGGGATGATACATATATTCACCAAAAATATGTGCTACCTTAGCAAGTGTTTGAAGAATATGATGAGTAGTGGGATAATAAGATCCCGATAAAAGTTCAGTAGCTTCTTTGAAAGTAAATAAAAATGTTGAAAGTGCAGTACAATTTTCAAAATGAGCTTCAATTAGTGGAGGTTGAAAATTATTACTATTACAAAATTCAATAAGTTGGTTTTGAAAAGGTATAACACTTTCAAATATATCTAAAGTTGAGTTCCATCTAGTTTTACAATCTAATCTAAATTTTTTAAAAGATACACCTTGTTCTCGGCATAATGCCTTAAAATTTTGTGGCCTAGTTGGGGATGTTTTAATAAATAAAACAACATTTCTAATTATATTAACAATATCATCAATATATTTATATCCTTCTTTAACACATAAATTAAGTATATGACAAGCACACCTAGTATGAAATAAAATACCATCTAACATAGGATTCATAGTATTTTTTAAAATTGTTATGGCAGAATCATTATTTGAAGCATTATCTAAAGAAATAGAAATAATTTTATTTAAAATCCTATATTCACGACATGTTTGAGTAATCATTCTAGCTATATTACTACCTACATGAGGATATTCAAATAATTTAAAACAAATAGTTCTTTTTTGTACTAACCAATCATGATCTATCCAATTACATGTAATGCATAAATAAGATTCATTAGTAATTGCAGTCCAACCATCACAAGTAAGAGAAAATTTCCAATTACAAGAATCAAACATAGCAATTAGATACTCTTTCATTTCTTTATATATCTTTATTATATCCTTTTTTAATATTATTCTAGGAATTCTTTTCCATGCTGGTTGACAATTATTTTGCATATATTGTTCATAATATGGATTTTCTGCAAAATTAAAAGGTAATTTAGTTTGAACAATCATTTTAGCAAATGCATTTCTATTTTTTCTATGATCATATTGAAAATTACCAACCATTTGACCTCCTGTAGTACGTATTTGTTGTTGTTTAAATAAGTTTTCTAACCAATCATTATGTGACCTTTTCATATGTCTAATTAATGTTCCCGTCCCTCCTCCCTTCTTATGTGCATATACCGCTCTACAAATTTTACATGTTGCCCTATCACTATCATTACCTTTTTCAAAAAGATTCCAAACCACAGATGTTTTTGCTTTAGTTGTAACATCCGTTGTTTCAACATCATCCTCGCCTATATTAGATGCGTCGGGATTAATTATTGGAGTTGGTTGTGATTGTGAAACACTAACACTAGGCCTACTAGGACCTTCATCTTCATTACCTATTTCATTATTTATTAAATTTAAAGCTGGATCTATATTAAAATCAAAATGTGCAGATGATTGGGATGAAGAAAAATGATGATATTGATTTGGATCCATTATTTCTTTAAAAAAACAAACAACCAAAATTCAAATAAAAGTTCAAAAAAAAAGTATTAACAAATAATGAAATAAGAGAATTGAAATATATAAATAACAAATTAATTTAAAAATTAAACAAATAACTAAAACAAATAAACAACTAATAAAGCTAAAATAAAAGAATGTAATATTAAGAAATACTAACTTGTTGATGACCAAAATTCAAGAATAACAATATTTTGTTGAGCACTTGAGCTTTTTACTTCTTGTATCCACTATTCCGCTACTCAACAATCTTCCAAAATATGAAGACTTTCTTGATGAATTGAAAAAGTATTAACACAAAAATAAATTCTATTCTAATACTCTTTGTAGAGAAAATGAATAAATTTGAGGATAATGAGAGAAAGATGAATGGAAATAAGAGAGAATTGGAGAGTGTTGATGAGTTTTGGGTTGAATTGGGGGGTATTTATAGAGTTTTGGGGGTTTGGGACCAAATTGCAAAAAAAAAATTACTTCAGTGTTTTAGGGGCTAAACTGCAACAAAAAAAAAATTAAATGATCAAATTTAAAAAAAAAAAGGCAGAGAATGGCTCTCTCAGGCAGGTCGGCCCGCCGGGCCGCGGGCCGACCCGTCAAGGGGCAGGGATTTTATCCCCTGACCCGGACCGGCCCTATGATCGAATCGGTGAACAGTCTCGGGCTGCCGAGTGGGCCGGGCCGGGTCAATGCTAGACCCGAGGCGAATCCGTTATCTTTGAAACTTGCCTAGATAAAAGAGAAAAGTTGGAGAGAGAGTCCAAAGTAATGTTAGGTAATAAAACAACTCGAAGAACATGGAGTAACACAGAAAGCATGCTAAAGCAATGTTGATCGGGAGAAATAAAACCAAATGAGAATATTGTATTGTGTAGTTTGTGAACAATAAGGTATGGTATCACAAAAAGAGAGAGAAAAAAAGATTTTGGCTAAAATCCCAAGCACCGAACAAATTTGGAGTTTGGATTTGGCCAAAAGTTGAGGCAGACGATGAAGATAATGGGCTAGTACAGAGAACGAATAGAAAAAGAAAGGGAGAACAGACTTTACTTGTGAGATTTGTGCTGAATGTATAGTCCTTTTGACTATTTTAAAATAATAATAATAATAAATTATGTGTGGGAGGCCCCTTCCAAAGTTAGATTACGCCCTCTCACTCGGATTTAAACGATGTTGAAATCATGTACATTCCTTAAAGAATTAAAACTTTTTATTTTTTAAAAATTTTATTTTGTTATAAAATTAGGGTAGTGTTAGAATAAAATCTACACACTACACACTAAGAAAATTCTAACTATTCTTTGCACAAGAATTTCTCTTCAAACTTCTCTATTTCATTCTCTCACAATTCTTTCTCTAATCTTTCTTTCACTAATATTTCTTTCACAAAATGGTGGTGTATTACAAGTTTAGAGAATAGCTCTATTTATAGAGCTCTAATTAGTGGATTACATCATGGCATACATCATCTTCTACTAATCTTAATTAGTGGTGTCTCCACTAAATGGTGGACATCCATAAAATTCTTCTAATAATTCACATAAATCCATAATTAGTGGAGCCTCCACTAATTAATGGAGATTCCAATAATTCATAACACTCCCCCTTGGATGTCCATCCATTACATAAAGAATATGCCTCGTTAAAACCTTCCTAGATAAAAACCCAGTGGGAAAAAAATCTAGTAAAGGAAAAAGAGTACACTATTCTATATGTCTGTTTATTACTCCCCCTGATGAGATGATTCCTTTAAATTTTTAAACCGACGCATACCGATTTTATATCTCAACTTCTCAAATGTTGCAGTCGGTAAAGTCTTCGTGAAAATATCTGCGAGGTTATCACATGACCGAATTTGTAGTACATCAATTTCACATTTCTTCTGGAGTTCATGAGTAAAGAAGAATTTTGGTGGAATATATTTTGTCCGATCTCCTTTAATATATCCTCCTCGTAATTGAGCTATGCAAGCTGCATTGTCTTCATAAAGAGGAGTTGGAATATCTTTGATTGATGATAATCCACAACTTTCTCGGATATAATGAATCATGGATCTTAGCCATACACATTCTCGACTTGCTTCATGAATGGCTATAATTTCAGCATGATTTGAAGAAGTAGCTGCTATAGATTGTTTCGTAGAACGCCATGATATAGCAGTATTTCCACATGTAAATAGATAGCTCGTTTGAGAACGTGCTTTATGTGGATCAGATAAATAACCAGCATCTGCATAACCTATTAATGTTGGACTGGTTTTATTTGAATAAAATAATTCGAGATCAATTGTACCTTGGAGATATTGAATGACTTGTTTAATTCCATTCCAATGTCGTCGTGTTGGTGAAGAACTAAATCTTGCTAATAAATTGACAGCATAAGCAATATCAGGTCGTGTAGTATTAGCAAGATACATCAATGCACCAATTGCACTGAGATATGGTACTTCAGGACCAAGGAGTTCTTCATCATTTTCTTGAGGTCGGAAAGGATCTTTATCCACATTTAATGATCGGACGATCATTGGAATACTCAATGGATGTGCTTTGTCCATGTAAAATCTTTTTAGCACTTTTGCTGTATATGTTGATTGATGAATAAATGTTCCACTCTCCAAATGTTCAATTTGTAAACCAAGGCAAAATTTGGTTTTACCAAAATCCTTGATTTCGAATTCTCTTTTTAAATAATCAATTGTTTCTTGGAGCTCTTCGAGAGTTCCAATAAGATTAATATCATCAACATATATAGCTAATATCACAAATTTAGAACCAGATTTCTTAATAAAAACGCATGGACATACCTGGTCATTTTTAAATCCCGCTTTCAATAAATATTCACTAAGACGTGTGAACTACATGCGCCCAGTTGCTTCGAGGCCATATAATGATTTACGTAACTTGATGGAGTAATTTTCACGAGGATAATGTTTATATGCTTGAGCATATGAAATCCTTCGGGATTTTCATGTAAACATCATTTTCTAAATTTCCATACAAGTAGCGAGTGACAATATCTAATAGGCGCATATCTATCTTTTCATGTACTTGCTAAGTCGATAAGATATCGGAGTGTAATAGCATCAACAACAGGAGAATAAGTTTCATCATAATCAATACCTGGTCTTTGTGAAAAACCTTGGGCTACTAATCGCGCTTTATATCGAACGATTTCACTCTTTTCATTGCGCTTTCGCACAAATATCCATTTGTAGCCAACAGGTTTTACACCTTCTGGTGTTCGGACTGCAGGTCTTAAGACTTCACGTTTTGTCAATGCATTTAACTCCAATTGAATCGCATCTTTTCATTGCAGCCAATCTTTTCTATGCCGACATTCATCAACTGATATTGGTTCAGGATCATTATTATCCTGTGTAACATCAAGAGATATATTGTATACAAATATATTATCAATAACAGTTTCTATCTGATTCCAACTTCTACCGGAAGTGGTATAATTGATAGAAATTTCAGTGTTACTTTCATCAACTTACGGTTCTTTGTCATCGGTTCTCTCTTGGTCTTTATCATTCTTTTCTTCAATATGATCTTCTAGATCAGTTAATCCTCTTTTCTTTCGAGGATTTTTATCTTTAGAACCAAGAGGTCGGCCACGCTTACGGCGTGTTTTTGACTCAATGACTATAGGTATAATATTTTGTTCTGCTGGAACTTCAATTCGAATAGGAGCATTTATAGCTAGAATATGCGATTTTGTAACTCTTCTTGAGTCAACAAAAGCGTCTGGCATTTGATTTGCAATGCTTTACAACTGAATTATCTTTTGAACTTCAAGTTCACACGCGCTTGTATGCGGATCAAGATAATTTAATGATGTTGTCCAATCACGATCTTTCTTGTACTGTTTCTGTTCTTCCCCTAATTTAGGGAATAATGATTTCACAAGAGAATAAGAAAAGAAATATAAGAAAATGATGACAAGCAGGAAATGCCAAGAAAAATATCTCCTTTTTTTTTTCACTCTTCCCGGTACCGACTTTTCATCTTCCTCTCTTGTCTTTTCTTCTCCTCCGACCCTCTACCTACCATCTACCTCTTCTTCTTTCTCATACAGAATATATATATATATATATATGTATCGATATATATCTTAGTTATCAGTCATTAGTAAATATCAAAAACAAAAATCACAAAGCAGATATGGAGACTCGTAATTCATTTGAGACATGGTCAAATTTTGACTCGGTTTCTGCAGCAGATTTTGATGTATTTTCCTTTTCAAACCAACCGCTTCTGCCTAATTTGAACGCAGAAGATTTTGATATACTTTCCTTTCTAAACCAACCGCTTCTGCCTAATTCGAACGCAGAAGATTTTGATATGTTTTCTTTTTCAAACCAACCGCTTCTGCCTAATTCGAACGCAGAAGATTTTGATATGTTTTCTTTTTCAAACCAACCGCTTCCTCCTAATTTCAGGTGAGATCCTTTAAGGGCTTCCATTTGTTTTTAGTATGCTTGATAATGAAATTAAACTCTCTTTTGGTTTGTTTTTTATGTAAATCAGTGGAAGTTTTGAACATAATGCTTTAGACCAAGTTGATCTGCCCCTACAAGAGACTGCTTTTGATACTGTTCCTCTTGATGCTATTCCTTTGAATGAGGATATGCTTGTGCATGATCCTTTCTACTCTCTAATGGATTTTGAACAAAGCCAGAATATGTTTCCAGGTTATTATACATTTAAACATGGATTTTGAATTGTATTACCTTTACTGATATTATTTTCTTTTTTTAGGAGAAATAATGAGTGGTCTTGGCAACGAAGTCGGAGTAAGTACTCATGAAATGCATAATATCGAAGTTCAAGATATTATTGCAGACAAAATTCGTGGGGAGAAGAAGATGATTAAGAGGCAGAGAGAGAAGAAGGGCAATAACTCCTAGACACTATCAAGAGAAACAATTTCGCAGTACTTTTACCTACCAATCAAGAGCGCAGTCAAAGAACTGAATATTGGCATAACCCGTCTCAAGAAAAGATGTAGGGAGTTAGGAATTCGTCGATGGCCTCACAGGAAATTGGTGAGCTTGGAGACCATAATCAAGAATGTTCAGGTTCTCTCTCATACATACTTATAATTTGCAAGTATGAAACTATGAAAGATTTATAAGTAAATAACCGATGATATCACTTCAATTTACAGGAGATGCAAAATAAAGAAGAATGAGGACATATGGCTGAGAAGAAGTTGAAAGAAGCCATTGCGATATTGGAATGTGAAAAACAGTTGATGGAAGAAAGTCCTAATACGTAATTAGAGGACCAAACACAGAAATTGAGACAAGCATGCTTCAAGGCCAAATATAATAAGAAATTTAATTATAATAAACTTAAGGAGATCATAAAATCTCAAGACTCATTTCGCAGTAATTTTACGGCTAATTCTGCTGCTAGTCTCGATCGTCGGCTCAAAGGGAAAGAAAAGGAGGAGGATGTCGAAAAAGAGGAGTCGAAGTCCATAATTACTAATTGTTTGTCTTCCTCTAATGTAAATATTGAAAAAGAACAATTACAAACCTTCATCTTACATTTGTCGACTCAATTACAAAAGAGCAACTATAAGCATGTATCCTCAAGTTCATATGAACACTAGTGATATGAATAAAAGATGTGATGCTTATTATTAATGGAAATATCTTTTTCCCTTATTATCTTTTCTGTTCCACTTCGGTGGCCGTATTTCTCTCGTGATAAGGGAAATATCGAGTGTGTCCATGACCATAACCACGGCCACTGCCACAACTACGACTATAACGATGGCTTCTGCTGGAGCCAACAACATTCACTTGGGAGTCTTGTTGAGCCGATTCATCCGGCTTCATGATTTCTCAATAATAACTCATGTTAAAGCTCGTCAATTTTGGATACCCTTTTTCTCAATATTGTTACTGTAGGACATGAAAAGTGGAGAATGTCTTCTCCAATATAACTTCATCAGTAACTTTTTCTCCGTAAAATTTTTAACTAAGATGTAGTTTTATACATCACGGAGTTTACGATTTTACAATCTTGCAACTTCAGGTGCAACCATTCATACCGTGCAGTGGGTAGTACGACCATCTTCAGGTGGTCAAATCTTTCTTTTTATCCACATGACATATGAATCTCATTTTTTTAGCATTTAGATGCATTTCTGTATGATATATAAATTTTTTTTCCCAAAAATATCAAGGGCTACAAATTCGAATTTAGCGAGATCAATAAATGCGTACCTATCTTCTGGCTTTAATAACGGCAGAGACTCGTGCTGATAACGTGTTATAAAATTAGGGTAGTGTTAGAATAAAATCTACACACTACGCACTAAGAAAATTCTAACTATTATTTGCACAAGAATTTCTCTTCAAACTTCTCTCTTTCTTTCTCTCACAATTCTTTTTCTAATCTTTCTTTCACAAAATGATGGTGTATTACAAGCTTAGAGAATAGCTCTAATTAGTGGATTACATCATGGCATACATAATCTTCTATTAATCTTAATTAGTGGTGTCTCCACTAAATGGTAGACATCCATAAAATTCTTCTAATAATTCACATAAATCCATAATTAGTGGAGCCTCTACTAATTAATGGAGATTCCTATAATTCATAACATATTTCATATTATATCATGTAACGTACCCTAATTCAAACTTACTTTTGACCCTAATTTTATAACATGTTATCAGCACGAGTCTCTGCCGTTATTAAAGCCAGAAGATAGCCATAACTTACTTTTGACCCTAATTACAAAAGTAAGGATGCTTTTAACTGGGATTAGATCTTAGATACTATGAGATTTGATTTGGACACTAAAATATATTATACATTCGTCATTAGAAGCAAAGGAGACCACATAACCCAATAAATTTCTGCAATTAATATGAACTGAAAAACAGAAACTTAAATAATTCAAAAAATTAGAAAATCTCTACTATTTTAGGTATAATATGAGTCTTGATCAATAAAGCATCAAACAGAAATTTTTCTGAGTCTGCAAAATCAGGGCTTTGGGAAGGTGAAGTTTTTGCCCAAAAAATCCATGTCAGGAAACTGAGCCTGAAATTTCTTGAGCACTTCTTGATTCTGAATCTGATCGCTGGTTGGTAGCCCCTTAGACTTCTGACGCTGATCGAACATCATCTTCTCCACAGAAGCTCTGGTCTCTCCATCCAAGTCCGAAAGCCTGCTCGGAGGTGGCTCAACCTTCTGCGTATCAATCTCGGGACACCCCCTTGATCAATGACCTCCACCATTCCATCTGATCTTGCTTTGTCAAGAGTACAGAAATTGTTTTCTGATTCTCCAGGCTCCAGAAACAATCCTCAGGCTTGATTGGCTTGAAAAGCTCCCCTTCAATGATAGGTTGTTGATTCTTCAGCCCAATCTTGATGTAATCTCTCTTTATCTCGCACACGACAAACCTCGATTTGGTTCCACAAGGAACAGACACAGTGACATTGAGTTCCTGCAGAGTTTGGCCATTGGATTTGTTGGGAACCAGACATTCCTTTTTCTCGCCTTCTTCTTTCTTCTCCACCACCGGCGAAGATGGATTTTCTGGCTCTGGCTGTTGCTGCTGCTTCTCTTTGTCTGCTTCCATGTACTCGGATATGATCGCCATCAGAAGAAGGATACACAGGCCGCAATAGGGAAGACAAGAAGAATAACTGTGAGCCCACGACTTCTCTTTTTTTCATGGATTTATTGGGTTGTAGTTTTTTTATTTTAATTAGTTGGTTAAAGTCCATAAGACTAAAACAGTTAAGTATTATAAATTGATAGGCTAATTGCAATTATTTAGTTATGGGTTTTTATTAATTTTTCATTATAGGCTCAGACATGTTCTCAGTTACGTTATTTCTAAGCTATTTCGGAATAAGAGAAAAGTGAGGAGAACGGAGAATCTGAGAAGAGACCTAAACCTTTGGCATTAACTCTTGGTAAGTTAGCTTTCTCCTTATGTTTTATGGTGTTTGTAATCTAGGATTGGGATAAATTGGGCTTGAATCGAAGTTAGAGTATTAGGGTTCTAAATTGGGAAAATTTGATTGGAGAATTAATTGTATTGGTTGGGTTTTAATTGAAGGTGAATAAGTGTTTGGAGGCTTGAGTGGAAGCTTTAGGGGTTTCAAAAGGCTGAATTCAGTAGATAAGGAAATTGGGTTTTCCTATATTTGATACTAGTTATTGTTTTCCTCAAATCAATGATGTCTCTTGATTTCTTTATGAAAATAGTATTGATCATGATATGTTAATTGTTATTTCCGTACCAATGGTTGTATTCGTTGAAAGTTATGAGTTTAGGTTAAGTTTTATGCCTATGTGTTGATTTTCTAATTCATGTAATATTGAATGCTTGTGGGTTTCGTTTTGGTAGGGAATTCTCCAACTTTATAAGCTATAAGCCCCTACTGGGGGATACAATATTTAGGATAAGTTAACCCTTCTCCTAATGGGATATAATAATCAGAAGACTGATCAGTTAAGCCAAATCAAACTCCCAAGCATGAATCATCTTCGTGAATTAAGTTTTGTTTAAGCATGTTTAAGTATGTATATATGATTTTTTTTTTGTGCACAGACTGTATTTTTCATTATTAAAGCGAGTGATAAAAATTGTGTTTTTTGTCTGAAAAGTTATATGTTAGATTTTGGGTGTTCTGGAAATCGCGACTGCGCATTCTAGAATACACCCGGCACCGGGTACACTATGTTTTGACTCCGGCACCGGTGTTCTTCTGTTGAAGCGATGGTTTTCTTGTTTGTTTCGGTCACATTATTTTCACTTACACTAGTTCGGTATTTATGTGTTAGATATACCTCTTTTGGTTCAGTAATGAGTAAGGTTAAGAGATTCATTTTTCCTCTTTTTTTTTTTTTTTTGTAATACTCATGGTGCGACCAACCCACCAGGAAGATATTTTAAGACCCCACGAGTTTTGTTGTACCTTAAATTTCTAAACTTTTTTGATCAAACATTTTGTAAATGTATATGTATATGTAGCATGCTCAATCCTGGATAGGCCAGGTTTCTTTACTGTGCTAGTGAGCTCACCCCTTATTTAACATTTTGCAGGTTCTCAGTTAGATGAAGATGAGTTGAAAGAATGGTTTGAAGAGGATTTAGAGTGATTAATTATTTTTTATTTTTTTTCAGTTTTATGTATGTTTTATTTTGGATTTAGAAACGATATAAGGATATACTTTAAGTATTATTAGAATGTTATATTTTAATTATTTATGGTATGTAAGGATTCAATATTTCTTTTTGGAATGTTGTCATGTCATTCTCGGCTTTAGGGCGTGACAATAACGATGATGATGTTTCTTTGGTGGGAGAAAGGCTCCTTATATAGGAATGAGAGAAGCAGAGGTACATCAATCCGAGAGGGATTTGGATAGCATGGGTGACTGCTGATTTTGATATTGGCATGCCATTATTTTCCTTTTTGGACAATTTGGCCAAAAAAAAAAAAAAATTGACATTCTAAATCCATTTCCTAATTAGGAAATCATGATAACGGCATGATTCTCCTTCCACAAAGTATTCAATGAATTAATATATTCGTAAAAGAAGATTCAAAATTTTATATATATATATATATATATATATATATATATATATATATATATATATATAAAGAGAGAGAGGACCAAATTATCACATGTCCAAGATATATGCATCTTGTTGAGTTTATGAAAAAAGATATATGGACTATATTTATTCTCTAAATAAATTTGACTATTTTAAAACGAATATGTCTAAGAGAGGGATTTGGATAGCATGGGTGACTGCTGATTTTGATATTGGCATGCCATTATTTTCCTTTTTGGACAATTTGGCCCAAAAAAAAAAAAATTGACATTCTAAATCCATTTCCTAATTAGGAAATCATGATAACGGCATGATTCTCCTTCCACAAAGTATTCAATGAATTAATATATTCGTAAAAGAAGATTCAAAATTATATATATATATATATATATATATATATATATATATATATATATATATATATATATAAAGAGAGAGAGGACCAAATTATCACATATCCAAGATATATGCATCTTGTTGAGTTTATGAAAAAAGATATATGGACTATATTTATTCTCTAAATAAATTTGACTATTTTAAAACGAATATGTCTAAGATATGTTTTAACATGAAGAGTTATCACTTACTATGATGAATCGTGACTTTCATGAAAATCACCTTAAAAATATTATTTAAATACATAGTCATTAAAAGAGTTAGAAAAGAATTAGTAAAAATTTAGATGCTCTTAATCCCCCTCTCTATTTAGTCCAAAAAGCTTGGGAGCTCTTGGATAGAGAATGCGAGTTTGTCTTCTGTCTCATGTGAGAAGGTGAGACAAATTTTGATACAAATATACTAAGTAAGATTATGTATCGATAATAAGTTATAAAAAAATTACACTATATGAGACATTGAATCTTTTAATAGAATATTAAACCTTGATGTAGAAGTGTTTCACTCCTAGATTTCTAAATGCTTAATTTCTTGGTTGATCAATAAAAGATTAATTCCGTCTTTTCACAAAGAAATTAAAAATTATATAAAAAAAGTTCGCACATAAGAAAAAGATAAATGCATTGGATAATTATATAGCTTAGGTTTAGTGCAATTGGGATTAAAATGATTAATTTTTCAAAGCACGGTAGAGACTTAGCTTGCAAGAGCATTTTTTATTGACTGAAATATCTTCTTTTCGATCACATTCCATATAATCAAAGAAAAATCAATAAATTAATATATCAAAACAAAGCATGTGGCTTTTCGTAATGAATAAGAAAAAAAATATCTCACAATTATAATGATTAAATCACGATCGCAAATTACTCTCAAAAAAAGAGAAAGGGAGGGGGAGGGGGGGGGGGGGTGTGGAAATGATGATTAAGCGGCAATTGCTTGCATATTATTCGGAGCCCTCGAAAGAGGACGTGATCCGAATACAGGATTTAATTCACCAGCAGATTTCTAGTACCAAATATTTTATTGAAGGAAGGGGCCTTAGTTAAGAATTTTAATAAGGCCATAAATGATGAACATATCTTTTCCTTACCATGGTGTATCATGAGTAATGAAGAATACGTCTTTTCCTAATAGATCATGTGTACGAAAATTACGCAATAATTAATTTACATTAATTGTGTTTGTATCTATAATTATATTGTCTAAACTTTTAAAAGGATCTCATTCTATTAAAAAAAATTTAAGCAATGGAAATTTATTCCTATAATCAAATGGCCGTGTAAGTATGGGCCGAACGGTTGGCGACGATGGCTATCTCAAGAGAGCTTGACTTGGCTAGGGAGATTGGTCTTCCACATTTTGAGTTGGGAGTCAGACTGCCTTGGTGTAGCTCGAGGATTCAGAGACGCCAAGAAGGATCTCTAAACGATTGCGAAATTTTATGCCTGCACACCTGTTAGTTAGGCTTGCATGCAGGGTACATAACTTTATCACGCGTATGCAGAATGCTACAAGTCATGTAATCCAAGCCCCAATGGCTGATATTCATAAAAGGCAACAAACGACAACAGGCCCCATGCCATGCCCTATATGATCCAGAAATTGATGAAAATCTATGTATCAAATAAAAATGCTTACCAGTTTATCATTTCCATTTGGATTCAGCAGAAACTTCAGCTTTAAAACCACAATTGGATTAGGGAAGAAAACCAAATTTTCCCTGGTAACAACTTGAAGCATTAATCAAGTTCGTACTCAATGCAAAATAAGCTCCACACTGAAGAAGGCTCTCTTTAGATTACACTTTAATTACTACAAATGGCGTAAGATATAACATAATCTACGCAACTACAATGGTGAATAACAGAATTCTCTAGACAAATATGATTGAATGGAGATGAATTTCAACTCAATCCAATATTCAAGCTATTGGTTGCTCAAATTGTACAGACTGAGCACAATCACCGAAGCATGATAAGCACTCACGGTTAAGTGATACGATCAGGTTGAGCTTCTGCACGCATTTGTTGCAGAACTATTTCTTCGATTCCATCAACGAAACTTGAGATACTCTGCCTTAAATGAACATCCAAGGAGTTCCCCAGCTCCTAGTTATAAAATAATTAATCACGGTGGATCAAAGGAGGACAAGACACAAAAAGAAAAAGTTCCATCATGTATATGCTTAGAAAATACAAAAATACGCTCGTTAGAGTGATTTATCAAATTCTAGCGGGCATTTTCTTTTAATAGTTCTCATCCTTTTCAATATTTTTAGTAAATTTTGTTACTACAGAATCAAGAGCTTGTTGTGAAAGGAAATCACTTGTATCATGCTTCAAAGAAGCTATACAAAGACAGAGAGAATATATAGTTAGGAAAAGTACATAATGCATTTAGATAGTTCGTACAAAGCCAAAATAATACCAGCATGCACAACGTAACATAAGCAAGTCACAGCACAGATAATCTTCCAGAAAGTGGAAAAGAATGCAGCTCAAACTTTAAACAAATAACAATTAGAGTAACATTAAGCATACTAGTCAGAAAAGAAGTATAGCACATGACAAGCTTATCCAGAATTTTAACTAAGTGTAGAACTCTTTCATGATATAGTTAAAAGTATTTAACCGGACAACAATTTACTCCACATCTACCTGACTATTATTTTACACTACTACAATATACAAACTGCATTAAATTTTGATTTTCAATTCCTTCTATTATTTATAAGTTTATATTGTATATGCAACTGCAGTCGATTTTTCCACTTAAATCCAAGATTTAGAAATTTAGTAATCTCAAGCAAGCAAGGTTCGGTCATTGTTGAGTAGGGCTCTATTTGAGCTTGCCCATGTACCTTCTGACAGGATCGAGTCATTCCTACTTCAAAAAGGATCTAGAGATTCTAATCCACCAAGAAAGTAAAATTTGAAAAGAGAACTTGCTTTAACTGTCACCAAAAACCTTCCCCTCATTAGCCCAACCCCATTCAATTTACAAAGCGAGATTCTTACTATATGTGGATCAAAGATGGATTTATTTGAAGGCTTAAAAACCTATATTGCCTATTTTAAATTTCCTATATAAAGATATACCATTATGCTTAACTTTTACTCATGACACTTCGATTCTGCACCCAAAAAAAAAAAAAAAAGATATGATTTTAGATAATAATTTCTTTTAAAAAAAGAAACAAAAAATTGCAGTTTGCCCCAGAAGCATGCCACGTTAAAAGTTATTTGCCCGGAACTATAAGCTTGGGTTTAATTGTCACCCATTTATTTTGTCAAGCCAAGCTACAAGAAGAGTTAACCAAGACGGGCTCAAACATGACATTGAGATGGAATTACCTAGTTCAGATCAACACAATTAGTAATGAAGCTGAATTCTAATAACCATAACATGGCTCAACTCAGCTCCTTTACCCTATGTTTGGTTGGGGTGAAAAGTGAAAGTATTGGAGGGGAAGTAAATGTGGAAATAAATGAGAAAAAACTCATGTTTGGTTGGAGGAAAATGTGGAAGGGAAGTAAATTCGAAGGGAGAGTAGCTTCCTATCCACATCAAGAAATCTCCCCCCTCCAATTTTGGAGGGGTTGGGAAGTAAATAATATTAAAAGACAAATGTATTATTACTTCACACTTGTCAATTATTAAAATAATAAATGTAATAAGGAAATTTTCATTTGCTTCCTTCCACCCCAACCAAATAATATGGAAGTAAATCCAATTTACTTCCCCTAGTAGAAGAAAAGGTGCCAATTCCCCTCTCTGTCCCTCATTGCGAACCAAACAAAATCTCCAGTTCCAAAAACTCATGTTTCCCAGGAGCACATATTTATCCATTGGGAAATTTTTCAGAGAACGTTGCTACTTGAAACATGATCACATTGAGTAAAAGAAGTACATCCAGCACAACTTACCACAACTTTGCAGAGGAAGCTCAGAGAAATTTCCTTTGAAGGGTTACTTGGGCTTTTGAGAGTTACTAGATGCAGTGGAGCATGAGATAGTGGCCAACCTTGAGCCACCTTTATGAAAGCTTCAATTCCCCCCACCATATGAGCTATTATTATCTCATCTCTGTCTAAGTATTCAAATGAGTACCTGTAACGATAAGTGGTTATCGTGAGAGAAGAATCTCATTGTTGTTTGAGAAGAGAAAGAACGAATTGGAAAGGGTGAAGAAGGAGAGCACCGCTTATTATAACTAATCCAGAGCATTGCCTTCCTAATTGCTTTAGTAGATGAATTACACAATGAAGTCATTTATGCTGTGAGGTTTATTGTATATCTATGTGGACTCTCATTCTGGGACGTAAAATGGAGCCTTTGAGAATCTTGACAATCTTATTGAACACATGAAAGCATATTGTTTTCTTCTGTTACTCATGTGGAAAAAACAATGCACCCCTACTTGAATAGATTCTTGGATGCACTTCCTTGCAAACATTTCTAACTTTTCTATACTTACTGTAGGCATATTCTTGAAGCAATAAATACTTTACCCAGGAAAAAAAGATAAAAAGGAAAAGTTATTTTCCTTGACTGACCTTGATTTATTTTCACTGTTTATCACAAAGCGCCTCAGTGTGGAAAGAACAATTCGATCTTGTACTCTTCTCACAAACCATTCTAAAGAAGATCTACTCTCTGGCACTGGAAGTGGAGCACAAAGGTGCCTGGAAGCATCACACCTGATCACTAACTTATAGAAGGCAAAATTCTTGGAATACATATACAGATACAAAAGACACACTGACTTGGTATTAAATATTCAGGCTCTTCAAATCCAGAAAAGAATAGAAAAAGATAGAGAAAGAAAATTTGAAAAAGACATCACACTGCATATCTTTGTGGGTTTCAAATAGATCTGTGATATGCACCTGTATCACTGGACCTAAGGAACATTCATCCATCCTTCCAAACTAAATTTTCAGGTGCGAATTGCAAAATTGGAGAACCAACATTGAAAGGACACATCCTCATGATAAGAGTTTGCAGGAAAATATTCATCATGCAGCATTGCAATTAAACTTCAGAGTCATCATTCGAAACAATTTAAATTATAAAGAACAACTAATGACACAGATCTGTGGTTTTGGAAGCTTTCTTTTACATGGTTTTATTTCACCTGTGAATTCCAAATGGAATTTTACACATAAAAACAAGCCTTAATCTAAAATCAGAAGGCAAAAAATTGAAGTTCTACTTACTTTGAAAACCAAAACTGGAACTTGTAAGGGGAAAAATACAATTCAATAAGTTAAAAAAACAGTGCACTCAAAGAAAGCAGCATAATTTTCTAATTTTTTGGTATTGCAATATCCAAAAGCAGACTTTGAAGAACCAAATGTATGCATCTTATTTATTTATTGCCGATAATTTATCAGCAAAAAGTGTCAGCTAAGCAGCTAATAACCATATATTTACCTCTGCTCTTTTGACAAGAATCACAACTTCTATAGGCAAAGAGAGAGTACCTAGCTATATTATTCAGTTAATCACATAATTCAGTAACACAATAAACAACCAAGACTTGAGAAAGAGAAACAGAGGCTTAAGGTCCTCCTTGACTAAAAAACATAAGATATGTACAGCCAAGAATATGCCCAATTCTCGGTCACCATTATCTTCTATTGATCCAATTTAAGAAGTCAGTAGCAGAAAGACCAAAACAAAATATCAAGCAGATTAACATAAACCGTTATCATAAGAACTAGAGAAGAAGATCTTAAGGAGTTTCTGGTCTTTCAAAGAAAAGGCCCAGACATAAAACAATCTAAAGCTATTCAAAACCAATAAGCAAATTCCACGGCACCTCTGATTATGCAAGTTAATGAACAATAATAGGCGAGATCGAAAGGAAAGATGGTTGATAGATACAAAAACACATTAAAGTGAAGTAATTTGTTCGACAACGAGAAACAACAGCCATTTGGCTTTTCATGCACTTGTGATGATAAGGAGCCAGAACTTTGGGAAGATGTTGAATCCTTTCAAGGGGAACCTCCTGCTCACAATCATTAATACCGTTGCCATCTACTTATCTATCGCGACAAGCTATCCAAATCAGTCTAATTACCTTCTCCTTGGACTTTAGAAGATGCAGGTACCAAAGTCCAGAGGTAAAAAGGTATGAAAATGTAAATGACTGTCATTAGCTGATTTATAAATTAAATAATACAAAGTGCCCCAATTTGTACCATTTTAGTGAGAGTTGTAATCTATTAGTGCCCAGTGTAAGAAAATGGGAGAGAATAATGTCTTCTCATTATACCTTAAATTTTATAAACTCCGCCCATGAGCTCCGCGGGCTTTGTTTGCTGTGTTCATTGCCGTTCTCAAACTTGGATAAAGGAGGAGAGTTACGATAAGGCTTGTGACGGCCAGCGTAAAATATAGTCATATCCATGACATGAACCAATTGATTAACTTCGTGGGAGCGTTCCCTACTCAGCGACGCACTGCACTTCTTAGACCCAGGTGTAGTGATAAATATGCGAGGGTTGCTAGGTCGTTACCCGGAAGCAACGCGCCGTGTCGGTCCCCGGGTACGGTGTCAAATATGCAAGGGTGTAGGATAAAAAAGACAATCTATAGTGATAGGATCCGTCCAGCTACATGGAATATAAGATCTTTGATCGGTAGATTGACATAACTAGTTGAGGTAATGCAAAGGAGAAAGATTAGCATTTTGTTTCTTTAGGAAACCAAATGGGTAGGTGAGAAGGCGAGAGTAGTAGCTCCGTGGGGTTATAAGCTTTGGTATTCAGGTAGAGCTAGGAATAGAAACGGAGTCAGGATTATTATTGATCGTAAATTTATTGATGAGGTGACTGTAGTACAAAGGAAGAGTGATAGGATTTTCAGCATCAAGATCATGATTGACGGCGAGATTTCTACTGTTATTAGTGCGTATGCACCACAAGTGGGACTCAATGATTAGGTTAGGCAATAGTTTTGGGATGATTTAGATGAGATTGTCCAGAGTGTATCGTGTGCAGAAAAGCTTTTCATTGGTGGTGATCTAAACGGACATGTGAGTACTGATCAAAGCAGGTTTGAGAGTGTTCATGAAGGTCAGGGTTTCAGAGTTAGAAACGAAGCAGGAATTGCTATTCTTGACTTTACTTTGGCCTATGATTTGACCATAGCAAATACATGGTTTAAGAAGAGAGATTCCCACTTAGTGACCTTTAGAAGCAGGTTAAATGCCAGTTAGATAGACTTCTTTATTATGAGGCGTAGGTTTCGTAGTAATTGTACGGATTGTAAAGTTATTCTAGACGAGAGTGTAGTTACGCAACACAGGCTATTGGTACTCGATTTTAATTTTAAGAAAAAGAGTAAGTAGCGAAATCTTTAGGTTGACCCTAGGATCAAGTGGTGGAAGCTTCAAGGGGATGAAAGAATAGCCTTTGTCGATAAGGTAGTTGAGGCGGATGACTGGTCTTCTGATATGGATTTAGATCCAGATACTATGTGAAGAAAGATGGCTTAATATATTAGGACAGTAGCTAAGGAAGTGCTTGGGGAACCTAAAAGAAAAGAACCTCTAAACAAGGACGTGTCGTGGTGGAACAACGAAATGAAAGAAGCCGTAAAGAGTAAAAGAGAGTGCTATCGAAACTTAGGAAAGTGTAGGAGTGATGAGAATTTTGAGAAATACAAGGTCGTGCGAAGAAAAGCTAAAGAAGTTGTTAGAAAAGCAAAATCCATAGTTTACAATGATTTATATAAAAAGTTGGATACCAAAGACGAGGAGAAGAATACATATAGACTGGCGCGTTACAGGGAGAAGAAGACCAGAGATATCGGTGTAGTGAAATATGTAAAAGGACGACGACCATAAAGTTTTGGTTAAGGACGAAGAAACAAAGGAGAGATAAAGGTCGTATTTTGATAAGTTAGTTAACGGGAATCAAATATAAGTTCTGAGTATAGGTAGCCTGGCAATTTCGAACGACAAGGTTAACCGTGCGTGTATTCGTCGTATTCAGAAATATGAAGTCCGAGATGCCCTTAAAAGGATGAGACAAAAAAAAGTAGTAGGACCGGATGGTATACCGATCGAAGTTTGGTAGTGTTTAAGAGAGATAGGTATTACGTGGCTGACAAGTCTATTCAACAAGATATATAAAGTTAATAAGATGCCTACAGAGTGGAGGAAGAGTACTCTGATTCCTCTGTACAAGAATAAAGGGGATGTTCAAGATTGTGCCAATTACCGTGGATTAAACTCTTGAGTCATATTATGAAGCTGTGGGAGAGAGTGATTGAACAGAGGTTACGGGACATTATACAAATTTCAGATAATCAGTTTGGTTTTATGCCTGGACGTTCCACTACGGAGGCAATTCATTTATTACAGCAGATGATTGAATATTATAAGGAAAGAAAGAAATATTTACATATGGTATTTATTGACCTGGAGAAAGCCTATGACAAGGTGCCTAGAGAAGTGAAGTAGTTTGGTGGGTGCTGGCCAAGAAAGGTGTATCGCTAAAGTATATTACTCTCATTAAAGATATGTATGAGGGAGCATGTACAAGTGTAAGGACTTGCGCCGGAGTGACTGCAGAGTTCCCTATTACTATCGGAGTGCATCAAGGATCAGCGCTTAGCCCTTTCCTCTTTGTAGCCGTTACGGATGAATTGACCTGCACTATACAAGAGGTTGTGCCATAGTGTATGTTGTTTGCGAATGACATTGTGTTGATTGATGAGACTAGAGTTGGTGTAAATGCAAAATTGGAATTGTGGCGATAGACATTGGAATCCAAGGGCTTCAAAATTAGAAGTAAAACAGAGTATATGAAATGCAAGTTCAGTGGTAGCAAAAATATAGCCCAAAGTGTAACTTTGAAAGGTAGAGATATACAGATAGCTGATTGCTTCCGATATCTAAGATCTATTATTCAGAAAGACGGAGAGCTTGATGGCAACGTTGCACATCGAGTTAAGACGGGTTGATTGAAATGGAGGAGTGCAACTGGTATTCTATGTGATTGTAATGTACCATTGAATCTAAACGTAAGACCTGCTTTGTTATATGGCACAAAATGTTGGGCAATTAAAATGTGTCATATTCAAAAAATGAAAATAACTGAGATGCGTATGTTACGGTGGATGTGTGGATATATTAAGAAGGATAGAGTAATAAATGAGACCATTAGAGAAAAGATGGGCATGGCATCTATCAAGGAAAAGATGAGAGAAAGTCGCCTACGTTAGTTTGGACATATTCAAAGAAGACCGAAGGATGCTCCTATTAGGACGATTGAGAGAGGGAGGTGGGATATATTAGACAGAGGTAAAGGCAAGCCTAAAACAACATGGATAGAGGTGATTATGAGAGACATGTCTTAGTTAGATGTGGATGAGAATATGACGTTCGATAAAAGGAAGTGGCGAGAGAGGATTCATGTGGGTGACCACACGTTGCCTAACATTTGTTTATGTAGCCGACCCCAAGTTACTTGGGATTACGGCTTAGTTTGTTGTTGTTTTATACCTTAAAGTTTACAATGAGTTGTTTATATACAAGATGTCTAAGAAACAAATATGACAACTCCCCTAACAAATTGATTACAAAATCTCCTAATCAATCCCCTAATTACTGCTCACAAGATTTCCTACTAACTTATTACAAAATCCCATAATTCAAGGGTCAAACTTCCCTAATTTAGTCTAATTCTAGTGTTACACTATTTACTACATTACTTTCCTAAAATACACCTATTAGCCATATTTTCCCACACTCCCCCTCAAGTTGATGAATAGATATTCTTCATTCCCAATTTAGATACAATACTTTTAAAAACTGGACCACTTAATCCTTTAGTTAACACATCAGCAACCTAATCTTTTGTAGACACATAAGGTGTGCAGAACAATCCACTCCTCAATTTCTCTTTAATAAAATATTTGTCAATTTCAATATGCTTTATCCTATCATACTGCACAGGATTGTGAGCTATACTAATTGCAGACTTATTATTGTAGTAAAGCTTCATCTGACCCTCCAACTTGATCCTTATGTCATCTAAAATGATCTTTAACAAAAGGAACTCACATACTCCTTGAGTCATTACTTGAAACTCAGCCTCTCTACTAAACCGTGCTACCACATTTTATTTTTTACTCCTTCATGTCACAAGATTTTCACCAAGGAACGTACAATATCCAGTGATCGATTTTCTATCAACCAATGACCTAGCATAATCAGCATCTGTATAGGCTTCAAGCATTAAACCCCCACTTCTCCTAAAAAGAATTCCTCTTCTTGGTATACCTTTAAGATATTGCAATACTTTGTGTGCTGCTCGAAGATGAACCTCTTTTGGATTGTGCATGAATTGACTAATCACACTCACAATAAATCTCTTCTTCAAATCAGCATGTGCCTTGTACATTTCATTACTCGTAGCAATTCGACGTCGCACATCATCATGAATCTCTAAAATATGCTTAGAGAAAGCTTCAGCTTCAATACAAGGTTGAGCATGCATTGGTAGAGGTACTAAATCTATTGGTTTCCGAGGATTCATTCCTATAACAACCTCAAAAGGACTACGTCCAGTAGTCTTATTAATGGAACTGTTGTAAGCAAATTCTGCCATGGATAACACACGATCTCAATTAGAGAGATGTTCACCGACCAAGCAACATAGCAGATTTCTAAGACTGCAGTTAACAACTTCAGTTTGGCCATCTGTTTGTGGATGCATACTAGAAGAAAATTTCAGCCTTGTATTCAGCAAACCCCTTATCTAATAGCTCCTCAACTTGTCTCTTGAGTTCTGATAGACTCATGCGATAGGCAGGTAAGTTGGGAAGCTGTGAACTAGGCACCAAATCTATAGAATCTTGAATATCTTGCATTGGTGGAAGTCCTTTAGGCAAGTCCTCAGGTGCCACATCTGTGAAATCAATAAGAAGCTTAGACAATTTGAGAGAGTTCGTTGCATGATTTGGGGGAGCAGGGTTCTTCAACTCCTTTATCACCACCATATAGATAACCCCGGTTTCCTTAGCTTCTTTTTCAAATGACTTCCTGCAAAGGATTTGTAGTGGTTTCTTCTTGGTTCCAATCTTTACCCTACGACGCTCTTCTTCATTTTGCAGTTCTTTCATCTTGGTTACAGCCTTCACCTTGGGAGGCTCTTCTCCATGTTTTGCTAGGCCATTTTACGTGGTGCTCCCTCATAGCTTCTGCAATTAAAGGCTTTAAAACAATTTTCTTTCCATTAAAGCCAAAGAAATAAGTGTTTTCCTTCCCATCATGCATCACCTCCCAATCATATAGCCATGGCCGACCTAATAGAATATGAGTAATGGTCATTGGAATGACGTCACACCAGATAGAATCACTATAAGGGCCAGGAGTTAAAGTCACCAAACAGCGCTTGGTCACTGGAATAGAACTGCTATTTATCCATGCTACCTTATAAGGGTATGGGTGTGGTTCCATAGGTAGCTTAAGCTTTTCAACTGTAGCTTCAGATACCATATTCATGCTACTACCTCCATCAATAATGAGCTTTCGGAGTCACATTCCCACAACTAACTAAGGTCTGAAATATCGCAATTCTTCTCCAATCCTCCTTTTGCCGCTTAGGCATATTAAGGATGCGCCTGACAACTGAAAGGAATGATGTGTCCTCCTCATCTTCTTCCAGATCATCAATTTCAAGGCCTGCTATTCCATCTAGATAATCAGATTCCTTTTCTTCTTTATCCTCAGCTTCTTCATCCCCATTGGATTCTATCCCTAAGTGCAGATTTTTCTTCTTGGGGCATTCCCATGCATAATGTCCCCTCTGTCCACAACTGAAACATTCATGACTAGCATCCTGCCTCCTATTTCCTGCCATGGGAACCTTACTCCTAGTATTATTAGACTTGTTGTAGGCTAACGGAGCTGTTGACTTCGTGCCTCGGGCATTACAAGGGAATTTTCTGGTGGTAACTGTCTCCCTGGCTTGAGAAGGAAACCTCCTAGCTGTCTGTTTGAAGCTTCTTTCAACCCTTTGTGCAAACTGGAATGCTTCATCTATTGTGTTCACGGGATAGGTCATCATCTGGTTGCGAATTTCTAGTCTCAATCCTTGTTTGAATCGAGACAAAGTATGCCGAGGATCCTCCCTACCCCTGCAACGGATCTTCAGCTCTTCAAACTTATTCATGTATTCAATTATGGTCATGGTTCCTTGTCTCAAGTTTGTCAGTTCATCAAAGAGGTCTTGTTCGTAAAACCGAGGTAAGTATTTTCGTTTGAGTTCCAGCTTCAGCTCTTCCCATGTCACCTGTGTGTGTATTACCATCAAGTTGTAAATCATACTCCTTACCCGTCCACCAGATTTGAGCTTGTCCGATGAGCTTCATTATGACATATCTAACTTTCCTCTCTTCAGACATGTCATACCAATCAAAGAAACTTTCTAGTGTAGCAAGCCAATCACAAAAGGCCTGAGGGTCAATTCTACCATCAAAATCTGGAACCTCAATTAGAACCTTTTTGGTAATGTCGCCTGCTGCATCATAGACATCAGATTTACTATATCTTCCACTCTCAAGAATGTCATGGGCCATACCTAGAAGAGTACCTTGTCACTTGGCCATGAGTCGAGCAGCCCTGTGTTCATTAGTTTCAGGCTGTGAAGAACCTGAATTTTGAGAATCTACAACATCCACGTCTTTTCCATTGCTCTTAGCTCCACTGCCGGCTGCTTCTGAGCTTATGGCTGCAGTACCCTTGGTCCCAACATGATAAGCCATTAGTTCTTTGATTTGGGCTTCCAAGGCATCAACTCTCTCCATGGTTAAATAGATTAACTCATCATGTTCCTTGTCTATGTACCTTGGCTAGTAGTTTTTCCCACTCCTAGTCGACATAGGATAAGGATTCTTGGGACAGCAGGTGGGAAAAAAAAGTTTGGATCTTCGATGAATGAATGTTTTTCCTTTTTTTTTTTCCTTCTCTCTCTTAACTACTAAAGATGAAACTTCTACCAAGGAAAGAAAGACAAGAATCTGGGTCTAATAGCAAACTGATGTACAACAGTCCAAGTAATTTCTGAAAACTAGAACAGCTAGGTTTAGTTGCTGAAAGTTCAGAGTTCCAGCAAGGAAATTGATGACAATGCGTAGCAACACGTTGAGGGAAGCAGAAGGAGAAACCCTAGGCGTCCCACCAAGGCCCGTAAGGCGTCGCACCTTAGGGTTTGATTGTGTCTCACAACCAGAAATTACAGAAACAATCTGTAGACTCTTTTAATTGAGTAAAGGAAAACATACATAGGTAATAGAAAACTTCTCCATTTATAGACCCAAATTCCTAGACTAATTAGGACTAGACTCCTTAGTAAACGAACCAGTTTAGGAATCCTACTAAACAGAAACTTAAACTTTAGGAACTTCTCCAAACCCACTAGTTACCAAAATACTTTAAATCCTAAAGCTCATAAAACAACAATCTAAAGGAAAGACTTATTACTAAAAAACAAAGACTAATTATTATTCTAACTCCCATACGAGCTATCCATCATCAGGGCTATGCCAAATTAAGGCTTGGTCTTTAGAATCAACTTTTCCCCCCCTCTTGTAAACATTAACTGGTTGCTGCCACTTGTCTCTATCACTACCCTAATAAATTGATTACAAAATCTCCTAATCAATTCCCTAATTACTGCTCATAAGATCTCCTAATCACTGATTACAAAATCCCCTAACTTAAGGGTCAAACTACCCTAATTTAGTCTAATTCTAGTGTTACAATATTTACAACATTACTTTTCTAAAATACACCTATTAGCGTATTTTCCCACACTTAGGAAATGGGAATACTCAGTTTCCCTTACATGAAGTATAAATTAGAGGCTCCCTGACATGAAGTACAAATAAGAGACTTCACCATTGAGTCCAACTTTTCTTTATTGTTTATGGTTTATCTTTTATATTGTTATCAATATAATAGTGCTGTGGTGGGCAGGGACGAGGGGACCCTCCACTAAGACCTTAAGCAATGGCCAATAATGGCAAAAATCATAGAAAACATACATTAAGAAAGTGTAATATGTGAAGCAGAATACTAGAAAAAGATTAAAAATACCACTAGTATTCACAAGAACAATCTCCCTTCCACCCCTCTTCCTCCCGAAAAGAAAAAACCAAAAATATTAATAACCAAAATGAAACTCATTCAAAACATTTTGTGTTCAATTCCAAGAAATTTTACCAGTTTATCAAATTAAGGAAAGCGTCATGTCATAAGACAGTAAAATCATACTAACAAATTTATTGCAATTCTCCACCACACAAGAAATGGATAATTATGCAAAAAGTAGGACATACAATAAAATATAATTTTGGGGGGGAAAAATAGCAATGCACCTGAAAGTTTTTGTTGCATCAATGATTTCACCAATATATACATCATTTGGAAAAATCTGGACAAAACAGAGGAGCATATCTATAAGAATAGAGTAAGGTAGTGAATATCCGCTGTTAAGACACTTAAAACTTGAATCTGTAGTTGATAATTTCACATTGACATCTTAGAAAGCAAAAGTACTTGGAATACGTTTAATTTTTTGTCACACAAAATTGCAAGAAATACAAACAAAGAATGAAAAACACAAAAAAAAAGAAACAGAATTATTCACAAGCAACTAATACTAGGGGGTGAACACCAAAGAGAACCTTGCTGCTTTAGCTTTTTTGGGTGCCTAAGAGTAATCCTGCACCCAATTTACAGTTTGGCATGCTAAATATTACTAACAGGATGCTGGATAAATACACTGAAAAGTGAGTTCAAATACTGCAGCTAACAGCATAAGATGGCCTTGTCTCCAAAATGTAGTCAGATCATGAACTTTGGACCAAATCACATAAAGATTCAATAGTGGGTGAATGAAAAGCAAGCAGTTAAGACAATTTTAAAACTCACTTTACTCAAAAGATAAGATTCAATAAATTATCAATGCTGTCAGCTGTGATTAAATTTTCTACCTTAACCCATATAGTTTTCATTTATTGCTGTATTAAATTCTCTTTATATTGCTGTCAACTAGAATAACCTATATACTTTTGAACTACTTGTGCTTGGCTGCTATCAATTGCACACACATCATTTAAAAACTAGCTTTGGAACAATTACAGAACCATGATTTGGAGATTTCTTTATTAAACTTTTGCATCCTGAGTATCACAACTTACCAAAATACTCCAGACTCTTATTAAACATAAGCAGAACAATATTCCATATAAATGCTGTGCAGGGAGAGATTAGCAACTTTGGACATGCATTCACTTCAAACAGATTAAACCATGGTTTTAAATCTTCATTCCATATCATAAATGTGTTGACTCAAACATTCTAGCACTGACAACAGTTGAAGAAATACACTTCATGCACATATGTAAGTTGGCAAATCATATTAGCAATTGCTACCATAAATCAAATCAAGTCACTGTATGTAATTATAATATTTATTATGCCCTCTAACATCCTCAATTATGGGAGATCATTAACCAAGCACCAGTCTCATTCTAAAAGTGAGAATGACATCCTCTAGTGTCAATATATCTCTTATGATCACATTCACCAGAATAAAAGAGTAAAGGTGAACATATATTTGCAAGGGCTCATATTAACATTCTGAGAAGATTTACACGGTAATACTGCTCTTATCATGTGTGGTCATGCACTGCATGAACCGATATGCTCTGAACAAAGCTCAAAAACAAAAGCAAAGAAGTAGGCCAATCAAGAAAGCATAACAAATCATTATTAGAATACTACAGTGTTGATAAACTTTTAGCCATTAGTTCATATTTCACCTCCACTTACTGACGAAGTAGGAATTCAAGTGGTAACGTAATGGCAAAAAGAGAAAATAAAGAAGGAAAGGGCTGTCAATATATTCATCTTTCCTTATTTAGCCCTTCTTTATAGCTGTATATTCCTTGATTACCTCTCTAAGATTTTCAATATTATTGTATATATTCTTGCCGTAATTCTTGCTGTATTTCTTCCAATAATAGGCCTAGATTTAAGGGATCTGATTATGCTTACCATATTAGACCGTAGGATTAAGGGATTTGATCATTCTTGATGTCTATATATTGTAATTCTCTTAGTGAAATGATACACAAAACATTTCAGAAATTCTCTTTCATTTTTTCTTGTCAAGGGCATGGAGGACCACAATCAAGCTTTTAGGTTTCAAGGATTTGAAGTGGATTCATACCTCAACTTTCTTTAGCTCCATGGTTCCATCTGCGAGTTCTAGCAGCAATTCATGATTCTGTTCTGATGGTTTTTCACTAAGATCTTCCATATTTTGCGGAGAAAATATGCTTTCTATGCTTGGAATGAATGTTCTTAGAGACAACCTAATAAAGTTCCCTTCATATTCAACTACTTTAAGGCAAGAAAATGAATCTTCAATCTTTTCTACAGCTTCCAATCTGACAACAACAAAAACAAAAAAAAACAAAACACAAAACAAAATAGAACATCTGGGAACCAATTTGGAACAAGAGAAATGTCACAGAAGTTCAAAATATTTTCAAACTGATAAACTACCTTCTGAATTTGCAGTCAAGATCCTGTAAGACAATCAAAGTCTCTTTGTTCTTCTCAATCTGATGGTCGAGTTCCAGAATCTTCAAATCAAAAGCAAACAGACTGAGAGTAGAAAAGGGAAACACAGAATAACCAGAAGCTTTTGATTAATAACTAATGGGATCAACAAGCATTCCAGGTCAAAGAGAAATGTCAGTTTGCAAAGAAAAAAAAAAAAAAAAAAACTGTCACATTTTTAAGAGGAAGCCGAGCAAGATAAACTAAATCTGTCAACTCTTCCAAAAGCTATAGCATAACCTGAAAGAAAGAGCACTATTGAAATAAAAATATGGAGTCTGTGAACCTTAAACTTGGAGGTTCCACTTGGATTTAACAAATCTGCTTCATCCCCATCAGTGAAACTTGAATGATGAGTAAAATTTAAATGCCAGTTTCCGCTCTCAATGCCCTAAGACATAACCCCAAAAAAAAAGAATTACAAGCCTTCATATCAAATTATTAAAGCCACAAAAAATTGGGCTTCGGTGAGGGTTAAATAAAAGCTCAAGTAAAAGAGAGGCATCATTTTATTGATAAACCAGCATATTCCTCTGATAATTTTTTTCATTGATAAGAACACCCAACGTTAACATATTCCTTTTTAAAAATATTTATTTAATATCAAGGACTGCCAGACTCAAGAGCTGCAGTGAGCACTTAAACCATCATAGTGAGGATTTATACTGGAAAGTTTATTTATTAACAAAATACTGATAATGTACTCTTTCTTCTTCAGTTATCTATAAAAAGAATAGACAGATTGTATCAGTCTTTTATCATGGATATCTGTTTTCTTAATCAGTCATTTCATTGTCCTCCTCGTAACATAAGAATCAGGGTGGTCTAATTGCTCACTAGAATAACACACAGCTTTTGAAACTAGTGCTATATAGCATCATTTACTCCAAGCCCTTCTGATCTTCAGAAAGAAAATTGACACCAAGTAATATCGAAACACATCAGTAACCAAATAAAAACAGAAAGCATGTTTGGAATTAAACTATGAGGCTGCAACTTTAACCTGGGCTTTTTCCTTTTATTATATCTCCCATCCTATATAACAAATACTAAGCAGCCTTGTGTAAATGAGCATTACTGAAAAAGCAACATATGCTCCTCACCTTTGATTCATGGAATTCCAAGGAACAACTTAATCCTTCCAGGTCACTCTCCAATTTAGTAGAATCTTCAATCCAATAAATAAATAAAATACAAAATAAAACACAGCAGGTGAAATATTGAACAAAGAACCATGAAGAAACTTATATCTGATTTCCCAACCTTCCAGATATGTCCTTGAAAGCACCTCAAATTCTTCCTCAGCTTTTGCATTTTCCTCTTCCACGGACTTCAGTTCTTTCTTCAAATGATCCAAAAATTCCTCTAAAGTAATGTAAACAATTTTTCAAATCGGTCAAATACCACAAAAAGAGAAAATATATAAAATAACGAAACGAGGGAGGAAAAATTAGCAACACCGACCCAAATCTTGCAAAGACAACGTGCTTATATCCGAAGTATCAGACAAAATTTGATCTATTTTGCTCTGTAACATTACATTCCATAACAAAATAATTTTTAAAAAATAAAAAAGTGCAAAATTAGTACCAGTATTAAAAAAAATAACAAACTTTTAAACGCATACCATCAATTTAATCTTCACCCCTTGTTTTTTTTCAAGTTTACCTCGAGATGAAGAGCACAGTTCTTGAGTAATTCATCCACTTCTGCAGGGTTTAATTGTGGAAGTTCCCCAAATTTTCTACTGTAACAAAAAAATTTGAAAAATTACAAATAATAAACACACGATGCTTAAAACCTCACCTATACCCAGACAGACAGAGAGCAGAGAGCAGAGAGAACCTGCGAATGGAGTTGAGATCAAGAGGTTTCAGAGAAGGAGGAATAACAGCTGAATTATCCAATTCTACTTCCATTTCTTCTCTTGTGTCCTCTTGGGGGTGTTATTTTCTGTCACAATTCTCCTGCCAACGCTACTCTTGACTGAGAAACGATAGAAAAAGTTCAGAATTTCTGAAAAATGGGGCTGTTTTCCAACGGAATTCCGGCAGTACATTCAGAATGCGACCAAGTAAAATGCAGTCGCATTCTGAATGCGACCATAACCCCAGTTTTTCCACAAATAACCGGATATTACCACCCAAAAAAAAAAAAAATGCCATGAGACCTAGGTCGCATTAATTAAGTTCACAGCCCCTCTGCGCAACACCCCTTCTTCCTCAATTTCTGGAATCCTATCTTCATCAACTTATTTAATTTTCAGCCATCAAAATCTCCTCCAAACATCATCAAAACTTCACTAAAACATCACAAATCCAAGCTAAATGCTATTTCATGCAACCGGCTATACAAGACACTAAAAATAGCAATATAGTATTCATTTGTTCTCCAAGTAAAAATTACATTTAAAAGACTCACATATTTAACTACAACTCTCTACATAAAAAGGTTCAGATGGAATAATGATATTATGTAACAGAGACTTTAATCACATAGTATTATCAATCAGTGACTTGGAAAACTTCTGGAAAATTTTTGTTACTAATCTTAAATTTTAAAAGGTGAATGCCAAAAAGGTAGAGGAAATCGGTATTAGGATAAAGACCTATTAGCCAACTTGGTTGCGATCAATGGCGATTGCATGAGAGCTAGCTTGAGAGGACCTGGTTGGAGCTCAAGCTCTGCCCAACGAAGAGTGCAGACATTAACAGTGAAGCCCAATCCCTCAAGTAGAGCTTTGCTGCTTTAGGCACGTCTTTGTGTAACTGCAACACCCATCTCAATGAAGCT
Organism: Voacanga thouarsii; assembly: GCA_026120185.1. Classification (NCBI taxonomy): domain Eukaryota; kingdom Viridiplantae; phylum Streptophyta; class Magnoliopsida; order Gentianales; family Apocynaceae; genus Voacanga; species Voacanga thouarsii. Next base: position 2,146,738 of record JANUWF010002419.1, on the reverse strand, counting down.
GACATTCTCTCTCTGTGTCTCTCTCGTGAAGTATTCCTTAATGCAAAACTTATAGTAATTAAAGAATTACTTTGAAGGAAGAAGAGAGGAAGAAGAGAGCAATTCATTCACAAATTGTCACTCTGAATGAATGCACCAAAGTTTTGATTGAATTCGGCAGGCCCACCACTGACTACACAAGAAGGAATGCCTTTTTCATTATGTTTCATCCACAGCAGAATTACTTGTCACAAAATTTGAAAGTATATTCAGGAAAGGAAAGGACCATGTGCAATCAGAAATATCTTCATTTAGCTACTATTTCCAGGAGATACGGGCCGTAGAATGCGACCATCTTATTTAGCTGGTAGATGATGCTAAAATGACTTGGTGAGATGTTTCTTAAATATAATAGCAGTTCCCGACTGTCATAATAAATGATAACTTATTAGAAATTAAAATTAACTGATTGGAAAACCCATCTCATGCAACAATATTACAACACCAGAGATAATTACATTAGCTGCATGTGGGAATCACAAGGCAAAAAGGTGCAGAACCGATTGAAAGCAAGAAAACCGAGTCAGAAAAAGAATTTTTTAATTCGCAAACTCACTGATCAGATGATGATACAATATCCTTTAAGCACATCAAGCATGAATAATTCTAGGTAAAGATTAGATCACCTTCACCTCACAGGGATTAGACAAATGAAAATTTATTAATCTGTTAGCCCAAGAGTGCAAGACAATCAATGGTATCAGAAATGAAATTAACACGGAACACTCAAAAAGTAAAATGGGGCCCCAAAGACAGTGATATAATTAGTCTTTCATAGATGATTGCTCTCAGACGAGGACAAAACAGATTGCATGTGGGTAGGGAGGGGTTATAACAGAGAGCCCTTAATCCTCAACAACACATATATAATGTCTAACAAAGAACTAAGCATAAAGTAAAATTTGAAAAAACACTGGATAGAGAGAAAAAAAAAAAAAAAAAAGGAGAAATGCCACAAAACAGCCCAATACCTAAAGGGTGGGGAATGCAAACTTGAACTTATGACTGTTGCAGAAACACCAAAACAAACCAGATACAAAAACCATAAATTAAATAGACAAAGAGGAGAAAAATACACATTTCAATACTACCCAATTCATATTACAACATCAAACCCACAAAACAAACAAACCTATATAAGCAAAATACGCCAAGAAAGCAAAGCCAACCTCAATGCAGAAAACCACAGATATATAAGTGCAAACTACAAAAATTAATTCATAATTAACCCCAAAAAAATGTATTTTGAATTCCATTGTGATATTAAATCCCAGAAAAGCATCAAATATTGTCAGAAGCTATTCAAATTTTGTTCAGAATGGTACAGTAACAACAGTCGAAGTATTCACAAACATGCAACAAAATAATTGCAGATTTTTTCATGAACAAGGAAAAGAAACCTCACCCTCACCAATCGATTCCATCGATGTTTGAACTCTGATTCTGTAAGTAATAAATTATCGGAGGAAGAGGAGCCTGTCCTCGAGTGCCGGGATTTGGAGGCAAGGGAAGTTCGGAAATTGTCCCAAGAAGAGTGTGATTTATCAAGAAGTTAAATTATAATTTGGCCCTTGAAATAATGCATTGTTTCAATTTGACCTAACAACTAATTTTCTTAAATTAATTTCTTAATTTTTAAAACTCCCCATGAGAGCATTTTTTTTTTTTAGCAGTTTCATCCTTAAGCTTTATATGAATGATAATTGAAATTATATACAAAAGTGTAAAAAACTAAGGGTGAGGTAAAAGAAAAAAGAATTATTATATATTTTTTATCACATTTTTTAATTATTTTATACTATTTATTTTTTTGTATTTTACCAAACATTAACATTTTTTCACTTTATCATCATCATCATTATTATAATTTAAATAATATTTATTTAATTAATGCTTTTATTAGAAAATAATTTTGTTCAATTATAAATTTTAGATTATTATTTAAAAATAAAATTTACTTCACTTTTTGTGTGGGTGTGTGTGATATTTTACAACTAAACTATCTACAACTCTTTTAGTAGATTATGAACTAATGCAAAATAATCATATATTACCATAAAATATAGAAACCAAATAATCATATAGGACCAAATTGACCCAATCTATTTGTTGGGCCCAAAGTGAAAATTATAATCTTGAAAAAAATAATAGGTCGGGTCTTTAAATTGACAAACCGGCCCCTAACCCACATTCTCTCCCCGAAAAGGGTGAAACTTTTTCCGGAATTTCCAGAAAACGGGGCTGTTTTCCAACAGAATTCCAACAGTGGGGCTGCCTGAGTCGGAATTCCGAAAGTAGGGAGGTCGCATTCACAAAATAAAATGAGGTCACATTCACCCATAAACCAGTTTTCCCACCCAAAACCGAATATTAAACTAAAAAAAATTAATCACATGCGGCCTAAGGTCACATTTGTGAAATGCGACTTTCAGGTCGCATTCACAGAATGCGACTTAAGGTCGCATTATTATTCAGCTTCACAGGTCAAAGAATGCGACTTTCAAGTCGCAACACTTCATCAATTCTTATCCACTCCGGAGCTGCAACACCGTCGCAGAGGGGCCTTCGCCGCAACAGCGCTGCAACAGTTCGCCGGTGCCGCAACAGCAAGATTCCTGGTAAACATCAACCCTTTCCCTGGTGAACTTTTTAGATAGTGAAGAATTTGAAATACTGCATCCATATGATTCTCCTTCAGACAACAGATAAACTAACTTACTATGCTTATAATAGTATATGCAATGTTATGACGAGTATATGATAAATAAATTAGCTTACCCACTTGCCTTTGGTATCTTCCTTTGTCAACTTGTGCTTGATTCAAACACAACCTAAGTCCATGATTTTGAACAATTGGAGTATCTATCGGCTTGAAATCTAATGGTCCTATTTCTGCTTACAAATCTAACGCATATTTTTTTTTTTTAAGAAAGAAATATGCCTTTTTCTTTATGTTGCCACCTCTATCCCCAGAAAATATATAAGCCCACCTAAGTTCTTCATTTCAAATTTAGTAGACAAGTGCTTTTGTAGGTTGGAGATTTCCTTAACATCATCTCCGGTAGGAGTTAATAACTTGAGAAGTCCTTTGATTATTCACTAATTTTTTCGAATGATGATTTTAGGCTGATATTATGCAACAAGCTATGACAGTGGGCAAACGTCACATTCACAGTGCCGACTCGGTGTCCCGAAGAGCATTTATTGACATTCGAGATATGTGTGCCCGAAGACTTGCAGTATGTCATCAGGAACACGACCGGTATGCTGGGCCAATACTGGTCGATACAAGCGAGCCAACCATCGTCGCAGTGACCCAGCCTACATCAAGGCCCCGAGATCCTGTTGATGGACGTATGCACCCAGGAGTAAGGTGTGGGGGCAGAAGACCCAGAGTTCGAGCGCATCCTCCACCTCACGAGGCTGTTCCAGAGGTACAGCAGGAGCTTGAGATTCAGGAGGAGACGGGAGGTGGCACACAGACCGAGATTGCTGTTGGTGATTTCAACACCCGGGGATGCTTTTCACACTGATATTACACCAGATGATCTGATTGATCACGACTTCGTTGTCATTCCGGTTCACTCTCCGCGTATGACAGCGGGCGTGTTCAATGACGGGGATGCGGGGCCATCGTGCCAAGACCGGATGACAGGCATTTCTCGCATTGAGGAGCTTCCAGTACGTCCCTTTCATGGTATAAATCTGTCACCGGCGACGCAGACCGGGTGCACCTGCAGCAGGCCAGATCCACGATCCCAAGCCAGCTCCTGTGCCAGTACCGGATCAGCTTCCTGAACCTGTGCCAGCTCCAAACCAGCTTTCGGATCCCATGCCAACAGGCCAACAGGTCCGGGATCCGGATCATGCACATGACGGTGATGAGCCAATAGGTGGTGGGAGACCAAGGCGAAAGATTAAACCTCGCTGTCCTTGTGTACTCTCACCACATTAGGCGCAATTGATGTTAGGAGATACTCTGTACTTTATATACCTTTTGTGAGCTATCTTTGTTGATTTTGGGTGATTAAAAGACCATATTCAATTGTTTTTTGTATTGTTACTTGTGGACTTTTTTTAAATTTGTATACAGGTTATGGATATGAATCATTTCAAGCTAGTATTGTTGCTTGTGGACTTTTTTTAAATTTGTATACAGGTTATGGGTATGAATCATTTCAGTATATATGTTTAAAAAAAACAAAAATGACCTTAAGGTCACATTCTCCAAATGCGACCTCAACAGACTAGTTCCAATAAAAGCCGACTCCCACTTCCAGATCTGCAGATGTATTTCATTTCGGGCAACCCTTAAAAAATTGTAATACTGCTACGAAATGGATGTTTGATGGATAGCTCAAATTGGGTTTATTGATTTTGGACTTCGATCTACTTAAAAAGGTAACATCTATGCATTCCGGTTGATTTTATTTATAATTTTCCAAGTCATTCTTTCAACTCTCGTGCACATTTTCATTATTTCCTCACATTTCTCAGATTGTGCCCACATTGTAACCATGACTGCATTGGATCCCCCTATTATGCTCTACTTTTTTGGGATTGTCAAATTCAGCGGGATTATCGAGGGTCTATATGGTTTGATGGGGCTATTAAAAAAACCTGAATACTCCGGCGTCAGATATCGTACTCTGAACTACTTGAAAAGGTCCGTAACTATCTTGGATTGGGAGAGAGAAACATGATATTCATGATTACACTCCGACATTCATTCCTGTATGGATCTGATCAACAATATGCTGCGAATGAGTTGAGCAATGACGATGATATGGAGGTTTTATGGATGCTGCCAAATGAGTTTAAATCACAGAGCATCCAACTTCATGTTAGCTACTCTGACTTGACATCTCAACACACAGGTCACTTGGCAGGGTTGTCTCCACCAACGGGTTCATTCTTAGTAATGCTTAACCAGGTCACGGGTTTGAGTCACTCGATGAATTCATTATCCCAACTTCCCACGGGCATAAGGATGGAAGACTTGAACAACATACGCCGCCAATCATTTTACCAACCGATGAAATATACAAGTGCAACATTAAACGTTACCGGAACTGGATACATCAGTTCAACTGGTAGTAATGTAGAGACAGTCGATGTTGGTCACACATCTGAAGGTTTGGGAAGAAAGAATAACTTGATCATTCCCGAGCAACTACTAGTTCAAATACAAAGTCGATAGGAGGTGGATACGTATCCACCAGACGGCAACCAACTGCATGCTAGCACTACCCCAATAGATCTAGCATCTCAATAGCATGCGGTCATAGGTGCAGTGAATGTTGATTCAATGTTGCATACATTTGACGGTGACTGTTTCACTGGCTCAGAGGGACTAATGAATTGGTATGACACAGATGAGAGTGAAGAAAGTGACATTCCAGCAAACATTCCCGCATCTGAAATGCAAGAAGACATGAATGACATAGCGGGGCCTTCTAATAACATTTCTCAATCATCAAAATTTCCAATATTTGATGATATAGGGTCTGGTGCATGTGCTAATGAATCACACAACAGGCACTCAGTCGATGTTACAAGAAGTTGGTCTGACACTGACACTGATTTGCGTCTAAACATGACATTTCAGAACAAGAAGGAGGCTATACATGCAGTAAGAAAGTGGTCTATTCAAGCATGTCGGGAATTCAGAGTCTTGGAGAATAAGAAAGACAGCTAGTATGCTAAGTGCAAGCATTCAGGTGCCGGCAATCCTTATTCTTGGCATATTCTCATTATACATAAGAAGACTTATGGACAGTGGCAGATAACAATTTTGAACAAAGAACACATGCGTCATTACAGTTGTGAACAATGTGCATAGGAACATGGATCATCGGTTCATAGCCTATAATGTGACACATTTAGTATTAAATGACCCTGAATGCCATGTGAGTGATGTTATTGCTGAAGTTCAGAAACTGTGGAGGACGGGTTGTTCTTATAATAAAGCTTGGGAAGCCCGAAAGGTTGCTATGGAACTTGTATATGGTGATTGGCCCTCAACGTAGATTGCCCTACCAAAATACATGCTTGCCTTGCAGGATTCCAATCCTGGGACTATTGTGAGGTGTAGACACCATTGGACTAGTGTGGGTGATTTGAAAGCTTTTGGTTTCCTTTTCTGGTCATTCAAACCTTCAATTGTTGGTTTCAAATATTATCGTCCAGTGGTATCAATTGATGAAACCCATTTAAGGAGACTTTATCAAGGCAAACTGTTGGTAGCGTCCACTTGGGATGCGAATAGTCACCTCTTCCCTCTTGCATTTGCCATCGTGGATGAGGAATCATTGGAGAGTTGGAACTGGTTCTTAAAACTCCTACGTCAACATGTCATTTTGGACAGACATATATGTCTTATTTCTGATAGACATAAAGGCATTATCAATGCTGTACACCATATGAATGAGTGGCAAAAACCTTTGGCTTTTCATCGATATTGCCTCGGGTACATAAGGGGAAAGTTTAAGAACACTAATTTAACAAGTTTGATGTACGCTGCTGGTTTAGAGCGCAAAAAGACCAAGTGTCAATTATATTTGGATGAAATCAGGATCTGAAAAGAATAGGCATTTAAGTATTTAATGGATATTGATTTGGAGAAATGGACTTTGCAAGATCTCTTCCGCTGAAAGTTTTAGTTGAAACTTCATTTCAGAAGTTAGTTAAATATGTTAATGAACATAGGGATGAGGCATCTAATTTGAGACACCCTTTACCATCTGAAATGTGGAAGTTGTATTCTTATTTTGAGGACAAATCTAGAGAACATGTTGTAACTGAATTTAATGCACAGGCTGGTATATATGGGATCAAATCGTCTGTTCAACAAGGGAGTAGAAATCCAAATGTTTACAGTGTCAATTTAACGAAAAGATCATGCACGTGCCAAAAATGGAGTATATATGGTATTCCTTGTTCACATAGATTTGCAGCATATCGTCACAGAGGTTGGAATCCAATTGACTTTGTTTTGGAGTTCTATACTAGAAGGAATTATGAGTTGACATATGTGGCAAATGAACAATATTGGAGGCCTTCTAATTTTACGCTTGCACCAGTGGAAGAAATTATGCGAAATGAAGTTCCTGGCCGTCCGCAAACATCAAGGATACCTTGTGATATGGATTATTGGACATCCAACTCTCCTCCAAGATGTAGCAACTGTCATAGGAGTGGACATACTAAGAGGAATTGTAATAATAATAATTTTACTGTTTCGAGAGACTAGCCCTTGTCATCATCTATTAGTTCGTTTTCTGTTTAATTGTACTTTCAACACAGTTTTTCTATGTACTTGCGATATTATTCTTGTTATTTTGAATGCTTCAATCATATATACTATTATATTGAATGTTATTCATGTGAAAAAATATTGACTTGAATTGCCACAGGAGGATGTGAATCTTTTGGATTTTACTGGTAATTAACATGCATCCCACAGGAGGATGTGAGTCTTTTAAATGTGATTTTTACTTGGAGAACAAATGAATACTATATTGCTATTTTTGGTCTCTTGTATAGCCGGTTGCATGGAATAGCATTTAGGTTGGATTTGTGATGTTTTAGTGAAGTTTTGATGATGTTTGGAGGAGATTTTGATGGCTGAAAATTGAATAAGTTGATGAAGATAGGATTCCAGAAATTGAGGAAGAAGGGGTGTTGCGCAGAGGGGCTGTGAACTTAATTAATGCGACCTAGGTCGCATGGCATTTTTTTTTTTTTTTTTTGTAATATCCGGTTATTTGTGGAAAAAATGGGGTTATGGTCGCATTCTGAATGTGACCTCATTTTACTTGGTCGCATTCACACTACATTCAGAATTCCAGCAACGGCAGCCCCACTGTCGGAATTCCGTTGGAAAACAACCCCATTTTCCGAAAATTCCGAAAAAATACAGAAAAACAAATTTGACCATTTTGTACGTTTAAAGGCTACCAAGTAAAACTTCAAACATGGAAGGCTAAACATAAATTGGTCACAAACTTATGTTCATAGATCATTTCATCTTTCTTCTAACTTCTCTACCTATGATGGCAAATAGGAACAAAGGCTTGTACACTATTTGATGTGCATAAATAAGAGACAGAAATTTTCAATAAGCTCACAAGCACCAGATCAAGTATTACATATCAAAACAAGGAAGGATCTTCAAATGGCCACATAGCACAATTTCTCCCCACTAACTAGTTCCCTTAACTTTGGCACCTCAATCACACAAGCAGTTTGCCATCCTCTAGAGCTTATCAATATGAATCAAAATACAAATAAAGGGATACGCTATAAAAGTTAAGAATTTTGTGGCAAGAAAGCCTAAAATGCAGAGAAGTAATAAATGATGTAATGGAATATGTTCACTGCATTTACATGCAAAGAGATGAAAGGAGAAGGGGGAAACAAACAACCTACAGAATGAACAATAGTCATTAAGAAGAAAAGAAGGAAATTTTGGCTAAATTCTACAGAAAATGTAGTGAATTTGCTGCTAATACACTATGATTACTCAAAACTGCTAATGAACCATAAGCTCCATATTCAACAGTGTTAAAACATCTTTTCCAGCAAGCTTCCTGGATACTAATTGCTGCCATCATTAGCTTCTGTGGTTGGGAAAGTAAATTCATAATTGTAATTAGATAAAAAAAAATGAAAAATCAAGATAGAATAAATGGTAATTTCACATCTCCATCAAAATAACTATGCCAAACTAGAATTACAGGGCAAGATCTATACATACAACAACACATGGTTTGGTGAAAACTCTACATCCATGAATCATACCAAGTAGTAGCTATAAACTTTTTGCAGGAACAGTTACAATTTTTAAAAGTGATAATATGAAAATATTTATACCACCTACATATACTTGTTATGTCCAAAAATGCTGAAAGTAGAATAATGAAAACAGAAATTGCATCAATGATCTACTATAATATGCATCTACATGCTATTATACTAACAGAGCAAAACATTTTGCAACAATCATATTTATGATAAAAGATAACAAATTATTAAACATTTATATATCATTTAACCCTCTCTGTAAATCTCATGAAACAGTTGTGTGATTTAATGATGAAGTTCCAAAAAGACTAAGTTCAAATTGTCCTTCAAAACTTGTAAGAAATTCTGTTTGGAATGAACAGAGTTCAGTTTCCATTAGTTTTTTATGCATGTCAAAGAAGAGCACTTGAGAAACTTGTTAAGTAGAAGTAGACAAAAATAATAAGCAATCAAAAGATGATAGCGTAAGGATCCTACTATTCTATGAAGGTATGTTCATCAGAACAAATGAAAGGATTTAATCTCAACCAAATGTATTAACATATTGGCTCAATGTTTCTGTTACCAACGGCATGCTGTAAAAGTTCATTTAATTGAGATTGTGAAAAGAACAACGTGATATAAACATAAAGAGCACTTTTCTAAAAATTGAAAAGAAATAGAAAACTAATTCCAGACCTCAAACAACACCGTCATGCTACAACCTCAAACTGCTTCAGCACATCACAATTTGGTGTTTCCTATCTTAGAGTCCCCCTTCTCTATCTCAGAGTCTTTCTTATTTAAGTCAAAGTGTTCATTTTCAGCATAAAATGTTTCACAAACAATCTAGATTTTAGCAAACATTCTATCCTAGATCGTTTTCATCCCCCATATGCATTAAGCAAACATTTTCTGTATAAACGCATCTTATAGATCAAAATGAAGAAGTGATAAGTGTCACTAAAATCACAACAACAACAAGGCAAAAGTTAGTATAGAAAGCAACTGCTCATGCAAATACAAGTGCTATGTATCATTAGGATCATTCAAAAAGTCAGTGTCAATTCATTTTGTGAATGATCGTGAATTCCTGCAGCTCATATAGATGACCGCTGAGTTTCTAAATCTATGTAGATTCACACAATCAGTTCAGAACATAGCATCAAAACCATTCTAAAAGTACACATCCAATATAACCTCCAAAGCAATACAAAAAATAAATCCAAGTAGTCCAAAATTATGACAATAAATTTCATGTTGGCATGACAGATCCAATAAGAACATTTTAAAGTTAGGCAAGATAAGTTTGTCATAGAGATCTTTGTTCCTCTCCGATAAAAATGGAGAAAAGAAAACATTTTTTAATTGCTCATGATAAGGCTAAACACGAAATAACACACAACAACTACACAACAGTGGCAGATAAACGAGACTAATGCAGAGTGTGATTATCTGAATTATCTTTTTTTCCAAAAGAAAATAATGGGATCACTTAACTACAAATGCAATTATTATTCCTATTACATTATGGTTTTCACAACACTCTGTCGTCCCTATCAGAAATGAAGTCCAATTAATATTCCCATTCTTACACTCATAAGTCATGAATTTCAGAAATTACAAGAACATTCTTGAACAGAACAAAGTGAAGATTAAAAATTGATCTCTTCTTTATGAATTAACAAGAAGAACCTGCTTATCACCTTGAAGTTGTAGTTTAGTTGAAGGATATATGCCAAGCAGGGAGAGAGAGTTATCACTTTCTGTAGGATTCTTACACAAGAACACAATTAGCTTCAACTACCCATTGCATCGAACACAAGAAATCCTTGGACCCTACTACAGTTGACTGTAATCTCTCTATTCCTATCCAAGCTGAGATCCACAAAATCATGAATCTCCAAAAATTTGAAAAACCTAAGATCTAGCGCACTAATCCCTCGCTTTACACAAATTCAGACATGGATTAACAAAATTAAGATTGAGAAACAACAACGTAGAGCTGATAGGGTCGATTAAAAACCCTAACTCACCAAATTCACGAAGGTGCAGATCATTATGATTGATGATGGAGTCGCATATAGCAGCCAAGTTGATGTTGGCGTCCCTTCTCACCTTCCAATTCTTGTTCTTGGAGTTACAGACGGCAACGGAGAGGGATAGGGAGGGGAAATTTAATGGATTTGAAAGGCATGTAAGGATTCAGTAGCAAAAGAGATTGAAGGTGTGGGAAAGAAAGATGAGATCAGAGCGAGATAGTTTTCTCAGAAGATAAAAAGAGGATAGGAGGGAATAGGAGTTTCATCTATCTGCCAAAGTCTTGAAAGGAAAAGTGAAAATTTTTAACTAGGTATAAATTTTAGCCAGGGAAAAGAGGAGGGGGACTTCTGCCCTTGAATTGACGAGAAGGGGAGGGGAAAAGGGGGAAATTTTTTATAAATGTTGGGAAACTTATTTCTGAAGTGTAGCTGGCAAGATTTTTGCTAAAAAGCCAAGCATCTTTTTTATTAAGCAACAAATTAAAATCGATTACACATATACATACATATATACATACATATACATATATATGTATATGTATGTATGTATACGTGTATTTATGTACTCTAATAATCTTATTTTTATCTATCATTTCTAATTTTGCTATTATCTTATTTTTATCCCAAAACTGAATAGGATTCTTAGTATAACACTGTTGTAATTTTGTTTTAATATTTTCTATATCAGAATTCAATATCCTCAATTCTATCTGACATTGTAAAAGAGGGGTAAAAATCTTAGCTTGATATCTTAATAAGGGTGTTCCTTTAGGAAAAATCGATTTTTTACTATATCCTAAATCACCATGTTGGGCTGTGTGGGAAATAAAATTAATAGGAAATGGTTTAGCATTGGTTTTTTTAAATCTTTTAACAACAATCAAATGGTGACAATGTGTCTTAAAATGTATCTGATAAGTTAAAGTATCAAAAATAACTTTATGAAATAATTGTAAGAAATTATTTCCAAGTAAAATATCAAGACCAGTATTATACAAGTAAAATGGTTGACATTTAATAAGAAATGATCATAATAATATTATAGGTTGCTCTATTCCAGATGAAACTTCTATAATATTATTTGAAATATCTTTTCCTTTAATAGGTTTTAAAGATTGATGATATTCTTTAGGAAAACAATCAGCTTTACATAAGTATGATCCTGATCCGCTATTTATGTATGCAGCAAAATATTCAGCTCTATAATATTTATAAGTAATTCCGATTGGGATATAAATACTATAAGGACTTGTCATTTTGGAATGTATATTAATTTTCCATTATAGGTAATCTTTAAACCATAATGAGATATCTGATAAGGTTTAACTGTTTCAAGAAAGGTAGTTTCTAGCATAATTTCTAAAGTATCATTCATTCCTTCATTTTCAATTAGCAATCTAATATTAATTATTTCTGTTCCAAATTTTAATAATGTTTCAACAATCTCATTTATTTCATGTATTTCTCCGTTAAAATTTGTCTATTGATGAGGGTTTTCTAAAGGGAATTTTTGTAAATTATTACATAATTTATGACTTATATAATTTCCATTAACTCTAATATCTATTAAAATATTTACAAGTTTAAATTGAGATCCATCGAAATATTCTCCTTTTATCTTATAGTTACTTACTTCGTAATTCTTAGGTATTATAGTTTTATTGTTTATCTTGTTAATAGGATTTCTTATAGCATGAGTATTGGTAAAAGATAATCTAGGTGGCATATAATTTTTTGTTATTAAACATTTTTCTTGTAAATATAAATTTAAAGGAGTTGAATCTATTTATTCGATTAGAGGTAAACTAGGTACCTGAATCTGACACACTTCATTAAATAGATATGGATAATCTATTGTATCTTTTATATGAAAACAATCAGAGTGATGAGTATTTGAAATAGCACTAGATATTGCATAAGGAATAAGGTGGATTATTTTCATAGAAAAAATATTTTCTTTTAAAGTTTTGTAAAAAACTTAAAATTTTTATCAAAATCTTTATCTTTTATATTATAAGCTATTATGGGGTAAATATTAAATTTTAATTTTCCGTATTGGAGGTTTCCTCTTAAAATTTCTAAACATGCTTCTTTTCGATTTCTAATCCTATTATCCATTATTGCTAAATCTATTGGAGTATCTAATCCTTCTTTGAAGGTTGCTTCAATAATATACTATTTTCATATATATATATATATATATATAACTTCCTCTTATCTGAATCTGAAAGTAGAATCTCTTCGCCTCACTCTCACAACTCAGTCGGGCCGGTTGCTAGCCTGCCTTTCTTCTCTATGAGAAAAGGAAGTTACAAGCCGAAACTACATTTGTAGAACGATAATGTTAAGAATGAGACCGAGGACGAATGCTAAAACCAAGAATGCCCGCAACTTAATAGTAGGCGCTCTAATAGATTGGGACTCTGGCAACTCAGCTCGCTAGCTATATCTAACTCGATGTGTGCTCCGTTCGAAAAAATTGGTGGAAAGAGTCTATTCCATATACCAAAGCCAAGCTAACTCAATAAAAGATTGAACAACAATACAAACCGCGAATTCTGTAGCAGCTGATGTTGCGGTAAGCGGATGTGTTGGTATTGACTTCGACGGAAGGGCTTTGGCTACTCGACCAAGGCCAAGGGTAGAATATGCTAAGACTACTAGGTTCGAAAAAAAAATATATATATATATATATATATACACCAAATACATACCAAAAACTTATATATATATATAGATATACAAATATATACATACACCATACTTTATGTATACACACACACACACACATATATATACATATATGTATATATGTATATTAATATATATATATATATATATATTATCTGTATATTAACAGAACAAGATATGTCTACTAAAGTAGATAAACATTTAATAGAAATATAAAAATAATAATAAATTAGAGTGAGAGAATAATATTAGAAATAGATAAAATGAGAACTTTAATTAGAACATTATTACAACAAAAAGATAAAGAAAAGAAAAAAGAAATAATTACAGAAACTAAAAGAGAAATAAGGATAATAATACCAGACGAAAAGAAAAGCCCTTTATTAAAACATCTAGAAAAAATGAACATACCTAAAACATATAAAGGAAATGAGTAATTCAGATACAGATGAGATTCCCTCTGAAATGGAAAATTTAATAACAAAGATAGGAGATATAGACATGGAAAAACAATTTATAAATTTGAAACCAGAAATAACAGAGATTAAACCAAAATATAATCTTAATATTTCAGATATTCCTAGTTTAAGTACAAATCCTTCTCAAGCTTTTGATAAACCTATTAGAGGATATGCATGATTGAGTTCTATTATGCAACATCAAACAGATAAATTTACACCTTTGGAAAAAATGAGAGCTGAACCTATTAATCCATTTGGAATATACTTGGATATAGATTGTATTGTTAATGTTGAGGAAGCAATAGATAAGTGGGAAACTACTATGAGGATAGCTATTACTATTAATAAATTAGATAAAGAATCTGTAAGACATTTTATACCAAGAAGTTTACTTAATAGTGCACTTAGATATTGGCAAAACCTTTCTGAGGAAATACTACGTACTGTATTTGATACTGATGATAATATTGCTAATGTTATCACAAGAGCAACAGAAGTATTGAAACTTGAATTTCTAGGAGAAGGAAATTTCTTTGAAGATCCATCAACCACACAAAAATATTTAATTGCTTTATTACGATTACAACTTTGTTACATGTGTGAAATTGATAAGTATATATGTGTATTTCAAGATTATTATTATCATATTTATAATCAAGTTCCTAATACACACTTATTTTTTTACAAAAATACCAGACTCATGGGGACAAAAATTAATAGATACATATAAACCAGGAGATAATGATACATTAGAAAAAAGAATTACCCCTTGTAGAGATAAATTAAGTGAATGGTGTGGAGATGCCATCTAAGTAAAATTAACTAGAAGATTAAGGAAAAAGATTTCTTTATGCTGTGATAAACCAAAATTACCATTAATGACAGGATGTGATAGTTCATACTATTATAATAAAGTAAAAAAGAAAAGAAAAGAAAAGAATATAAAAAAAGATATTTTAAGAAAAGAAAATTCAGATATTATAAAAAGAAAAAGTATAAAAGTCCTAAAAAACCAACCTTTAAAAGAAGAATGAAAAATGTAAAAGAATGTCAATGTTATTATTGTACGGAATTAGGACATTATGCAAATAGGTGTCCTAAAAAGTTTGATAAAAATAAAGAGAAAATAGAAATTGATGAAGATATTCAAAAAATGATTGAAGAAGGAGAATTTATTCAAATAGATTATTTTGAAGAATTAAGTACGGATGAAAGTATTTTTATCTTAACCGATACATAATACATTGAAACATCTGAAGATGAGTCATAATATAGAAATAATAGAAATAAATCCAGCAATGGATAAAGAAGAAGAATCTTCAGGAGAATATGGTAAAGAAATAGATAAAAGAAAACTAAAATAGATATAACAAGAAAATTTTTCATTAACAAATTATTCAAAATTTCATGTTAATACATTAGAAAGATTAGATATAAAACCTATAAAATATCATTTATATTATGGATTAAATATTCAAGAAAGAGCATTAGAAATGTCTTTAACAAACAATAATAACGTCATTATACCTTTATTAACAAGAAAGAATATTGAAGATAAAATACAAAAATTAAAGCTAGAAATTAGAAATCGTCTTAGATGGATACATATAGGAGCAATTTAGATAATTTTAAAAGAAACTTTTAAAGAAGGATTAAATACCCCTATAGATTTAGCAATAATAGATAATAAAATTCAAAATAAAGAGGATGCATGCTTAGGAATTTTAAGAGGAAATCTTCAATATGGAAAATTAAAATTCAATATTTATCCTAGAATAGCTTATAATATTAAAGATAGAGATTTTGATAAAACATTAAGGAGAAAGAATAAATAATTTTGAAATGACCAATAAATTAATATAAAAAAAAATTGGATAAAACAGAGATACAAGATATGAGATCTTGTTCTAAGACCCCACAAAAGGAGAAAGAAGAAGAGATTTTGCTTAGACCACAAAAAGATAAATTTGTTATGTTCTCTTAAAAAATCTCCCCAAAGATGCTCACTGTTGTGGAGATACAGCAACAGATAATGAAAGAACTCTATAATCTTTCAAATACTGAAACTAGATACTTAGATTATACTAGAGTATATCCAAAAATAAATTATTTACAAAATTTCTCTCCCAGAGAGATAAGATATTGGTACGATTTCGGTGCCACAAATTTAATTTATTTATCTCCACCAAGTTTCGAGGAAATATCTCAATTACCCTTTTAGGTACAAGAAGCAGTGAAAGATTTTTATATTCACAATCCTATTATTACTTTAAATGATATTTTATACTTAAAATTTGTTTCTGTCGGCCCTGATTTTTACAAAGATGAAAGATATCTAGCATTCCACTTTATACAATTTGGAAAGGCTTACCCTTATTCTATTCAAACTAATAATGTTAAAGAATATTAAAGATTTGAGGAATCTAATATTCACTATAGAAAGGCAATTGGAATCTGAATAGTTCTACAAAATACGGAAAGTGCCTTCAAAAAAGGATTTTGCACGTATAGAGGAAAAAAATGTACTCATCAGTCATGATCAGTCCTACAAAAAATATTCCCCCAAGTGCAGAATGATATTTACAAACAAAGATAAAATTTCTTGAAAAATGAATTATACAATCAAGTCTTCAGGCACAAGTCTGAATTTGTCAATTCAAGAAGCATGGAGAAGGAATTTGTCCAGCATGCACCCCTCAAAAAAGCAATGGGTTCAGTGAAGTAGACAAGTATTTAGAGACTAGCCATACCAGCTTCTAGGAGGGTCTGATGACGACTAGAAGACAGCTGGAAGATATACTTACAAAAGGATAAATAAAGAAGAAAATTAATTGCAAGGAGACAAATGACTCAACACAAGATAAGGATGACTCATTCTATATTAACATATGAAATAGACTTCTTAAATGTAATAGATAGTGGTTTTGAAGTCCGAGATCCATCTATAAATATGTACATAAGGGAATAAGCTGATCATCGAGAAATCTACCAACTTTTATGTTTCCTAAAATATAGCCATCTTGTAATCTTTCTCTCTACCCCTTGTAATATATCACTATGAAATAAATCCTTTCGTTAGTATCATTTCAAGAGCCAAGCTATTAAACTTTATATTATCATAAGCCTTAAAGGCATACTGTGCTTTTAACCAAAATTTTATACGTCAGAAGTAGGAAAAGATCTCAGGCTGTACTTTGCGATACTGAAGAAGCCTAGGGAAGTTACCTGTTTGCAACTCAGACAGGTTGGGGCCAAAACACCTGGTAAAATTCCTAAAGTGTGACCCAATATCATTAAGGTCAAAGAGAAACTCAGGTATGGAAGCATAGTTGACCATTTATGCTTTTGATATTATAATAGTTTGATAGTATAACTCTTGATTATGGTACTACTTTCATATTGTTAATGATTACAATATCCGTAAATTCTTTTTTCTATTTGGACTTAGTAATAATATTCTGAGACAACTAACCCAAAAATATTTTTGTTTTGAACTGACATTTGTGTGTGTGTGTGTGTGTGTGTATGTGTGTGTGTGTGTATAGCCTAAGACGCATAAGATCATTGAATCGAATCTTCAATTTTCAATTTACAGCTTTCTTGTAAAAACACTTTTGTGTACTATTATCACCATGAAATAAAAAACCTTTAATGTATCACAACAAGAGCCCAGTTATTAGTCTATATTCTGTTGAACTCATAAAGAGTTACTCTACTTTCTTTATCTAAGTCTCGTACGTCGGAGGTAGGAAACGATCCCAGGCTGTGCTTTGAGGTACTAAAGGAGTTGAGGGAAGTTACCTATTTGCAGAACACAAGCAGGCTAGGGCTGAAATGCTCAGTAAAAGTCCTACAGTGTGACCCAGTATCTTCAAGGTCAAAAAGAGACCCAGGTACGGAAGCATAGTGGACCCTTTATAGTTTGATAGTATAGATGACTAATAACTTAACTCTTGGTGTGATATACTCTAATTTATGATTACAATTTCTGTGTTATCTTTATATTCCCTAGATTTTGTTATAATATTTCAGAATTATATACCTAGGAACATTGTTGTTTTGAATCGACACTTTTCAGCCATTGAAAATGGCATCAGAGCCTTACTCAAACTTGATAATTTAGATATTAAATTAATAGAAACTATCGATTCATTAGATTTTCACATAACTTTTTATGATTTTAACTCAATAGATAATGATTTTGAAGCTAAATATGCTCAAGAATGGGATAATAATGCAGATTTACCTAGGAGATTTACATCTGATAATTATGTTGATGATATTGATTGGGGGTATAGATCTGATTAAAGATGCCTCACAAACCTCTTAACAGACAAAAACCAAAGTTAGAAGATCTTGAAGAGATTGAGAGAAAACTTAAAAGAATTCGAGAAGAAATAAAAGTAATTTTACCAGTTTTCCCACTTAGAAGATATATGTTAACTAAAAGTTCCAAAATATTGTGCAACAGTGCTAGATATCGAAGGGATCACAGTCCCAAAATAGAAGAATTTAAATTAGAAGACTTTAAGCAATTTGATAATATAGAGGAGATAGATTTCTTCGATAATATCGAAGAAGTAGACTTTGTACTTTGTCAAGAAAAGCTAGATCTAAATCTAGAACCCACTGACTTCTCCCAATCAAGCGGAATGCAAAAGGATGGATAAATAGAAATTTGTGCTCTTAACAGAATCTGAAATATCTACTCGATTAGATAAAGACTTAATAGAAATACAGAAAATCATTATTAGCTATGGTGAAAAGATCATATTATAAATTGATAAAATGACTGTCCTAATTAGAACCTTGTTACAAAAAAAAAAAAAAATAGAGAAAAGAGATAGAAACTGAGACTGAGGCTACAAAAGAAACAAGGATTATAATTCCTGAAGGGAAAAATAGTCCGTTATTAAGGCATTTGGAAAATATGAATATTCCAAAAGGATATTTCAAAGATATTATTTGAAATATCTTTCAAATAATATTTCAAATATATTATTTGAATTATCTTTTCCTTTACTAGGTTTTAAAGATTGATGATATTCTTTAGGAAACAGTCAGCTTTACATAAACTTGAGCCTGATCCACTATCTATATATGTAGCAAAATATTCAGCTCTATAATCTTTATAAGTTATTCCTATTGGAAGATAAATAATATAAGGACTTGTCATTTTGGTATATATATTAATTTTCCATTATAGGTTATTTTTAAACCATAATGAGATATTTGATAAGGTTTAACGATTTCAAGAAAGGTAGTTCCTAACATAATTTCTAGGGTATTGTTCATTCCTTCATTTTCAATTAATAGTCTGATATTAATTATTTCTGTTCCAAAATTTAATAACGTTTCAACTTTTTCATTTATTTCATGAATCTCCCCGTTAAAATTTGTATATTGATGTGGATTTTTTAAAGGGAATTTTTGTAAATTATTACATAATTTATGACTAATATAATTTTCATTAGCTCCTGTGTCTATTAAGATATTTATAGGTTTAAATTGAATTCCATCAAAATATTCTCCTTTTATTTTATAATTACTTACTTCATAATTTCAAGGTATTATAGTTTTATTATTTACTTTATTAATAGGGCTTCTTATTGCATGAATATTAGTAAAAGATAATCTAGGTGGCATATAATTTTTGGTAATTAAAGGTTTTTTCTGTAAATCTAAATTCAAAGGTGTTGAATCTATTTCTTCTATTATAGGTAAACTAAGTACTTGAATCTAACAAACATCATTAAATAAATAAGGATAATCTATTGTATCTTTTATATGGAAACAATCAAAATGATGTGTATTTGAAATTCATACGATATTGCATAAGTTATAGAATAAGGTCTATTATTTTCATAGAAGAAATCTTTTCTTTTGAAATTTTGTAATAAACTTAACATTTTTTCAAAACCTTTATCTTTTATATTATAAGCTATTATGGGATAAATATTAAATATTAATTTACCATATTGAAGATTTCTTCTTAAAATTCCTAAACAGGCTTCTCTTCTATTTCTAATTCGACTATCTAGTATTGCTAAATCTATTGGTGAATCTAATCCTTCTTTAAAAGTAGCTTTAATAATTATTTGTATAGCACCAATATGTATCCATACAGGACTATTTTTAATTTCGGGTTTTAATTTTTGTATTTTATCTTTAATATATTTTTTTGTTAATAATGGTATTATTACTTTATTATTTGTTAAGGATATTTCTAAAGCCCTTTCCTGGATATTCAATCCATAGTAAAGGTGATGTTTTCTAGGTTTTATTCCTAATTTTTCTAAAGTATTGACATGAAATCCCGAATAATTGGTTAATGAAAAATTTTGTTGTTGTATCTGTTTTAATTTTCTTTTATCCATTAATATTTCTTTATTATATTCTCCTGAAGATTCTTCTTCGTTATCTATTATTGGATCTATTTCAACTATTTTTGTATTATTCATCTTTAGATGATTTAGTGTATTATGTATCTGTTAATATAAATATACTTATATCAGTACTTAATTCTTCAAAATTGTCTATTTGAATAAATTCTCCATCTTCAATCATTTTTTGAATATCTTCAGCAATTTCAATTTTCTTTTTGTTTTTATCAAATTTTTTCGAGCATTTATTTGCATAGTGTCCTATATCTTTACAGTAATAACATTGATATTCTTTAACATTTTTCTTTCTTCTTTTAAAAGTAGGTTTAAGAGGTTTCTTATATTTCTTCTTTTTATAATAATGAGTTTTCCTTTTCTTAAAATATCTTTTCTTATATTGTTTTCTCTTTTTATATTTTCTTTTGATTTTACTATAGTAATATGGACTATCACATCTTATCATTAAAGGTAATTTTGGTTTATCACAACATAATGAAATCTTTTTCCTTAATCCTCTAGTTAATTTAGCTAAAATGGCATCTCCACACCATTCACTTAATTTATCTCTGTAATGATTAATTCTTTTTCCTAAGGTATCATTATCACCAGGTTTATAGGTATTGGTTAATATTTGTCCCCAAGGGTCGGGTATCTTAATGAAAAAAAAAGGTAAATATGATAAAGTATTTGGTATTTGATTATAAATATGATAATAATAATCTTGAAAAACGCACGTATATCTATCTATTTCACACATATCACATAATTGTAATCTTAATAAAGCTATTAAATATTTTTGAGTGGTTGTAGGATCTTTAAAGAAATTACCTTCTCCTAGAAATTCTAATTTTAGAACTTCAGTTGCTCTTGTTATTATATTAGATAAATTGTCATCTATATCGAATACAGTTTGTTGGACTTCTTCTAAAAGGTTTTGCCAATATCTTAATGCATTGTTTAATAAACTTCTGGGTATAAAATGTCTTACTAATTCTTTATCTAATTTATTAACAGTAACAGCTATTCTCATAGCAGTTTCCCATTTATCTATAGATTCTTCAACATTTGCAATACAATCTATATCGAGATATATCCTAATGGATTTATAGGTTCAACTCTCATTTTTTCTAAAGGAGTAAGTTTATCTGTTTGCTATTGCATAACAGAACTAATTCCCGCGTAACCCTTAACAGGTTTATCAAATGTTTGTGAGGGATTTTTACTTGTACTAGGAATATCTGAGATATTAGGATTATATTTTGGATTATATTCTAGTTTGATCTCTGTTATTTTAGGTTTTAGGTTAATAAATTGCTCTCCTATATCTATATCACCGATTTTTGTTATTAAATTTTCCATATCAGAAGGAATATTATCTGAATTAGAATTACTCATTTCCCTTATATCCTTTTGGAATATTCATATTTTCCAAATGCCTTAATAATGGACTATTTTTCCCTTCAGGAATTATAATCCTTGTTTTTTTTGTAGCCTTAGTCTCAATTTCTATCTCTTTTCTCTTTTCTCTATCTTTTTGTTGTAACAAGGTTCTAATTAGGACAGTCATTTTATCAATTTCTAATATGATCTTTTCACCATAGCTAATAATGATTTTCTGTATTTCTATTAAGTCTTTATCCAATCGAGTAGACATTTCAGATTCTGTTAAGAGCACAAATTTCTGTTTATCCATCCTTTTGTATTCTGCTTGATTGGGAGAAGTTGGTGGGTTCTAGATTTAGATCTAGCTTTTCTTGACAAAGTACAAAGTCTACTTCTTCAATAATATCGAAGAAATCTATCTCCTCTATATTATCAAATTGCTTAAAGTCTTCTAATTTAGATTCTTCTATTTTAGGACTATGATCCCTTTGATATCTAGCACTGTTGCACAATATTTCGGAAATCTTAGTTAACATATATATTCTAAGTGGGAAAACGGGTAAAGTTACTTTGATTTCTTCTCAAATTCTTTTAAGTTTTCTCTCAATCTCTTCAAGATCTTCTAACTTTGGTTTTTTTCTGTTAAGAGGTTTGCGAGGCATCTTTAATCGGATCTATACCCCTAATCAGTATCATCAACATAATTATCAGATGTAAATCTCCTAGGTAAATCTACATTATTATCCCATTCTTGAGCATATCTAGCTTCAAAATCATCATCTATTGAGTTAAAATCATAAAAAGTTATGTGAAAATCTAATGAATCGATAGTTTCTATTAATTCAATATCTAAATTATCAAGTTTGAGTAAGGCTCTGATACCATTTTCAGTGGCCGAAAAGTGTCGGTTCAAAACAACAACGTTCCTAGGTATATAATTCTGAAATATTATAACAAAATCTAGGGAATATAAAGATAACACGGAAATTGCAATCATAAATCAGAGTATATCACACCAAGAGTTACGTTATTAGTCATCTATACTATCAAACTATAAATATGCTTTCGTACTTGGGTCTCTTTTTTACCTTGAAGATACCGGGTCACACTGTAAGACTTTTACCGAGTATTTCAGCCCCAACTTGCCTGTGTTCTGCAAGTAACTTCCCTTAGCTCCTTCAGTACCTCAAAGCACAGCCTGGGATCATTTCCTACCTTTGACCTACGAGACTTAGATTAAGAAAGCAGAGTAACTCTTTATGAGTTCGACAGAATATAGACTAATAACTGGGCTCTTGTTGTGATACAGAAACGGTTTTTTATTTCATGGTGATAATAGTACACAAAAGTGTTTTTACAAGAAAGTTGTAAATTGAAAACTGAAGATTTGATTCAATGATCTTATGCGTCTTAGGCTATAAATAGTTATAAGGGTGTGCGGACTTGAAATCTTATTACAATTAAATTTAAAATGTTGTTATCACTTGTGGAAGTGAGAGTCATTTGTCCGGTAGCAATCATAATCACTTGTGGAAGTGTGAATCATTTGTCTGCTAGCAATTATCTATGCTAAGTTTCTTGTCCTTTGCAATCATAGAGGCTGAGTCATTTGTCCTCTTCTATCGATCTTTATTCTATCTTCCAGTTGCTTCTAATCATCTTCATGTGCATTAGGGATTTTGTCCGAGTGCTTGTCGTTGTCGCTGGTCCCACTGCTTTGTTGAGTACAAGCTAGATAAATTCCACTTGTATGGCTTCTGAATTAACAAATCTTGGCTTGGGCCAGTGGACTCGATTGAATAATTCATTTCTCAAGGAATTTTATCTTTGTTTGTAAATATTTTTCTGCACTTGGTGGAGTCTTTTTTGTAGGACTGATCATTATTGAAGAGCGCATTTTCTTTCCTCCATATGTGCGAAATCCTTTTTTGAAGGCACTTTCCATGTTTTGTAGAACAACTCTGATTCCAATTGCCCGTCTGTAGTGAATATCTGTTTTGTCAAATTTTTTAAACTCCTTTTTGTTTTCTGTCTGAATTGAGTAGGGATATGCTTTTCCAACTTAGATAAAATGAAAAGCTAGGTATCGATCCTCTTCAAAGAAATCGGGTCCAACAGAGACAAATTTCAAGTATAATAGATCATTTAAAGTAACTGTTGGATTATGAAGATAAAAAATCTTTAACCCCTTCTTGTACCCAAAAGGGTAACTAGGATATTTTAAGAAAACTTGGAGGAGAAAGATAAATTAGATTAATTGCTCCAAAATCATAGCAGTATCTTATCTCCCGAGGAGAAGTAACTTGTAGGTAATTTATTCTTAGATATACACCAGTAAAATCCAAGTATCGAGTTTCAGTATTAGAGAGACTGTAAAGTTCTCTCATTATCTGTTGTTGTATCTCCACAATAGGGAGTATCTTTGAGGGTATTTTTTCAGGAAAGATTGTTTTCTTTTTCGTCTGAGGACGCAGACATATTCCCTCTTCTTTTTCTTTCTGTGTGGCCTTTGAACTTGATCCCATATCTTTTATCTCTGATTTTTCTAGGATATTTTTAAGCAATTTACTAATCATTTCAAAATTATTTAGATGAGTCTTTATCATTTTACTTTCTGACATTAATACGTCTGTAACCTCTTTTGTCATACCTGGCAGTTGTGCGATATCCATGATGTCAGAAATATTATCTCGTATATCCTTAATTTGATTGTTCATATCTTCTAATAGCTTAAAGATCCTCTGTTTGGAGGTCGCCATTCCTGAAATACATATCTTCTTTACAGATTAGCTTTTATTTCAAAATATCTTTGCCATATCAAATCTATTTTTGCCTGATTGATATACACCATATATGATCTTGGTCGATATCTTCTAAGCTTCCTGAGTTCATAATCAATTATGTCAAGATAAGAATAACATTGATCAGTGGTCTCTAGTGAATCGAGTGTCCCTTTGAAGTAGTGATAACATTCAGGTGTAATTAGCTCTTGTAAAGTGTAATAGTAACGAACAGATTCAGATACCATGCTCTCTGGTCAAATAATTTGCTAAAACATTTTTGTCAGATTTTATAATTTCAATATCAAACTGATATTCAGCTAATAAAGTTTGCAATCTAATTAATCTTTTATATTCAGGCTTAGAAGGTAAATTATTTCTAATAAAAGCTTTTACTTGTGTATTATCTGTTCGTAATAAAAATCTTTTAGGTAAAAGAAAATAATAAAATTTATGGCAACTTTTAACTACAGCAAGCAATTCTTTTTCATTGATATGATACCTTTTTTGTGTATCACTAAAAGTTTCTGAACAATATCTACAAATTAATTCTTTATCATTATCTTTCTTTTTAAGAACTCCACTCCAATAGTTTTCTGATGCATCTGTTTCTAAAATTAAATCATCTATTTTTGTAGGCAATTGTAGCTTAGGTAAAGTACTACATATTTGCTTAATTTTCTTAACATGATTTTCTAGAGTAGTTTCAAAACTAAATATTTTATTTTGCTTTAATAGATTTTGTAAAGGCTATTTTAATTTAGCAAGATTTTCTATAAAATCTTAAGCATAATTCAGAATTCCTAAAAAGCTTTGAACTTGTTTTTTATCAATCAGTTTATTCGAAAAATTACTTAATTTTTCTAAAATATGGGGTTGTAATTCTATTCCCTTACTATCTATCATCATTCCTAAAAATTCTATTTTTTCTTGCATTAATTTTGCTTTCTTTTCAGATAAGGCTAATCCATGTTTAATACATAGATCACAAAATACATTTAAATGTTTTATATGAGTTTCCAAATAATTAGATACTATAAGGACATCATCTACATAGACAAATATGAAATCATATCGTTTAAATATATTATCCATTTTTCATTAAAATATTTGAAGTGCATTTTTTAATCCAAATAGCATTACTAACCATTCATACTGTCCCTGAGGGGTAGAAAATGAAGTATATTTTATACTATCAGGTTCCATCCTAATTTGCCAAAATCCACTTTTACAATCAAACTTAGAAAATATCTTTTTATTTCTAGTCCAATTAATCAAACTTTCTTTATGGGTAAAAAATATCCATCAAATACGGTATTATCATTTATTTTTTTTTATAACTTATTACCATTCGAGCTTTTTCTCTAACAATTTCTGCATGATTTCTTACCATAAAGGTAGGAGAACTATGAGGAGAATGGCTATCCTGGATTAATCTAGCATCTAATAATTCTTTTAATTGCTTTCAAAACTCTTGTTGATCTTCTTCATTATATCTCATATATATATATATATATATATATATATATATATATATATATATATATATTAATATGTTATTAATATCTTTAGATAGTGATTACTTAATAATAGAAATAGATGGCTGTGACAAATGATGGGAAGCCATTTTAAAATCCAAAACTCATAAATATAGTAATAAATTAGAAGAACAAACTTGTTGATATAGTAGTGATAAATACAGAGAAAAAGGGAATATTAGTAGCATCGATGTAGAATTATTAGCAATTTGTTATTCCTTGGATAGTTTTAGATTATTTATTCTAAATAAATAAGAATTTACATTTAGAACTGATTGTGAAACAATAGTAAAATTTATTAATAAGAAAAATGAAAAACGTAGTTCTCAAAGAAGATGGTTAAATTTTTTAGATAGAATTACTAACGATGGATATAAAATTAATTTTGAACATCTTAAAGGAAAGGAGAATAAAATTGCAAATTAGTTGTCAAGATTACTAATACATCTTGCATAACTTTACAGATGGATTTAAGCAAAAATACTGTAAAGATTGGCCAATGGGAGCTCACCAAGTATCCCAAAGGAACAAATCTTCATTTTAAATCCCCAATTGAAGGTAAATTAGAAGATATTCACTAAATATTTTTAGATAATCTTTGAAATACACAAAATGCAAGTCAAAGATTAAAAGTTCATATTGTAACATCTCATATTTCCATAACGTAATGGGTTGTAACTTTGTGGGATGTCGTCCCATCTAATTGCTGAAATAAGGGATTTTTATAACAAACTTCACTCAATAGGCAGCATAAATATTTTCAAAATAGAAAATTACAAGAATTTGGCTTCTGATACAGATACTCATGGGTATAATAGGTCCAAGATGTAACATGAGCCTCTGGGAGTCCACTGCGCCTTCGTTGTGCCTCTGATCTTAAATTTTTTAAAAGAGATAACACACGTATCAACATAAAGCTCAGTGAGTCCCGTGTATGCTAGTATTTTCAACTAAAAAGATATCATGAAGAATAATCTCAACATATACTAGTTCAGAAATTCTCGTGTGAAAATATTCTCAAAACAAGTATTCAAGGATTTCGAGTGAAAATATGCTGATTTAAGTATTCAGAATACTAGTATAAAATATTCTAATTCAAGTATTCAAGTTAGTGCATACGCCAAGTATTCAAGTTAGTCATGTATTGGATTCGAGGATTGACAAGTTCAAGAATTCAATATTCATATTGCTCATCATGTTTCCAAATCCATATAGAATGTTCGCACTTGAGCACATAAAGAATCATTTAACACTTTACCAAAATCAGGATTTGAAAATTGAAAAGATCACACGAGATATTTCATATCTAAGATTTAAAAAATCAAGTGCTTGATAATTCTTTCAAATTCAAGTGTAACATCCATCTCATAATATATTAGGAAAGCACTAATTATATCAGGAAAAGCACATGATCGTTTCAGGAAAACACTTAGCTAAAACAGGATTTAAAAAGCTGTGGGACTCACTTGGTGTCCTAGTTAAATGCGATGACGTATATAGTACTCTTAGTCCTTTACGAAGCTTTGAAGATAAATGACCTATATCGAGAGTCATTCCAAACCTCACTTATCATTCTATAGTACGACTAACACAAAACTATTATGTGAATAGAAAATATTCTATTTTCTTCTTTCTCACTTCTTCCAACCAAAATGAGATAAATACTTAGAATGATCAAAAGCTCATTAATTCATTTCCCATCTCTCTGGTCAAACAAATATCCAAGGTTTCTATATGTTCTTGTGATCTCTCTTTCATCTATTAACACTAATAGAATAATACTTGAGTTTATTTCATGCTAAACAAAATTCGGCATTTCTTCATTCTTGTCACACTTGTTTATTTATAGCATAACTTTTGATTTATAAGTCCAATTGATGTCAAACTTGTTCCAAAATGTCCTCAAGACATTCCTTTACGATTTCCAATTCATGAACCACTGATTTTCCTTCTTATTTCACTCAGTTTTGCATACAATATTTCAGCTTCTCAATCTCGTTACTGTTTTGGCAGGTTGTGATATTTTCATCATAATGTTTTACTCACAACTCCAAATCATGTAAAAGTGGTCCCAAAATGATCCTAAGATATTTAGCTACAAGTTTCAGATCATAAGGATCCAAATGAACTAGCCAATTTTTACAGTTTATTTGCTCTTCAAGGCTGCTCGGGATTTCTTCAAAACAGAATTTCTGTTTTTGTTTCCTTTCTTCACACCATCTATTCTACTTTAATCCTAACAACCATATAAAAATTAAACCATCTTAAATTACATCATAATGACCTTCAATTCTCTGATTTTTAGAGATACTTAGCCCAAAAAATAACAGCATTAACAATTCATTTTCTTCAACAATTAATTCCATCTTTCTTTTCCATTTCTTACACCTTCTTGTGCAGTCATGAACTCTCAATTAAACCACCATTAAAACACTTCATCTATCATATAAAATATAGTATATAGCTTCTCTAATCAGCCGATATACAACACACACAAAACAGCCCCAAAACATAGCAATTGTCCAAGTAATTCTCATAGTTCTCATGAATTTCCCAATAAAATTAATACCAAAATAATCCTTGCAATTTAATCTACAACTTTAATTCAAGGAGTATGATGTTTTACCTTGTGTATAAGATTTTCCAAGTTTGAATTGCTCCAGAAACACCAAGAACACACACACACTTCTATCTTGCTCGCTCCTTTTTTCTTTTTCTCTCTACTTTTCTCTAGCTTTTCTTTCCTTTTCTTTCTCTCTTCTTTCTCTATTCCTTATGGAAGAATTTCTTGCTGAAATTTAGCTCCTCAACCACCACTCTTGGTCAGGAATGGTGACCAATTCATTAAATGCTATGGTGGATATTGTGGGCTATCCTTCCAAGTGTCGTTTTCTTATTCACCAACCATTTTCTTTAATTATTTTCTTTCAAAATTTATTCAATAAGATTTATGAAATAACCGATCACCATTTGATACTTGTTTTCATTCACCAATCATATTCGGCTACTTTTTTCAATTTCGACCTCATTTTAGAATTTTTTTCAAAAATAACCAAAATTCGGGTCTGTATTAGAAAATTATTTTATTTCATCAATAAATTCTATAAATTCTATTGAATTCAATGGTAACATTCAAAATTTTCAATTCTTTCTCAATCCTGTAAAATTTGCAGTCAAAATCCCGATTGCGGTCAAAATTATGAAAATGCCCCTGATACCTCCGTTAGCTTAATTTATACCAAAAAACTCGTCTCATCACACTGATCAATTTTTGTTCCTAATGTACCCTTAAATTCCTATTCTACTAAAAGTAGTCGCAATTTAAAGATTTAGAGTACGGGTATAACAAATTCAAAAATTCCATTCAGGTCCCCATAATTTCAAAGTTTCAATAATGTCCTTAAATATGTTTACCATACCAAAACATTCTTTTCATTATGCTGATCATTTCTCATTCTGGTCATTTATACAAATTCTTATTCTATACATAGTAGTAGCCAATTAAAGTATAAAAGTGAAGGTTATTACATACATGCCTTAGCATTTTATCTTAGTACTCCGCCAAGACTGAGTTATTTACATTATGTAGTAACAAATGGTCACCAATAAGGTGTTTATTCACAATGGACCTCTGTAATGGCGTGTGTTGAAAATTTTCACAAACCCTTATACAAAGGTTTCAAAAATCTTCATGAATCATTAGAATTTGCAAGAAGTAGAATTGGTTTAAATTTCTTTATTGAACCATATTATAGAACAGAAATAAATAATTCTCCACGAGCTTTTCCTCAAATAACTGATATACCTAACACAAGTAATTCTCCAATAGACACAAATGTACAAAGTGTAGATTTTTGTAACCATTATGATGCCTTAAGTAGAAATTTTAAATTGTTAAATAATAAGTGCAGGTCTTATAATGAGGATATTAATTCTCAAAAAGAATTAATTCACTCATTGCGACAACAACAGAAGTTGTACACTGGTATAATTTCTTCTCAAAATAAAGATATTGTGCGATTGACAGCTAAGTTGGAAGATTTTTAAAATCAAGAACCAGAAGTTGTTTTTATTCCAGAAAAATCAAAAGAGATCAGACCTTTTGAATTTTTTATTCCTAGAATGTTTTTTAAAGCACAACAACTTTAACAAGATTTCCAGATACTATCATATAAATAATTTCTGAAAAAAATCAGGATAAATTTTTAGAAAAATTTACTCTTTTACAATAATGGCTTAGAACTTATACAAATCGTCATCTAACCTTTTATCCTGTATATTATAAACATCCTACAAAAGAGTGTAACCCTAACACCTATAAAATCTGTCAACCTAATTGTGCAACATACACTTTTGATTTTATCACATGTGGATGTCAATTAGAATATTTAATATTAACATCCAATATCAACTTAGCATATTTTAGAAATTTTGAATTAACTCTCAAAAATGGAGAAGTGTTTCTGGTCACACTACAGACGCTTCTGGGCTTTGGATGCCTCAACCAGGTTATCTTTACAACTCCAGAACAAACAGATTTTGTTGGAAAACAACTGGATATGGCAATCTAGAAAGAATTTGGAATAACAGGACCTATTGTAAAAGTAGAAATCAGCTCAGCCTCACCATAATGGAATGGTCTTGAAATCATTCCTTCAATCCATCGTATATGGATCATTTCAACACAAAGATTACCAATCAATGTAGAATCTAGATTCATTAGACAAAATATTTTCTCTAAAAGCATTACCAGACAACTGAGACATTGGAGACTAAAAATTCTTGCCTTTAAACATGATAAAATCATGAAGAGAGGACACATATTTCACCTCTTTGCAAAAAATAAAATTCAGAAAATAAATATACAACATTAATATTTTCTTGCTGAAGTAGAATTTGAGACCCAGATAAAACTTTTAGATATTTGGCAATGTTATCTCTTTCTTTATGAAAAGAAGCTACAGGAAGAAGAAGAATGATCTTGAACTAAAATCGGTGGAAGAGAATCTGATACCAAAATTAAAGTGGGTGCCCTTTTGGAGTTGGAAATTGTGATATATATACTAATATATATGTATATGTACTTTATCTTGATAGTGCTATGAATAGTGCATTGGAGTTAAACGTTCTATATATATGTGTGTGGGTTTTATAGTGCTAGAATAGTGAAGGCAACTAATGAGTGGAAAAAGTAGTAAATCACTAAGAAGTGAAAAAGGTAGTAGATATATACATATAAATTATATACATATAGAGCAAGTACTAGTGAAGAAATTACTATGTCCAAAAGGGTTGTAAGTCAAATGTTAGCTTTTATTTCAAAATATCGTTGCCAAATTAAGTCTCTTTTTGCCTGATTAATATACAATAAATAAGACTATGGACGGTATTGTCTAATTTTACAAAGTTTGAATTTTATAATGTTAAGATAAGCGTAACACTGATCAATAGTTTCTAATGAATTTACAGTTCCTTTGAAGTAATGATAGCAACTAGAAGTAATTAATTCTTGTAAGGCATAATAATACCGAGCTGATTCAGATATCATATAGGATAACTAAGGAATAAAAAAAGAGTTTTAGAATCTTAGATAATAGTGTTATCATTTATCCTTTCATTCACCAGGATGGCTCACACCTCTTCCCTTGAAATGCCTCTAATGCCTTTCTGACGGCCTCACGACTGAATGAGTACTTTAGCTCTTTTGCCTATAACTACTAAGGATGTGTAGTGCAAAACTCCTTGGTGGTTCCCTGTTACCCTTTTTTGTATCCTTAGCTATTGCAAAGTTAGAAACTAAACATTGCTATTGGGCTCATATTTGCAAAGAAGGATTGTATTCACAAAAGTGAGGTTTGCTCACTGGAAATTACAAAGCTATATTTTTTTTCTTTGTATGTGCACCGTACTCAACATTTCTGAGATTGATGCTTATATACTGATGAATTCCTATAAGCCTAGTGGATTGTAGATGTATAGCTCATTCTATGTAGGTATAACAGAAAGTGAAAAAGTTAAACAGAAGGCTTTCATGGAAGTCTATTCTTTTTGTCTTCGTATGTGGTGGATGCATGAGTGGAGGTTCTTGTGGCCACTTTTAGTCTTCCCGCATTTCTTCCTCAGATACGCTTCCACCTATTTAGTTCCAGATCCTTTTTCTTTTTCTTGTAGTTTCTTTTCATAAAGAAAGAGATAATATTGCCAATTATCTGAAAATTTTATCTTGGTCTCAACTTCTACTTCAGCCAGAAAATATTGATGTTTTACATATATTTTTTGAATTTTATTTTCTGCAAAGAGGTGAAATCTATGTCCTCTCTTCATGATTTTATCATGTTTAAAGGTAAGAATTTTTAGTCTCCAATGTCTCAGTTATCTGGTAATGCTTTTAGAGAAAATCTTTTGTCCGATGAATCCGGATTCTGCATTGATTGGTAACCTTTGTGTTGAAGTGACCCATATACGATGGATTGAAGGAATGATTTCAAGACCATCCCATTCTAGTGAGGCTGAACTAATTTCTACTTTTACAATAGGTCCTGTTATTCCAAATTCTTTCAAGATTGTCAGAGCCAGTTGTTTTCCAACAATACATGTTTGTTATGAGATAACCTAATTGAGGCATCCAATGTCCAGAAGCGTCTGTAGTGTGACTGAAAACACTTATCCATTTTCGAGGGTTAATTCAAAATTTCTAAAATATGCTAAGTTGATATTGACTCTTAATATTAAATATTCTAATTGACATCCACATGTGATAAAATCAAAAGTGTATGATGCACAATTGGGTTGACAGATTTTACAGGTGTCAGGGTTACACTCTTTTGTAGGATGTTTGCAATATACAGGATGAAAGGTTAGATGATTATCTGTTCAAGTTCTAAGCCATTCTTGTAAAAGAGTAAATTTTTCTTTAACTTTATCCTGAATTTTTTCAGAAATTATTTCTATGATAGTATCTGGAAATCTTGTTAAAAGTTGTTTTGCTCTAAAAAACATTCTAGGAATTAAAAATTCAAAAGATCTAGTCTTTTTCTAATTTTTCTGGAATAAAAACAACTTCTTGTTCTTGACTTTGAAAATCTTCCAACTTAGCTGTCAATCGCACAATATCTTCATTTTGAGAAGAAATTATACCAGTGTACAACTTTTGATATTGTCGTAATGAGTGAATTAATTATTTTTTAGTATTAATAACCTCATTGTAAGACCTGTACTTATTATTGAACAATTTAAAATTTCTACTTAAGGCATCACAATGGTTACAAAATTCTACCTTTTGTACATTTCTGTCTACTGGAGAATTACTTGTGCAAGGTATATCAGTTATTTGAGGAAAAAGTGGTGGAGAATTATTTATTTCTATTCTACAGTCTGGTTCAATAAAGAAATTTAAACTAATTCTACTTCTTGCAAATTCTAATGCTTCGTGAAGATTTTTGAAGCCTTTGTATGAAGGTTTGTGAGAATTTTCAACACCCACCATTACAGAGGTCCATTGTGAGTAAACACCTAGTTAGTGATCATGTGTTATTACATAATGTGAATAACTTTGTCTTGGCAGCTTACTAAGATAAAATGCTAAGGCATGTAAACTTTTAATCTTTTGGCTTGCATTTTGTGCATTCCAAATATTATCTAAAAATATTTGGTGAATATCTTCCAATTTACCTTCTACTAATGGAGATTTGTTCCCTTAGGATACTTTGTGAGCTCCCATTGGTCAATCTTTATAGTATTTTTGCTGAAATCCATTTATAAAGTTATGCAAGATGTGTTAGTAATCTTGACAACTAATCTGCAATTTTATTCTCATTTCCTTTAATTTGTTTAAAATTAATTTTATATTCATCATTAGTAATTCTATCTAAAAAATTTAATCATCTTCTTTGAGAACTACGCTTTTCATTTTTCTTATTAAGAAATTTTACTATTGCTTCACAATCAATTCTAAGTGTAAATTCTAGTTTATTTAGAATAAATAATCTAAAACTATCCAAGGAATAACAAATTGCTAATAATTCTGCATTGATACTACTAATATATTCCTTTTTCTCTGTATTTACCACTACTATATCTACAAATTTATTCTTCCAATTTATTACTATATTTATGAGGTTTGGATTTTAAAATGGCTCCCCATCCTTTGTCACAACCATTTATTTCTATAATTAAGTAATCACTATATAAAGGTAACCTCAAATCAGGTAAATATTTTACTTTCTCTTTTATTTATTTTACTAATTCTACATCTTCTTTATTGAAATATTTCTGTCCTTTACGGCTAGTTTTACTATATAATGGTCCAATTATTTTACTTAAATCCTTAATAAATGGCCTTGCATAATTTAATATTCCTAAAAATTGTTGTAATTATTTTGTATCTTCTATTTTATCAGGAAATTCTAATTCTTTTGTACTAATATGAGACTGTAATTTTATTTTATCTGGGCCTATTTCTGTTCCTTAGAATTCTATATTTTTCTTAAATAACTGAGCTTTTTTGCTACTAATTACAATACCATGCTTTAAGAATTCAGACAAAACAATTTTAAGATGACTAATATGTTCATTTTTAGTTTTAGAAAAAACCAAAATATCATCTATGTATATTAAAACAAAATGATTATATTTATCGAAAATTGTATCCATTTTTCTTCGAAAAATTATAGGTGCATTTTTTAATCCAAAATGCATGACTAACCATTTAAAATGTCCTAAAAGGTAAGTAAAAACTGTCCATGCTACACTATCTGGGTGCATTCTAATTTGTCAAAATCCTGATTTAAAG
Source organism: Voacanga thouarsii (assembly GCA_026120185.1). Taxonomy (NCBI): domain Eukaryota; kingdom Viridiplantae; phylum Streptophyta; class Magnoliopsida; order Gentianales; family Apocynaceae; genus Voacanga; species Voacanga thouarsii. Next base: position 2,111,846 of record JANUWF010002419.1, on the reverse strand, counting down.
TCAAATTTACTAAATATATAACATCCTTGAATTTTATTTATTAATTGCTCTTTATCTGAAATATTATAACTACCTTCTAATGTATTATCATTTAATTGTTTATAATTTATTACCATTCTACTTTTTCCTCTAACAAGTTCACTATATTTTCTAATAATAAAAGCAGCACTTCTATGAGGACTACTGTTGTTTCTAATTACTTCTAATTTTAATAAATCTCCTATATGCATATCAAATTCTTTAATTTCTTCATTACTAACATCTATTTTAGCTGTAGTAATTTGTAAATTTGGATTTAGAATTTCTAATTTACAATATACTTTATCTTTTTGCCAATGTTTGTAGGATTTTCTCCAATTATTTCCTCTTTTTCTAATTTGCTAAGTATATTTTCTACATCACTAATTCCTATTTCTAAAAAGTTATATAATTTTTCTAAATATAAACAATTAATTTGTATATCCTAATCTAACCATTCTAATTGAGAATCTATTTGTTCTAAAAATTCACTCTAATCTATGTCTAATATTTGGTCTACTTTAATTTGTTTATATATTCACCAAGTATAGGACACTTACAATATTCAAATTTATCTGGCTATGGAGTTTCTATTTCTGTACGTTTTTTAAGTGAAAGGGTCTACGATGCTTTGCAGCGCACTCTAGAGTGTTATAAGGTAAAGTACTAGTTTTGAAAAAATGAATACCAATACAGGTTAAAAACTAAACCATGATAATATTAGAGCATGAAATCTAAGCCTATAATTAAATTGTAATGAGTAGGTCTAAGATCAATTTTAGGAATATAATAGGGTTCAGTTGATGCGTATGGATTTGGGTATAAAAATCATATAAAAATAAGCACATTCCCAATTAAGTTTCTATTAAAACGTTAACCCCAAATTTCACATATGAGCAAGCGTAATCATTATTAACATAGCATAGGGTTCAAACGAGTGTCGATCGTCCAGGAACAAGTATACACTAATTACCTTTCTTTCATTGTTTAACCGACTCAATAAAGTTGAAAAGAAATAAAAGAAAATAAAAATAAAAATATATATATGTCAAGGATGGAGAATTATATAACTCAAGCCATTGTTTAGACAAACATGATATTAAAGTATCCAACCATTATCACAACCAATTATTCTCTTGGAATCATGAAGGATTAAAGTAGATTCACTTCGATGGTCAATCCATGAAATCACCACCTTCTAGATAAATTAGAATCACTTGGTCTCGTCTCAACTAATTTATCCAAAAGATGCATTAAACACAACCCTCAATTAAATTCCCTTGGTCTCGGAAAATTTAAAACATGAAATCAATGAACCCTTGGTCTCGGAAGATATCAATTAACCTTCAATTACCAGTTCTAAGCAATCAACCCCCTTGGTCCAGTAAGTTAATAGCTAACAGAATATGAAATTAATAAATTGAAACTACCATCAACCCCCTTTGGTCCAGTAAGTTAATGGAGAGAACCAACCAACTAATCTTGTAATAAGCATAAATAATTGAATACCTAGAATAACAATCAATTAACCAAAAGATCAAACAATTCTAAAAATCATGACTATCTAAAATAATGTCAAGTTACAATAAAACAATTAATACATCATTGTCAAGAAAAAGAAAACAAAGTAAAAGAAAACACTCATAGACAAGTCTCCTTCTTCTTCCTTTGAAGACCTTCTTGCACAACCCTCATTGAATTGAAAAATTCCTCATTTGATTGAGTAATTTTCTATGATGATCAATGAATTCTCCCCATTTCCCCTTGTGTGTTTCATCTATTTATAGGCTTAGGAAGTGCCTAAACTCGTAGGTACAATGTTTTTGGCCGAGTAGAAGTTGGAAGATACTAAAACTCTACAAATTATCAAAAATCGCGTAGAAAAAATCAAGCACCGCCTTAACTTCAAGGCACAGTTGGCGATGCCTTGGCTCTCGGAGCCGATGCCAGTTGTATTCTGATTCTCTACTTGTTCGCCGATTTTTTTCAAATTTTGCACAATGAAGACCAGAATGCAGCCGGCGCTGCCTTGACTCTTGGAACGGCGCCGGTTCCATTCTATTTTGCTTTGTTTCACCAAATTTTCTGTCGCTTCAAAATTCGTGTCAACAGTGCATGGCCGGCGCCGGTTCTTGGGCCCTAACCAGCGCTGCCTTTCCTCTGTTTTGCAAATTTTTTGTTTCGTTTTACCCCAAAAATTTGAAATAATGAACAAAATACCTTTCCAAGGGTAAAATCTCAAATATGAAAGAATATGACTAGTTGTTGAACAAAATGTACCACAAAAGAGCCTCAAATAACTAAAAAAAATATGACTAATTTAGCCTATATCATCAGTCTAAGAAGTTGAAGCGATTTTAAAATGAAAAACTACACGTTTTACTTATTTAGTATACCTATATACTTTTTCAACCATCTGAGGTGCTTTAGCTATGATACTAACAGTTGTATGATATTCTTCAGGCATTATGGCATTATTAAAGACTGAATTATTACAACCAGTATCAATTAAGGCTGGTACTTCTATTTCTATAATTCCTATTTTAATTAGAACAAGAATATCTATCCTATTAGTTTTATTATTTTTCTTTCAATCTAAAATTTCTATATTTTGAGTATAACTATCTTGAATTATTTGAACCTGTTCAATATTTGTTTTATATAAATAATCTTCTAATTGGTTTATCTTTTGTTCTATTATCCTAATTTTTATTTCTAAATAATGTTCTACAGGATCCTCTCTTTGTTTTCGTTTTCCTTTGTCTATTTTTAATTCTATATTTTGTTTTTCTAAACACAATTTACAAGCTTCTTGTAAACAATTACTACATTGCCATCTAGGTACTAAAGAGGGATATTTTTCACATAAATAACAAGGTTTGCTATTTGATCCTTTTCTATGCATCCAGTCGTGTTCACAATTTACAAGGACTAATTCCTGAAGGGTATTTGTTACATTATCTAATTGAGATAAATAAGACAATTGATTTTTTAGAGAATGAGTATTAGTTATTTCTTCTACAAAATCTAAATCTTCTATTTCGTCATCAGACTCAGGTTGCGATAGTCTATATCATCAATAGATATTATGCTAAATACACTTTTTGAATCTAACATATATTCATCTACATCAATAATGTCCTCATTAACACATTCATTATAGATTCATTAGAAACTATTCTTCAGTGTTACACTTATCTTGACATTATAGAATTTGAACCTCGTAAAATTAGACAATACCGTCTATGGTTTTGTTTATTGTATATAATCAGGCAAAAAAAGACTTAATTTGGCAGCGATATTTTGAAATAAAAGCTAACATTTGACTTACAACCATTTTGGACATAGTAATTTCTTCACTAGTACTTGCTCTATATGTATATAATTTATATCTATAGAGTTACTACCTTTTCACTTCTTAGTGATCTACTACTTTTTCCACTTATTAGTTACCTTTACTATTCTAGCACTATAAAACCCACACATATATATATATATATATATATATATATATATATAGAACGTTTGACTCCAATGCACTATTCATAGCACTATCAAGATAAAGTACATGTACATACATCTTATAAAATATATCACGATTTCCAACTCCAAAAGGGCACCCCCCCCCCTAATTTTGTTATCAAAGCCTTGTTTTTCTTTAGACTTCTAGTTTGTATAAAATAGCTTTTCATGCTTTGTTTAAGTGATTTAAAAGTTCAATTAAAAAGTACGTTGAAACTTATTGCGATATATAAAAATTTTCTTAGAACTACTAATCCTTATGATCTTAATATTAAGTTGTATATTTATACTATTTATATGTTAAACTTAAAACTTACAAATATATATTAATATATATATATATATATATATATACATATTTGTATATGTATATATGTTCATGTATATGTATATATACATATTCAACTATGTATATTGTATATACATATTTATGTATATATATAAATACGTACATATTTGTAATATACATATATACAAATATACATATATACTATATATATATATATATATATATATATGTATATGTATATTTGTAATATACATATATATATACATATATACATATACATATATATATATATGTATGTATATATATATATATGTAATATACATATATATATATATATATATATATTATATATACATATACATATATACATATACATATATGTATATATGTATGTATATGTATATATGTATACATACATATATGTATACATATTTACATATACATATATACATATATGTATATGTATATTTGTATATGTAGATATACATAAACATATATGTATATGTACACTTTAAAACATCTTGTCATCATTTAATTGTTGTCAAACGACTTAAAAAAGTTTAAGCTAAACCCTTTCCTATTACTTTTATTCCCTGCACAGCCTAGTGTGGTGATCTTGGATACAGTAAAAATTTGATTTTCCCTAAAGGAACACCTTTACTACAATACCAAATTGAGACTTTTTCTCCTCTTTTACAATATCAGATGGAGTTGAGATTATTAAACAATGATATAGATAATATTAAATCAAAATTACAACAATGCTATACCAATAATCCTATTCAGTTTTGGGATAAGAATAAGATAATAACTAAATTAGAAATGATAGATAAATATAAAATTCTTAGAGTAAAGCCCATGAAGTACAATGAAGAAGACCAACAAGAATCTAGGAAGCAATTAAGAGAATTATTAGATGCTAAATTAATACAGGATAGCCATTCTCCTCATAATTCTCTTGCATTTATGGTACGAAATCATGCAGAAATAGTTAGAGGAAAAGCTAGAATGGTAATAAATTATAAAAAATTAAATGATAACACAGTCTTTGATGGATATTTTCTACCACATAAAGAAAGTTTGATCAATTGGACTAAAAATAAAAGGATATTTTCTAAGTTTGATTGTAAAAGCGGATTTTGGTAGATTAAGATGGAACCCGATAGTTTCAAGTATACTTCATTCTCTACTCCTCAGGGACAATATGAATGGTTAGTAATGCCTTTTGGACTAAAAAATGCACCTCAGATATTTCAAAGAAAAATGGATAATATATTTAAATCTTATGATTTTATATTTGTTTATGTTGATGATGTTCTTATAGTATCTAATTCTATGGAAGATCTATGAAACATTTAAATGTATTATGTGATTTATGTATTAAACATGGATTGGCCTTGTCTAAAAAGAAAGCAAAATTAATGCAAGAAAAAATAGAATTTCTATGGATGATGATAGACAGTAAAAGAATAGAATTACAACCATATATTTTAGAAAAACTAAGTAATTTTCCGGATAGATTAGTTGATAAAAAACAAGTTCAAAGCTTTTTAGGAATATTAAATTATGCTTCAGATTTTATAGAAAATATTGCTAAATTAAAACAACATTTACAAAACTTATTAAAGCAAAATAAAATATTTAGTTTTGATACCACACTAGAAAACCATGTTAAGAAAATTAAACATATATGTAATACTCTACCTAAGTTGCAATTGCATGCAGAAATAGATGGTTTAATTCTAGAAACTGATGCCCCTGAGAATTATCGGAGCGGAATTCTTAAAAAGAAAGATAATGACAAAGAATTAATTTGTAGATATTGTTTAGGAACTTTTAGTAATACACAAAAAAGATAGCATATTAATGAAAAAGAATTGCTAGCTGTTGTTAAAAGTTGTCAGAAGTTTTATTACTTTCTTTTACCAAAAAGATTTTTATTACGAATAGATAATACTCAAGTTAAGCCTTTATCAGAAATAATTTAGCATCTAAACCTGAATGTAAAAGATTAATCAGATGGCAAACTTTATTAGCTGAATATCAATTTGATATTGAAATTATAAAATTTGACAAAAATGTTTTAGCAGATTATTTGACCAGAGAGCATGATATCTGAATCTGCTCGTTATTATTATGCTCTACAAGAGCTAATTACACCATGATATTATCATTACATCAAAGGAACACTCGATTCATTAGAGACTATTGACCAATGTTATGCTTATCTTGATATAGTTGATTATGAACTCAGAAAGCTTAGAAGATACCGACCTCGATCTTATAATAATCAGGTAAAAGTTAACTTGATATGGCAAAGGTACTTTGAAATAAAAGCTAATATATGAACAAGATATTATGTTTCAAGAATGGCCACTTCAAAACAATGAATCTTTAAGCTCTTAGAGGATACGAACAATCAAGTGCAGAGTATACAAGACAATATTTCTGACATCATGGATATCTCACAATTGCCAGGAATGACCGAGAAAGTTATAGATATATTAATGTCAGAAAGTAAAATGATAAAAACTCGTATAAATAATCTTGAGATGAATAGTAAGTTGCTTAAAAATATCTTAGAAAAATCAGAGATAAAAGATTTGGGATCCAGTTCAAAGACCCCACAAAGAGAAAAAGAAGAGGAAATTTGTTTGCGTCCACAGACGGAAAAGAAAATAATTTTTCCCAAAAGAATACCCTCAAAGATACTCCCTACTGTGGAGCTACAACAACAGATAATGAGAGAACTCTACAGTCTCTCAAATACTGAAACTCGCTACTTAGATTTTACTGGTGTATATCCAAGAATAAACTATTTGCAAGATACTTCTTCTTAGGAGATAAGATATTGGTATGACTTTAGAGCAATTAACTTAATTTATCTTTCTGCTCTGAATTTTCCTGAAATATCCCAGTTACTTTTTTGGGTACAAGAAGGAGTGAAAGATTTCTTTATTCACAATCCTATAGTTACTTTAAATGATATTTTATACTTGAAATTTGTCTCTGCTAGACCGGGTTTCTTTGAAGAAAATAGATATCTAGCTTTTCCCTTTATTCAAGTTGGGAAAGCATATCCCTACTCAATTCAGACATACGACAGAAAGGAGTTCAAGAAATTTAACGAAATAGATATCCACTACAGAAGGGCAATTGGAATCAGAGTTGTACCACAAAATATGGAAAGTGCCTTCAAAAAAGGATTTCGCACTTATGGAGGGAAAAAGATGCACTTCTCAGTAATGATCAGTCCTGCTAAGAAAACTCCTCCCAGTGCAGAAAAATATTTTCAAACAAATATAAAATTCCTTGAGAAAGGAATCATTCAGTCCAGTCCACAGGCTCAAGCCAAAATATGTCAATTCAGAGGACACGAAGGAGGAATATGTCCGGCATGCACTCAGCAAAGCAGTGGGTCTAGTGACAGCGACAAGCACTCTGACAAGACTCCACTATTTGATGCCTATGGAGATGATTAGAAGCAGCTGGAAGATAGAATAAGGATCGATAGAAGGAAACAAGTGACTCAGCACCCATAATTGCAAAAGACAAGTGACTTGGCATAGATGATTGCAACAAGACAAATGACTCACTCTTCCATTAGTGACGAAGACATTTTAAATGAAATTGTAATTAGATTTTGAAGTCCGAACTCCCCCCTATAAATATGTATAGAAATGAGAAGCAGATAATCACTTAGAAATCATCCTCAGTTCTCTCCTATGTTTTAGCTTTGTAAACACTCTCTCTTGTAATCTTTCACTATGAAATAAAAACTCTTTTTTTGTATCACAACAAGAGCCTGGTTATTTTTCTCTATCATATCAAAACTATAAGGTATACTATTGCTTTCTGATCTAAGTCTTGTACGCCGAAGGTAGGAAACGATCCCAAGCTATGCTTTAAGATATTGAAGGAGCCTAGGGAAGTTACCTGTTTGCAGAACACAGATAGGTTGGGACTGAAATGCTCGGTAAAATTCCTAAGGTGTGACCCGGTATCTTCAAGGTCAAAGAGAGACTAAGGTACGGAAGCATAGTGGACCCTTTATAGTTTTGATAGCATAGCATATCAATAATCTAACTCTTGGTGTGATATAATCTTGTTTATGATTACAATTTCGGTGTTATCATTATATACCCTAAATTTTGTTATAATATTTCAAAATAATTTCCCTATAAATGTCCTTGTTTTGAACCGACACTTTTCGACCACTGAAAATGGTATCAGAGCAGTATAAAAAATAACCTTATGAAATAATTGTAAAAAATTATTTCCAAGTAAAGTATCAAGACGTGTATTATAAAAATAAAATGGTGGACATTTAATAAGAAATTATCCTAATAAGATTATAGGTTGTTCTATTCCAGATGAGACTTTAATCAAATTATTTGAGATATCTTTTCCTTTAATGGGTTTCAATGATTGATAGTACTCTTTAGGAAAACATTCGGCTTTACATAAGTATGATCCTGATCCACTATTTATGTAAGCAGCAAAATATTCTACTATATTATCTTTATAAGTAATTCCTATTGGGATATAAATACTATAATGACTCGTTATTTTGGTATGTTTATCAATTTTCCATTATATGTAATTTTTAAACCATAATGAGATACTTGATAAGGTTTAACTGTTTCAAGGAAAGTAGTTCCTAGCATAATTTCTAATGTATCATTCATTCCTTCATTTTCAATTAATAGTCTGATATTAATTATTTCTGTTCCAAATTTTAATAATGTTTCAACTATTTCATTTATTTCATGTATTTCTCCATTAAAATTTGTATATTGATGTGGATTTTCTAAAGGGAGTTTTTGTAAATTATTGCATAACTTATGACTTATATAATTTCCACTAGCTCCCGTATCTATTAAAATATTTATAGGTTTAAATTGTATCCCATCAAAATATTCTCTTTTTATTTTATAGTTACTTACTTCATAATTTCGAAGTATAATAATCTTATTGTTTATTTTATTATTAATAGGGTTTCTTATTGCATGAGTATTGGTAAAAGGTAATCTGGGTGGCAAATAATTTTTTGTAATTAATGGTTTTTCCTATAAATCTAGATTTAAAGGTGTTGAATCTATTTCTTCTATTATAGGTAAACTAGGTACCTGAATTTGACGAACATCATTAAATAGATAAGGGTAATATATCATTTTATTGATATGAAAACAATCAGAATGATGAGTATTTGAGATTGTATATGATATCACATAAGTTATAGAATAAGGTCTATTATTTTCATAGAAAATTTTTTTTCTTCTAAAATTTTGTAAAACTTAAAGTTTTATCAAAATCCTTATCTTTTTTATTATAAGCTATTCTTGGGTAAATATTAAATTTTAATTTACCATATTGAAGGTTTCCCCTTAAAATTCCTAAACAAGCTTATTTTCTGTTTCTAATTTATTATCCATTATTGCCAAATCTATTGGTGTATCTAATCCTTCTTTAAAATTAGCTTTAATAATTATCTGTATAGCACCAATATGTATCCATCCGAGGCTATTTTTAATTTCTGGTTTTAATTTTGGTATTTTATCTTCAATATCTTTCTTTGTTAATAATGGTATAATAACTTTATTATTTGTTAGAGATATTTCTAAAGCTCTCTCCTGGATAACTAATCCATAATAAAGATGATATTTTCTAGGTTTTATTCCTAATTTTTCTAAGGTATTGACATGAAATCCTGAATAATTAGTTAGTGAGAAATTTTCTTGTTGTATTTGTTTTAACTTTCGTTTATCTATTAATTTTTCTTTGTTATATTCCCCCAAAGATTCTTCTTCATTATCTATGATTGGATCTATTTCAATTATTTCTGTATTATTCATCTTTAGATGATTCTGTATATTCGGTTTTGGTTAGTATAAATATACTTTCGTTGGTACTTAGTTCTTCAAAATTATCTATTTGTATAAATTCTCCATCTTCTATCATTTTTTGAATATCTTCATCAATCTCGATTTTCTTTTTGTTTTTATCAAATTTTTTAGGACACTTATTTGCATGTCTAAGTTCTTTACAGTAATAACATTGACATTCTTTAACATTTTTCTTTCTTCTTTTAAAAGTAGGTTTAAGAGGTTTCTTATATTTCTTCTTTTTATAATAACGAGTTTTCCTTTTCTTAAAATATCTTTTCTTATATTGTTTTCTCTTTTTATATTTTCTTTTGATTTTACTATAGTAATATGGACTATCACATCCTATCATTAAAGGTAATTTTAGTTTATCACAACATAATGAAATCTTTTTCCTTAATCCTCTAGTTAATTTAGCTAAAATGGCATCTCCACACCATTCACTTAATTTATCTCTGTAATGATTAATTCTTTTTCCTAAGGTATCATTATCGCCAGGTTTATAGGTATCGATTAATATTTGTCCCCAAGGGTCAGGTATCTTAATGAAAAACAAAGGTAAATATGATAAAGTATTTGGTATTTGATTATAAATATGATAATAATAATCTTGAAACACACACACACACACACACACACACACACACACACATATATATATATATATATATATATCGATTTCACACATATCACATAATTGTAATCTTAATAAGGCTATCAAATATTTTTGCGTAGTTGCAGGATCTTTAAAGAAATTACCTTCTCCTAAGAATTCAAGTTTTAAAACTTCAGTTGCCCTTGTGATTATATTAGATAAACTATCATCTGTATCGAATACAGTTTGTTGGACATCTTCTAACAAGTTTTGCTAATATCTTAATGCACTATTTAATAAGCTTCTGGGTATAAAATGTCTTACTGATTCTTTATCTAATTTGTTAATAGTAATAGCTATTCTCATAGCAGTTTCCCATTTATCTATAGCTTCTTCAACATTAGAGATACAGTCTAGATCGAGATATATTCCAAAAGGATTTATGGGTTCAGCTCTATTTTTTCTAAAGGCATAAATTTATCTGTCTGCTGTTGCACAACAGAACTGATTCCAGCATAACCTTTAATAGGTTTATCAAAAGCTTGTAAAGAATTTTTACTTGTACTGGGTATATCTGAGATATTAGGATTATACTCTGGATTTTATTCTGATTTAATCTCAGTTATTTCAGGTTTTAGATTGATGAATTGTCTTCCCATATCTATATCTTCAACCTTTGTTATTAAATCTTCCATATCAGAAGGTATGCATTCTGAATCTGAGGTACTCATTTCCTTTATATCCTTTTGGTATGTTCATTTTTTTTAAATGTCTTAATAAGGGATTCTTCTTGTCTTAAGGAATTATAATTCTTGTTTCTTTTGTAGTCTCAGTCTCAGTTTCTATCTCTTTTTTCTTTTATCTATCCTTCTGTTGTAATAAAGTTCTAATAAGAACAGTCATTTTATCAATTTCCAATATAATATTTTCCCCATAACTAATAATAGTTTTCTGTATTTCTTTTAGATCTCTATCTAATTTAGTAGACATGTCGGTTTCTGCTAAAAGTACAATTTTTTTTTTATCCATCTTTTGGTATTTCACATGGTTCTGCTTGAGTTAAATCTTTAGGTTCGAAATTTAAATCAAAATTCTCATGACAATTTAAGAAGTCTACATCCTCGATATTATCGAAGAAATGAAGTTCCTCTATATTATCAAATTGCTTAAAATCTTCTAGTTTAGGTTCTTCTATCTTAGGACTATGATCTCTTCGGTATCTAGCACTATGACATAATATTTCCGAAATCTTGGTTAATATATAGGTTCTAAGAGGAAAGATAGATAAAGTCACTTTTATTTCTTCTCTAATTCTTTTAAGTTTTCTTTTAATCTCTTCATGATCTTTTAAATTTAGTTTTTGCCTATTAAGAGGTCTTCGAGGCATCCTTAGTCAGATCTATAACCTCAATCTGTATCATAATTATCAGACGTAAATCTCCTTGGTAAATCTAAATTATTATCCTATTCCTGTGCATATCTAGCTTCAAAATCATCATCTATCGTATGGGTATCATAAAAGGTTATATCTAATGAATTAATGGATTCTATTAATTCAATATATAAATTGTCGAGTTCTAGCAAGGCTTTGATACCATTTTCAGTGGTCGAAAAGTGTCGGTTCAAAACAAGGACATTTCTAGAGAAAATATTTTGAAATATTATAACAAAATCTAGGGTATATAATGATAACACAGAAATTGTAATCATAAACAAGATTATATCACACCAAGAGTTAGATTATTAATCTGCTATGCTATCAAAACTATAAGGTATACTATTGCTTTATGATCTAAGCATTGTACACCAGAGGTAGGAAACGATTCCCGGTTGTGCTTTAGGATACTGAAGGAGCCTAGGGAAGTTACCTGTTTGCAGAACACAGACAGGTTGGGGCTGAAATGCTCGGTAAAAGTCCTAAGGTGTGACCCGGTATCTTCAAGGTCAAATGTATAGTATATATACAAATATACATATACATATGCATATATGTATATGTGTATGTATGTATGTATGTATGTATGTATGTATGTATGTATGTATGTCTATATATATATATTAATATAGCATATGAATATATATTAATATATATACACTAAATACATATTGGCGTATCAAATTAACGATCCAACTATTAGATTTGTTAAAATTATTAAGAAAAGTGTTATGACAAATTTTGAAGGTAATCGGATATATTTTGACACATAATCTTGCATAAGATTTAGAAAAATATCTAAAACCTAATACATTTACAAAGATAGGCGTATCAAATTAATGATCTAACCGTTAGATTTGTTAAAATTGCTAAGAAAAATATGAAGACAAAATATGCAAGTAATCGGACATATTTTGACACATAATTTAGCATAATATCTAGAAAAATATACAAAAACCTAACACATTTACAAAGATAAGCATATTAAATTAACGATCTAACCGTTAGATTTGATAAAATTACTAAGAAAAATGTTATAACAAAATTTGAAGATAATCGGATATATTTTGGTACATAATCTAACATAATATTTAAAAAAATATCCAAAACCTAACGCATTTACAATGATAGGGATATCGAATTAAAGATCCAACCATTAAATTTGATTAAATTTCTAAGAAAAGTGTTACGACAAAATTTAAATGTAATCGGATATATTTTGGTACATAATCCAGCATAACATCTAGAAAAATATCCAAAACCTGACACATTTACAAATATAGGTATATCAAATTAACGATCTAACCATTAGTTTGTTAAAATTATTGAGAAAAGTGTTATGACAAAATTTGAAGGTAATTGGAAATATTTTGGCACATAATCTAGCATAATATCAAAAATATACATGTACAAAACCTAACGCATTTACAAAGATATGCTTATTAAATTAACGATCCAACCGTTAGATTTGTTAAAATTCCAAAGAAAATGTTATAACAAAATACGAAGGTAATGAATATATTTTGACACATAATTTAATATACCAAAACCTAACGTATTTACAAAGATAGGCATATCAAATTACGATCTAATCGTTAGATTTGATAAAATTACTAAGAAAAATATTATGACAAAATTTTAAGGTAATCAGATATATTTTGGCACATAAACTAGCATAATATCCAAAATCTAACGTATTTACAAATATAGGAGTATCAAATTAACAATTCAATCGTTAAATTTGTTAAAATTGCTAAGAAAAGTGTTATGACAAAATTTTGAAAATAGTCAGATATACTTTGGCACATTATCTAGCATAATATCTAGAGAAATATTCAAAACCTAATGTTTTTACAAAGATAGGTGTATCAAATTAACAATCTAACCATTATATTTATTAAAATTACTAAGAAAAGTATTATGACAAAATTTGAAGGTAATCGGATATATATTTTGACACATAATCTAGCATAATATTTAAAAAAATATTCAAAAAAATTAGGTAGTTGGTCTAAAAAAAATTATATAAAAATTAATAAAATAGTAATATCAAGATTTGAATACATAACTTGAATATAAACAATTCCCTCTACCATAGTATCTAATGAAAGCTTCCATTTTATGTTGACATTTTTTAATATTTGACAAAATAAGAAAAAATATGCTTTTTCCATAATTTAGTAAAACTGTGGGTAATAAAATTTCTTTACCTACAATTTCAAATCTCTGTGGTAAAAAATTATTTTTACCTATACAATTTTTAAATCTGTGGTAAAAAAAAAAAAAACTTTTACCTACACAAACGTAGTCGTAACAAAATAAAATGTTACAAAAAATGTTTATATTCCATGGAATTCAAAACTGTGGTAAAAATCATGGTTTCACAACAGATTTTACTATGTTATAAATAAGAGCGTTGCCAAAAGCCACTTTTTTGTAGTGTGTATAGAATTTCGGTTTTTAGCTATGTTAAAGAGTAAAAATGATTTCTTAGCATAAAAGACTTCATTTCTCACATCATAAACATCCCCTAACATAAATATAACAGTTTCCATTATATATATCCACCCATATTGCATAAAATGAGAAAAAACATTAAGCTGTCCAGCTAGGACATTTTTGAACACAAGAATAACAAAATGGAAGGGAAGGTGATGGTATTACCTCAATTTTCAGCTCAAGAACTTTAGAAAAATTACTTCTTCAACCTCCAAGAAGTGTGCTAACTTGAGGATAATAAGTTGCAATCCAAGAAGTAAGTGTGTGTGCTTGTGTCTTGGCCAAAATGAGCAAATTTTCCCTTGGTCACCAAGGCTGGTCGGCAGCCTTAGGGGAGAGGAGGGTTGGCTGTTTTCTTGAGTGGAGGAAGGAGAGAAATTGCAGAGGAATGGGGGATGGATTTTTGGCCAGCTTAGGGAAGAAATAGAGAGAAAGGTTCATTTTATATTAGGGTACTTTCTAATCTAATTGTGGAGAAAATTTTACTCTAAATTCAAGGGCTAAGATGAAGGGTGTTTAGTTAGGTTAAAATGATTCATGGTCTTGGATGTGGGTCTTGGGTCAAATGGTGAAATTGGGTTAAGTAGTCAAAATTAATTTTGACATAAAATTTGACCAAGATTTTTAGATTAACAAACAAGACCGAACCTCTAATTAAAATTAAATTCGTTCAAGAGTGTATTTTTCAAAAGGGAAAATTCATTGTTATCCTATTATTTGAAAAGTGATACACTGGTTAATTTGACTAATTTGTCTACTACACAATACATACATACATACATACATACATACATACATATAATTTACAATTACTTACATATAAGTCACCTACTACGATCCACACAAATAATTACCTTAATGCACTTACTTCTCTTAAGAGAATGCACATAAGGAGCACATGAAATAGTCACAAATAGTGTAGTTAATTTATGAAATGAGGTTAATTCGATCAAGCATTTTGTTCCCTAGCACTCAATTTTGTAGGGTATTACATTCTCCCCTATTTAAGGAAATTTCGTCCTCGAAATTAACTACGTCGTACCTCTCATCATGTCTGGGCACTAATTTCTCATCCATTTCTCGCTCTCTCAAGTAGCATCCAGATCTCCATGATGTTTCCACATCACCTTGACCATAGGGATTTTCTTGTTTCTTAATTCCTTCAGGCTTCGCTCCAGAATCTTGACCGGCCTCTCCACATACGACAGATTCGGTTGTAGTTATAACGGTTCATTATTCAAAACATATTCCGAATCCGGATTGTACTTCTTTAGTTGGGATATAAGAAACACGTTATGGATACCCATTAATCCATTTAGAAGTTTCAACTCGTATGCTATGGTTCCGATTCTCTCAATGATCGAGAATGGCCCAATATATCGAGGGCTAAGTTTTCCCCCCTTTCGTATATCTCAGAATTCCTTGGCTCGGCATTAACTTCAACCATACCTCAGCACACACTTGAAATTCCAATTCTCCCATTCGATTGTTCACATAGCTATTCTGTCTACTTTGAGCTGCCCTTAGTCTATCTTGTATCAGTTTGACTTTTTCAGACATTTCTTGGATATTTATCCCCTCTTCTTTATTAATTTGACTATTTTCATGTTTGACATTTCCTCCCATATAAGGCCACATATGGCGCTATGCCAATAGATGCTTGATAACTATTGTTGTAGGCCAGTTTTGCATAAGGAATTCTTTCGATCCATTGGTTCCCAAAATCTAACATGCATGTCCTCAACATATCCTCGAGGATTTGAATTACGAGTTCTGATTGTTTGTCTATCTCAGGGCAAGCGGAGGCGCTGAACTTTAGAGTAGTTCCCATTGATTCTTGAATTTCGTCCAAAATTTGGAGGTGAATTGCAGATCCCTATCTAATACTATACTTGTCGGCACTCCGTGCAATCTCGCGACCTCCTGAATATAAACTTGCCCTAACTTCTCCATTGAATATCTCACGTTCACTAGGATAAAGTGTGTGGTCTTCATTAGTCAATCTACCACTACCTAAATAGTATCCTTCTAAGTCCTGCTCATTGGTAGTCCGGTGACAAAGTCCATCGTGATGCATTCCCACTTCTATTTTGGTACAGGCAGAGGTTGTAATAATCTAACAACTTTCTTATATTCTACCTTCACCTTCTGACAAGTGAGGTATACAGACACATATTGCGCGACATCTCTCTTCATGCCCTGCCACCAAAACATTCATTTCAGATCTTGATACATCTTAGTTTCCCAAAGGTGTATGGTGTATCAGCTCTTATAAGCTTCTCCTAGAATTTTCTTTTATAGCACCTCTAAATTTGATACACATAACCGATCCCTAAAATACAATATTCCTTGATCGTCTGTTCTAAAGTCTATATTATTTCTTTCCGTTTCTTTCTCCTTAAAATTCTAAAACTCTGGGTTATTTGTTTGGGCATCTCATATTTCCTTTTTCAGCTCAAGGACCATAGTTAAATTCTTTATCTAAATCTATCATTACTTACTGTAGCTTTATCCATCAACACTCCTTCTATCTCCTTTGCTTCATGGACTCACAGTATTTCTAACCTTACCTTTCTACTTAATGCATCTACAACCACATTGGCATTTCTCGTGTGATAATTAATCAGACAGAGATATTCCTCCAAGAATTCCATCTATCTCTTCTGTCTTAAGTTCAAATCATTTTGTATGAATATATACTTCAAATTTGTCAATCGATTGGTTCATGTCAGGATATGTTAGACAGAGGTAGAGGTAGAGGTAGGCCTAAAACGACATGGATAAAGGTAATTAAAAGAGATATGTCTTTATTAGATTTAGATGAAAGTATGACGTTCGATAGAAGAAAGTGGCGAGAGAGGATTCATATGGATGACCACATGTTGTCTGACGTTGGTTCATGTAGCCGACCCCAAGTTACTTGGGATTAAGGCTTAGTTTGTTGTTGTTGTTGTTGTTGTTGTTGTATATACTTCAAACTTTTGTGGTACGTGAAAATCTTGTATTCGGCTCCATACAAATAATGTCGCTATTTCTTTAAGGCAAACACAATTGCTGCTAACTCTAGGTCATGCATGGGATAATTTACCTCGTGCAGCTTCAACTTTCTCGAGGCAAAGGTGAAAAACCTTAGAGGGGGGGAGGGTCAATAAGGTTTTTGGCAAGCTAAAAGAAGTTTTTTTTTCTGACTTGTCTAAAAAACAAAATAATGATGATTACCAAGTTGCTTGGACGGACTTTATGATAACATAGAAAGTTATCCAAGAACTCGTAGATATATATATACAGATTTAGACAAAGAAAAAAACTCAAAGCAGTAAATGAATAATGAAAAGAAGTGAGACAAGGAATATATAGTAGTTAGATCTACCAAGATTAACGTCCACTACCTTATGCTCACACTTAAGGATTTTCAACCAGATTTCATTTACTCCGCTTAATGAAATCAAACAGTATCACATACAAGAGAGGATCATCATACTAGGTTTTTCAAAACCTCTCAATCAAGCAATCACATCAATGATCACCTCAACTAGGTTTTACACAATAACCGGGATACATTCACCAAACAAGGCTCACCCCAATTGGGTTTTACACTACAATGGAGATTTGAATATTAATAGAGCAGTAAAGAGCTCACTTATTTGAGCAGATGTTCTCTTGGATACAAAGCACAAATAGTTTTACCTTTGACACAAAATGAATTCACTTTGAAGTTTTGATAAAAGGAGATTTTTGAAAATATTGAGTAACAGTGTTTCTAAGAAGTATGTTTCAAAAATCTTGTCTCTAATCTTACTTTAAAGGCTATTTATAGAGTCAAAAAGTGAAGTGCCAACGGTTATAAAGAAACGGATATATATTTTTTTGTTTAAACTTATCCGTATTTTGGACTCGAGTTTTGGACGACGATACATCCAAAAAGTAACTCCAAAATGGCATTTTTTTCAAGCAGAAGCATTTTAACACAGTTTACAAGATTTTGAATGAATCTTTTGGATTCAAACTATTCAATTCAAAATTCTGAGTTTTTCAAAAATTTTGAAAACTTCTCATTTGATACTTCAAGGTAAAGTCAATTGAATCAGAAGATAAAGAGACATAGGAATTAATAGATATACCTTAATAACACTTCTTAGTCTAAAGTTCTTCTTATAAGGACTTTTTGATATGCAACTCCATGTTCTTTGATCTTCTATACTTGAAATCAATTACAAAAGAATTGCTAAACAATCATATCTGAATGCCTTAAAAGAGTAGAGGTCAAGCATGTCCTATCACAATAGATTACATAAGTTAGTTCATATCAATATTTGTCATAAGTCAAAATATAAGAGAAAGCCCTCAGGGCTAACAAAAGGACATAACTTTCTTCTCCTGCATCAACACTACACACAATCATTCCTTTAATATATCTGTATATAATGCATAGGTCTTCCCTTCTTCTGGCAAGGTTAGCACATGTGCCATCATTAACCTTTTCTTCAACTGTCGAAAGCTCTTTTCACATTTCTCGTTCCATGAAAATGGCATATCTTTTCGCAAGAGCCTAGTCAAAGGCGAGGTGAGGGTTCAAAACCTTTGAATGAATCACCTATAATATCTAGCTAGACCCAGGAAACTCTTAATTTCTGTAACGGTCTCAAGTCATTTCCAATTCTCAATAGATTCCATCTTGGTAGGGTCTATGTTCATGTGCCCTAAAAATGAGACTATATCCAGTCAAAATTCACACTTACTAAACTTAGCGTACAGTTAATGCTCCCTCAACTTTTCCAAACTAATTTGAGGTATTTTACATGCTCCACTGGGCTCTTGGAGTAAATCAATATATCATCAATAAAGATTACAACGAATTTTTCTAAATAAAGTCGGAATATTCGATGCATCAAATCCATAAAGGTTGCGGGGGCATTTGTCAATCCAAAGGGCACCACACAAAACTCATAATGCCTATACCGGGTATTAAAGGAAGTCTTAGGGATATCTTCCTCCTAGATTCTCACTTGGTAATATCGTACCTTAGATCAAGCTTAGAATAATAACTAGACTCTCTTAGTTGATCAAACAACTAATCAATAAGCGGAAGTGGGTATTTATTCTTAATTGTCAAATCATTTAACCCAGATAATCAATGCACGGATATAAGTTCTCATCTTTCTTTTTCACAAATAAAACCAGTGCTTCCCACGGTGAAGTATTTGGCCTAATGTATCCTTAACCCAACAACTCTTCCAAATGTTCCTTCAACTCATTGAGTTCCATCAAAGCTATACAGTATAGGGTTTTGAAAATCGGTTCAGCTCCAGGTACTAGGTCAATGGTAAACTCTACCTCCTAAGATAGGGGTAAGGCTGTTAATTCTTTAGCAAAGACATCTACAAATTCTCTCCCCATAGTAGTAATCTCTAAGGTATTCTCTTTTGTAGATTGATTGATTAGGTACACTAGGTAACATTGACATCCCTTCTTAAGCATTCTCTAGGCTTTAGTCCCTGAGACTAAATATTTCAGTTCTTTCACCTTAATCTCCCAAAATTCTAAGATATCCTTTCCCGGTCTAAAGAATTGCACCGACTAATTTTTGCAATCTGCCTAAGCATTGTGTTTAGCTAACCAATCCATGCCTAGAATAATGTCGTAATCCTCAAAAGGCATAATAATAAGATCCCCAGTTAGTTTTTCCCTTTCCATTTTAATCTCACATCCTTTAATAACTTCATTTGCTTCTATTTATTTCTCCAAATGTGTACTAACCAAAAGAGTATATGGCAACTCTAAACTAATAAATCTCATCTTATATGCACAAGATTTATTCATATATGAATAGATGAAACCAGGATCTACCAATACATTTACTTTGAAATTCTGAATAGAAAGCATACCTTCAACTACCACAGAGTCAACTCCTATTTCATTGCAATTCAGTGCAAACACTTTGGCTTTCACTTGCGGCTTATGGTTGTTCCCTCCATGGACTGCACCACAACCACGATTTGCTAGATTCACTGGTGGAACAAGATTACCACAAGTGTTGAATTGCAATTTTGGACACTTGTCTCGAAAATAATTGGGGTCCCCACAGTTGAAACATCTTTTGGTTGTGTCCTATGCAAAAAATCCTTCTCCTTATATCATTTCTTTCTACAGTGATGGCAAATTACCTTATTTTGCTCGATCTTGATAGGGTTGGTCTTCGCTTGGTTTCTCTTTATTTCTCACATGTGGCCTAACTGGTTTTTTCATAGGAAACTGCTTTGTGGGTGGGTAGGTTCTCACAGCAAGTCGACTCTTATCCTCATTTTCAATTTTGGTGGAAGCGTCTATAGTGGCAGTATAAGAGGTTGGTGGATACAGAGCTAGGGCTTTTCTTAACTTTTGCCTCAAGCCCTTGATAAATTGGCGAGCTCAGTTTTGTTCTGTTCTACCAATGACGGCAATACTTTGATAGCTTACTAAAATGTGTTGCATACTGTGCCACTGACATGTTGCCTTACTTCAAGTTCTAAAATTCATCTTCTCTTTTCGCAATGATCCATTGTGGGATGAATTCTACCCGAAAGATTTCCAAGAAATAATCTCTACTCCATTCCTACTCAGTTTGCTCCCAAACCTCTTGAACCCGCATTCACCAATCTTGGGCCGATTCTCTCAAGCGGAATGTTGCAAACCTTATCATTCTCTCTTCCGTGTATCGAAGAGTGCAAAAAATGTCTTCTATTTGTTTGATCCATATTTCAGCTTTCTACACTTATTTCGCCTTTCCAAAATACAGGGGTGGTTGAAACTTGAGGAACCTTTCAAGCGCCTCTTTATTGCCTCATGAAGCCCTTCGTTCCATCAAATTTTGTAGAATTTTAGTCATCCGATCAAAGGCTTGAGCAACAGTGACCTCCTTGGGCACCTTATTTTCCAATCCCACTTCTTCAACTCTTGGCCCCTCGTTTTGTTCGCCCGGTGGGGGGTTTAGGGTAGGGTTGTTATCATGGGGTGGTGGTCCTTTTGGTGCATCACCCACAAGATGAACTATTAGTCTTCATCTTGGCGGCATGATAGTGCTTTATTATGTAAATGTTACTGTTAGCAGGGTTTGCAAAAAATTTGTATGGCTAAAGGTAATGAATGCATGCATAATATGATGTGTGTGGAAAAAGCATTAAAGTACAATAAGTAAATAAGCACAGAAACTACTATCAATTCATAATTGACCACCATGAAGTATGTAGTCATGAATCCATATATAAACCAAAAGAGTAGTGGTGATAAAACATCCATAAATATATAAGCCCATAGCAGGTAATTTCCTAACTATTCAGATTAGCAATTAGGCACATAGATCAAGAATCCAAAAATAGGTGTTTTATACATCACCAAAACATGTTAATTTCCTATTTCTAATTTCCTTCTAGTCAGTAACCTAGTACTCTTCAGAGTCACTATCAGTGTCCTCCTCAGCCTTGGAGTCCTCATCAATCCTAACTCTCTTCACGAGCCTACTTTTCTCGGAGTCATCTTTAGTCTCTTCTCTAGGCTCCTCGTACTCCATCTCTCCAGGACCCTTCGCTCCCTGATGCTGAGGGTTCTTGAACTAGCTCTATCTCATGTGCATCAGCTACCTTATCTTCACTTTTAGAAAATACTTCTATGATCTCGATCACATCTTCTTCTTCAGATTTTGAAGCAGAGGAATCCGAAGAGTCTGGGTCTACAACCTCCGGTGGTGGTGGTCGCCAACGGTATGGGTTCATGGTCTTGCGAGTGGTGCGCAACATTCTTACCATCCTACAATAATTATCATGTACTTAGTTCCAAAAGGTTAACCAATATAAATCACCAAAAAAGTCTAGGTTAGTCTAAACCTAGAAATGCCTAATTATTATTCTCAACCAAGAGTGTTCCAAACTTATATTAATTTGGACTCAAACCTAACTCTCTCCAATATCTTAATCCAATCCTAAGTTTCTAATTCATACCTTGGCATAATTTAATCTTAGGCTCTAATAGCAATTGTAATACCTCCTATTAAGTGGCCTAAATAGCCACGGATGTCGTCCCGTCCTATGGACCAAAGTTCTTTATAATAGGTAAACAAATAATCAAAGGAGAACAAGATAATCTAAATACTTTAATAGACCTCAAAGTTGAAATTTAAATTTATAGTTTAGAAAAATCCTTAGTACTTGGCACACCACAATTGAACCTCACTGTGTAGAAATAAAATATAATCAAAGTATGGTAGGAATAATAAAGTATTATCACTCTATTTTATTACAAAAAGATCTTCAGCACTTGGTATTGATAAAATTAGACTACCCTAAAATTCATGGTTAGGAAAAACGGGTGAGATTATAAATGATCTAAGCAAATCCATTGTGTGCAAATGGTAATTAGAAAATTATAAGCATGATGCATGAATGAGAGATTTCAAATAGTTGTAACAGTAAGAAAATTTCAACATTATATCTCAAATTTCATTACCAAATATTTGGAGAGAAAATTCAACATGCATGATCAAGTACGATATTTAGAAAAGAATTTTTCGGGTAAATTATTTTCAATTACAAAATGTTGTGAATGTTCAATGAAGTAAAATCTTGAATCCATTATTCACAAGCCATATTATGTATCGAAATTTCACATCTGTGATAGTTTACAATTATGACCCTAACATAAGCCATACTAAAATAGTACAATTGGTAGGATGTACATCCCTCTCGAGAGGATACCCCGACATCCTTCTTATATATAAACAGACTGGATGTCCCATGTCCATTCTCCAATTCCCCATAGATACTGACGTTCCGTTTGGAAAAAATAGTTTTTTGAAGACGGCCAATCAACCGGAATTCTCTCCTAATCTAATAAGAGTTAGTCCTATAGTCTCGGTCCCTTAAGTACATAAGTCTTAAATAGGTGCGGTTCAAGAAATTCCCATTCTGTTGTAGAATATACAATTTCAGTTCAAAAAATTATTAATCCAAATCCCAAAACTAATATTTTCAAATTTACCCCGACCAGAAAATGAAAATTTATATTTTCTCTCCAATATTTCCCAAAGGTAGAAAATTCCTTCGTCTATGAATAATACTTATCCAAAGTGCAATAAATTATGCAATTTCAGAATTGACCTTGAAAAAGATATTAACAGGAATCACATGTCATGTTATGAATTTCGCAATTATTCACGTAGATAAAAACTCCGAATTAGGTGCATACATTGATGCATTAAACATATTTTTTCATATAGAAATTCTCTAAGGATGATCATGCAAAAATCCTTTTGTGTAAGAGTTATGATGTAAATAAAAGTAAAAATAAGTGATAAAATGAACTAATCCAAAAATATCATTTCAATATATAGTATGAAAATTCTAACATTGTGTATGAATGATCATAGAATTTCCTATGAAATTATTTTGTATAAACGAGTTATGGAATGTAAGGACTTACCTCTTGTCAAAAAACTTAGCAAATTTAGCTTCAAAATATCTTTGGTGCTTCCTCTTCCTAAGTCCAACCCCAAATCCAATACACATATAATATAGGAATTAATTTTCTAATTAAATTAATCTAAATAAAACAGTAATCAAGATCTTAGAATAGTTATAGGAATTACTTACATCTTAAGTAATTCTAAAATACTCAGTGATATAATTTATTTGGTTGTAATCACAAAGAATCCCAACAAGAAATCCAACAATTCTCTAAAATATCCATAATTCAAAAATTATAGAACTCCCTTACTTCCTATTTAACATCCATTCTCAAAAGATCCTATATTGTCCTAGACTTCATTTATCAAGTCTCCAAGGAGAAATCACACAAACAAAACCTCTAAGACATCATTTTAGAAAATTCTGGCAGCATGTACAGATTTTTCGTTTTCAGTTATGTTAAAGGGTAAAAATGATTTTTTAACATAAAAGATTTCATTTCTTATATCATAAAACATCCCCTAACATAAATATAACAGTTTTCATTATACATATCGACTCATATTTCATAAAATGAGAAAAAACATCAAGTTGTCCAGCTAGGACATTTTTGAACACAAGAATAAGAAAATGGAAGGGGAGGTGATGGTATTACCTCAATTTTCAGCTCAAGAACTTCAGAAAAATTGTTTCTTCAACCTCCAAAAAATGTGCTAACTTGAGGGTAATAAGTTGCAATCCAAGAAGCTAGTGTGTATGCCTATGTCTTGGCCAAAAGGAGCAAATTTTCCCTTGGTCATCAAGGCTGGTCGGCAGCCTTAGGGGAGAGGAGGGTTGGTTGTTTTCTTGAGTGGAGGATGGAGAGAAATTGCAGAGAAATGGGGGAGGGATTTTTGGCTAGCTTAGGAATGAAACGGAGAGAAAATTTCATTTTATACTAGGGTACATTCCAATCCAATGGTGGAGAAAATTTTACCCTAAATTCAAGAGCTAAGATGAAGGGTGTTTAGTTGGGTTAAAATGATCTATGGGTCTTGGATGTGGGTTTTGAGTCAAATGGTGAAATTGGGTCAAGTAGTCAAAGTTAATTTTAACATAAAATTTGACCAAGATTTTTAAATTAATGAACAAGACCGAACCCCTAATTAAAATTAAATTCGTTCAAGAGTGTTCTTTTAAAAGGAAAAATTCATTGCTATCATATTATTTGAAAAGTTATACATTAATTAATTTGACTAATTTGTCTATTACACACAATACATGCATATATACAATGCACAATTACTTATATATAAGTCACCTACTATGATCCATACAAATAATTACCTTAATACACTTACATCCCTTAAAAGAATGCACATAAGGAGCACATGAAATAGTCATAAATAGTGTATTTAATTTATGAAACGAGGTTAATTCGATTAAGCATTTTGTTCCCCAGTACTCAATTTAGTAGGGTATTATATATTATGGTATTATTATCATATAATAGCTTAATACAATCACATTACCATTTAAGAATCCAAGCACTGAATTAATCACCTCATAACATTCCTAAATCAATATTATAACTAATAAAATTGATTTAATGAAAATTACATAGCCAAAACATGGTTTTCCTATTGAATCATCAAAACAATGTTTTAGTAAAAACAGGGCTGAATAAATCATAATTTGAGGCAATTAGATTACAAAGAAAATCAACTCAAAATTCAATGAAAATTTATAGGATATAACTTTAATGTATGGGAATTATATTATAAAAATTCCACCATACTCTCATGTGTCTAATTATGTTAATTAAATGCTTAAAATTACAGTATGCTACAGTATTTTTAAAAACTCTCTTTTGGTAATGATTTTGTAAAATTTACTGAGAACAATCTATTAATCCAAATCATGTTATGCTAGTGGCTACTCTTAAAAAATTTAGTTTTATGTGTAAAAATTTTAGAACAAGATTAAAAGTGAAAATGCTTAAATCGGAGGGTTGAAAGTCTCAGTAAAATCAGATTTCATCAGTCATTGAACAGGGTAACTTAAAAAATCATATAAAATCAATAAAATACGTAAATCACATTATTCTAATGGAAAAATACTCCTAAGATACAATAGAATCAAATAAAAATATATTACAAAAAAATTTTGAAATTATATTTTCGATATTGAGAGCAAAACTACATAGATCAAACACACCCAGTGCATAAACTTGTCTCCCAAGAAAAAATTCACCATTCAATCTTCTCAATTCATTTCCAATCACCTAAAATTCAAAACAAAACTTCAATACAACATGTTAAAATCAATTTTATAGTATCTTCTCCACATCAAAATCACCAAAATCCAATTTTGCTCAAGAACACAAAATCTGTCCAACAGAAACTTTACATATAAAATATGAATTTGCAAGGGAAATGAGTTCAAATTTCTTACCCTCTTGAACATCACTCTTAAGCACTTCAATACACAGCTTCTAAACACTCAATCTTCAGTAATTAAGTAAGATTTACGGAGTTTGTATGAAGAAAATCAAAGAACAAAGAAGGGGAAAAGGTGGCCAGTTGAGGGAGGAGTGAGAGGAGAGCAAAATGAAAATTTTCTCTGTGTGAAGAGGGATGAATGAAAATGAGGCCTTAGGTATGAGAAAATTTCATTTTAAGTGATGAATTAAGGGTTTGAATTAATATGGATTGATTATCTTGTACAAGAAGTAATTTTAGAACGTTAAGATTTAATATAATTCAAGGATGAGGATTAAAACACATCAATGGCCAAGATTAAGAGATAAGTGGCAGCTACTAGAGGGATATGATCATAATTTCAATCATTTTAGGCACATTAGGGTTTAAGGAAATAAAATAAAATAGAAAGAAATTAGTCTTGTGCAAAAATAATGAGCAAATGTTCAAAAAGTTCACACATAGGTCAAAAGATTCAAAGAGGAGTCTAAAGGTTCAAAGTCTTAGTTAATTAGGAGTCAAAATTAAATAGGGCTTTTATTTAATAAAAATTAACATTTAGTCCTTTCAAAAATCGATTTCTCACATTTGTCCAAAAAACATTGTTTTCACTAAATAAATGCATAAAATACTTTCTAATAAATAGTTCCTTATTCTAGATATGAAATTAATCACTATAAAGCATTACAATATATTGACGTAAGTGTACACAAATTTTCTACACAAATATTTCACCCATAAACAAATAGCATAAAAAGTAGTCATGTATTTATTCAAATAAATTATAATAATAATATGCAAAATATTCCCATATAATATTTTCAAATAAATTCCAATATAATAATATACTCAGAAATGCCATTTTATTTGTATATTTATGCATAAACATGAGAGGTGTTACAATTAGCTTCCAGGGGTAGGGGGTGAGAGTAGAACTTTTAGCTTGGGAGATTTTTTCTTATGCATTCCCTCTAGTAGTGATCATCCATATGTATCTATAGTACTACCGTCACCTACAATGCCACAGCAGTATCCGTATCCCCTATTTCTGCACCATCATCATCTACTTTTAATGTCTGTAAGGATGCAATGGACAGTAGATTATTCACCACTTCATATGGTGACACATAAGTGCTTTTCAAATAAGATAATTTAAATTATATTTCAATATTTATGTGCTATATTTTGATGATATTCAACTCTATGTTATAGTTTCACAGTGCCAGTTAGCCTGTGCCCGTATTATTGCTAGAACTTTTAGGAAGAATTTCACAGTCTATATTGCTCTATTAAAAACATTCCACCTATTGTGTTAGATATATAGTTTTTAGAGTTTAGGGTAAGTATTTAATATAAACTATAAGTTATATTTATTTTAACATTTAAATTTATGTTGTATTTTTCGTTGTAAACTTGTTTTTTTATTGTTAAAAATTACAAAGACACTTTAGATTAATTTGATCCATAGCATGAAGGCATCATTTGGAGAGAATGGGAGTTTAAGTGCTCCAAACACATCACAGATATTTCGTTTAATCATCAAAAGTGTAGGAAAATGCCAGCCTCGATGTGCGAGATAGTTTATAACTAGCTCATACAACATTGGAGGTTTGATGGTTTTTAAGAGCAGTCTAAACAAGCTAAAAAAATTGAGGTGGTTCTCATGATGGATTACCCTAATCATATCATACTGCACGGTCAATTTCATTTATAGAGCACAAGACTAGAATGGTAAATGACTTCTGATATCATACATAGACCTTGTTAGATATGCTATTTTTCTCTAAATTATTTCTATTAACTTATACAATTACATATAGCATTAAGAGTTGTTTGATGCATTTTCTCATTCAAAAATTTGGAGGCGATGCCATGAGCATTAGTAGCTTGGGCCTATGAAAGGCCAATTTGTAGACTCTAGAGCCCAACACACTTAGGTATAATTTAAATGTAAATGCAATTTATATCTAAAAACTTTACTTGTAGATTCTTTAACACGCACACAAATATATAATTTAGGACCGATTTAGCAAATTATTGTCACAAATTTCATAGCAAGAGTCCATTAGTAAGAAGGGTCGTATAGGTTAGAGGCCTTTAACTTGTGCAGGTTGTTGATGACTTCAGAAAGGGCCATGTTTATGGGTTGGGTGTTGGGTCTTCTCATTACAGACCAGAGTATACTCGGAGTGCATATTACCATGGTGAGCCTTTAAGTGCACCATCCTAATGGGTAGACATGAGGATAAAAAAGGTGGAAGCTAAATTTGAAAAGAAAATGAAAAAAAAATCAATATATGATGTACTAGTTAGATATACAATGAGAGATCTATCAGTATTTGGGGTTACAAGTACCTGCAGTACCATATTTTAGTGAATCCAATCCAAGCTTGAATGATGATGATGACACTCTTATTGATACTGGGTGATGATACATGTGGTCCTTCTGAGTGATAGTTGTTCATTTTTGTATAACTTTTTTATGTGAACATTCGAACTCTGTTATATTCTCTACAATCATACTTTAAATGTTATTGATTTAATTTAGTTCAGTTGTATATCTTTTAAGTTATTGATGTATTTTATGATTAGTTGCATATCTTTATGAATACATTAATTATGGTACATTTCTTTCAGATTGTTTTAGTTGTGAATGAATGAAAAAGTATGATAACATGCAAATTTATCGCTAAAATGCATTTTAAAAAATTAATTTATTATTGATCAAATTGCATTCTCCTACTACTTAGCGAATGAAAAAAGTCCAACTGACTAATTCAATGATTGATTAATGTTTGCAGTTACTAATTAGCAACTGTTGTAGTGACAAATGTTTTAAAATATAATTATGTTTTATTTTTTTCTTTTCGATGTATTAGCGATTAAATGGGTCGTAACTAATTGGTAGCTAAAAATTTACTGACTATATAAGGTACAATTGGTGATGTTCACTGGCTAATTGTTCAATGACTGATTAATGACAAAACAACAGCAATTGTACATTATGTAGTTAGAAATTTTAGCTAACGATCGATTAGCAACCAAATAGGTCATCGCTAATCATGCTTTTTCTTGTAGTGTTATATATATAACTCCAAGAGACAAGATTAAA
Organism: Voacanga thouarsii; assembly: GCA_026120185.1. NCBI lineage: Eukaryota > Viridiplantae > Streptophyta > Magnoliopsida > Gentianales > Apocynaceae > Voacanga > Voacanga thouarsii. The sequence goes on along the minus strand of JANUWF010002419.1, from coordinate 2,082,598 downwards.
TTGTTTCCAGTAGCGATAGAAATGAAACATTATTTTCCATATCATGAAAATAAAGAATTCAAATTCATAATGATTATTATCAACTTGCATAGAACCAAAAGAGCTTGGGATTTGTGGAATTCAAAGAGCTTAACAGAGAGCTTGGAATTTGGAGAGCAAAAAAAGCTAAGGAAAATATTCTAAATGAGCAATTTTAAGATTTGACCTGGGAGACTCTGAATTGAGATGTTTTGCTATAGGCTTTGCCTCAATAAAAGTGAAAGCAGAAGATCTAGAAAGAAAGAGAAGGAGGTGATATTGGAAGGTGATAGTTGATCATGGCAAAGGTGAAGGAGGAGGAGTAGGGGAAGAGGGATGGGCGAAAGAAAGAGGAGGCAATACAAGAAATAGGAGGATTAGCGACCGAATAAAAGTGACCACTATTACGATGGTCGCTAATTTTTTAGCAATCAATGAATAGTTACGATCGCTAAATAGCGGCCGAGTTTTTGTTGCAATACTTTCGTCATTAATAACAAATAAAAAATAATTATAAATCCGCGACTAAGCCGGATGCTAATTAGCGGTCGATTACTATTTCGACCGTTGAAATGCGGTTGTTGATTGGTTGCTAATTAGGGATCAATAAGTGCTTCAATCACTAATATGTGGTTGTTGATTGGTCACTAATTAGGGATCAATAAGTGCTTCAATCACTAATATGTGGTTGTTGGGACTGATAAGTGATTCGATCACTAATATGTGGTTGCTAATTCATTTATATCAATCGCTAATTCCTCTTTCTTTCTTTTTTTTAAATTCATTTTCCCTACTAATTTTGGTATGGTATAATTTTTTTCACAACTAAAAGCATATAATATTCAACAAAATTATATAACAACTTCAAATATTTCTAGGGAAAGGAAATTATATATTATATAAATCTAAAGTATGAAAACTACGTCATAGTTCAAAGGTATCCATAACAGCCGCACTAGATCGCAACTCTAAATTAACTTGAAATTGAGAGTTAAGTGAGGCAACGAAAATTCGATCCTGCGACCTCACACATAGAGACCTTGTGTCTCAGCCGTTGGACCAAGCCACTTTGTGTGCTATAATCTTTTTTTTAATTTAAACTATTCGTAATAACTTTTAAATATTTAATAGCTGATGATATTCTTTTGGAAAACAATCAGCTGTACATAAACATAACACAGATCCACTATCCATATATGCAGCAAAATATTCTGTTTTATAATCTTTATAAGTAATCCCAATTGGAATATAAATACTATAAGGACTTATCATTTTGGTATATATATTAATTTCCCACTATAAGTTATTTTGAATCCATATGATGTTATCTGGTAAGGTTTAACTGTTTCAAGGAAAGTGGTTCCTAACATTTTCTCTAAAGTATTATTCATTCCTTCATTTTCAATAAGTAATCTTATATTAATTATTTCTTTTCTAAATTTTAATCTGAATAATTTGTTAATGAAATTTTTTCTTATTGTATCTATTTTAATTTTCTTTTATCTATAAGTATTTCTTTGTTATATTCTCCTGAAGATTCTTCTTCTTTATCTATTACTGAATCTATGTTAATTATTTCTGTATTATTCATCTTCAGTACTTTCTATATATTCTGTATCAGTTAAAATAAAAAATACTTTCATTTGTACTTAATTCCTCAAAATTTTCTATTTGAATAAATTCTCCTTCTTCTATCATTTTTTGAATATCTTCGTCAATTTCAATTTTATATTTATTTTTATCAAATTTTTTAAGGCATCTGTTTGCATAATGTCCTAATTCTTTACAATAATAACATTGACATTCTTTTATACTTTTCTTTCTTCTTTTAAATGTTGGTTTTTTAGGCTTCTTATATTTTTTCTTTTTATAATATCTAGTTTTCCTTTTCTTAAAATATCTCTTTTTGTATTCTTTTCTTTTCTTTTCTTTTCTTTTAACTTTATTATAGTAATAAGGACTATCACATCCTATCATTAATGGTAACTTTGGTTTATCACAGCATAAACTAATTTTCTTTCTTAATCTTCTGGTTAATTTAGCTAAAATAGCATCTCCACACTATTCACTTAACTTATCTCTACAATGTGCAATTCTTTTTCCTAATATATCATTATCAGTAGGTTTATATGCATCTATAAGTTTTTGCCCCCATGGGTCAGGTATCTTAGTAAAAAATAAGGGTAGATAAGATAATGCATTAGATACTTGATTATAAATATGATAATAATAATATTGAAAAACGCATATATATCTATCAATTTCACACCTATCATAAAGTTGTAATTGTAGCAAAGCAATCAAATGTTTCTATGTAGTTGATGGATCTTTAAAGAAATTACCTTCACCTAAAAATTTAAGTTGTAATACTTCTGCAACTCTTGTAATGATGTTTGATAAACTATCATCAGTATCAAATACTGTTTGTAATACCTCTTCCAAAAGGTTTTGCCAATATCTTAATGCACTGTTTAGTAAACTTCTGGGTACAAAATATCTTATAGATTTTTTTATCTAATTTGTTAACAGTGACTACTATCCTCATTGTTGTTTCCTAGTTTATCTATTGCTTCTTCAACATTAGCAATACAATCTATATCCAAATATATACCAAATGGATTAATGGGCTCAGCTCTCATCTTTTCTAAAGGCGTAAATTTATCTGTTTGTTGTTGTATAACTAAGGTTATTGCTGCATACCCTTTAATAGGTTTATCAAAAGCTTGAGATGGATTTTTACTAGTACTAGGAATATCTGAAATATTAGGATTATATTCTAGATTATACTATGGTTTAATCTCTGTTATTTTAGGTTTTAGATTTATAAATTGATTTCCTAGATTTATGTCTCCTATCTTTGTTATTAAAGTTTCTACTTCTAATGGAATTTCATCTGTTTCTGAATTACTCATTTCCTTTATATTCTTTAGGTTTTTTCATTCTTTCTAAGTGTGTTAATAAAGGAATTTTCCTTTCTTCTGGTATTATTAGCCTTGTTTCTTTTTCCATTTCTGTAATAAGTTCTTTTTTCTTTTCTCTATCTCTTTGTTGTAACAAAGTTATGATTAAAAATGTCATCTTATCTATTTCTAATATTATTTTTTCACCATAACTGATAATAGTTTTTTGTACCTCTATTAAATCTTTATCTAATTTAGTAGTCATATCTATTTCTGTTAATGTTGTAAATTTTTGTTTATCCATGTTTTTTACTTGATTCTTCGTTGGGAATATCTTTAAGTGTTAATGAACTAGTATCAGTAAATTGTTCTAAACAATTGAAAAAATCTATTTCTTCAATACTATCGAATTGTTTAAAATCTTCTAATTTGGAACTATGATCCTTTCTATATCTCACACTATACTTAGAATTTCTGAAATTTTTGTAAGCATATAAGTCCTTAAGGGAAAAACAGGTAATAAGACTTTTATTTCTTCTCTAATTCTTTTAAATTGTCTTTCAATTTTTTCTAAATCTTCTAAATTAGGTTTCTATCTTATAATTGGTCTTGGTTTTCGTGGCATCTCTTAATCTGATCTATATCCCCAATCTGTATCATCTACATAATTATCAGAAGAAAATCTTATTGGTACTTCTGAATTATTACTATCCTATTCTTGAGCATATCTATGTTCAAACTCTGTAAAGTCTTCATTAGATATTTCCTGATTATCATAAAAAAGTTATATGAAAATCTAGTGAGGTGGTTGATTTTATTAATTCAATATCTAAATTATCTAGTGCTAATAAGGCTTTGATACCATTATCTTGTGCTGAAAAATGTCAGTTCAAAACAAACACATTTCTGGGTAAATAATCATGAAATATTATAACAAAATTTAAAGAGTATAATGATAGGATAGAGATTATAATCATCAATTAGGATAGTATCACAACAAGAGTTACACTTATTAACTAAATTGTGCTACTAAAACATAAAGGGTCCACTATACTTCCATACATGAGTTCCTCTTTGACCTTAACGATACCGGGTTCCACTTTCGGACTTTTACTAGGCGTTTCAGCCCCAACCTGCCTGGGTTTACAAATAGGTAACTTCCCTAGGCTCCTTCAGTATCGCAAAGCATAGCCTTGGGGTCATTTCCTACTTCCAGTGTACGGAACTTAGATAGAGAAACAAAGTATGCCTTTGAAATTTTAGTAATATAAGGGTTAACAAGTTGGCTCTTGGTGTGATACTCAAAAGAGATCTTATTTCATAGTATAGGCTTGCTTCGTCTATGTACATATTTATAGAAGTCTGGATAGCATCCGGACTTCAAATTCTATTCTAATACATTTAAGAAATCTTTTCAAGTATCAATAGTGGAAGTGTCATCCTGAGTCATCTGGCATGTTGCAATTATCGATGCTGAGTCATTTGTCTCTTACAATTATATGTATTTGGCTATCTTTATTCATCATCGTAAGCACTAAGTAGTGGAGTCTTTGTGTGACTGGTCTCTGATTGTTTTGAGTGCTTGTCTTCATTACTGGACCCACTTCTTTTTTGCGATGTGTAAGCTGGACAAGTTCCTTCTTCATGTTGTCTAAATTGACATATTCTAGCTTGAGCATGTGGACTTGATTGAATTATCCATTATTCAAAAAATTTTATCTTTGTCTGTAAATATCTTTCCGCACTTGGAGGTGTTTTCTTGGCTAGACTAATCATTACTGAAGAGTGTATCTTCTTCCCTCCATATGTGCAGAATCCTTTTTTTAAGGCACTTTCCAATTTCTACAAGACTATTCGTACTCCAATTGCCCCTGTAGTGAATATCTGATTCTTCAAATCTTTGGTGTTCTTTAGTATTATTTGTTTCTTTCTCTCCATATATCTCTCTTTTTTTTCTTTTTCTTTTTCTCTCTCTTCATCTCTCTCTCTCTTTCTACCCTTCTCCCCCTCTCTTCCATTCTCTCACCCATTTTCTCCTCTCTTTCTTGCCCTCTCAATCTCTCTTTCTCTCCTTTTCTCATTCTCATTCTCCCTCTTCCTTTTTTTCTTTTCCTCATTTTATCTATCTTCCCCTTTAGTTTAGTACTATTTCTCTCCATATATCTCTCATTTTCTTTCTTTTTCACTCTCTCCCTCTCTTACACACTCTACTCTCTCTCTCTCCCACTTTTTTCTCTCTCCTTTTGTCTCTCTTTCTCTCTCTCACTCTCTTCCCTGGGTGATATAAATAAATATAGACATATATATATATATATATATGTCTATATTTATTTATATCAACCCTCTGCTCTCTATATAAGTAAAATTATATGAATTAAAATGCACATAATAGTATTTCTAATAATTAAAAAAAAACATTCACACATGCACAATAGTGACAACATTTTTTGTCGGTAAATTCACATAAATAGTGACAAGAAAAATGTTGTCACTATAAGTACACTATTTAGTGACAAAAAAAAATTATTGTCACTATATGTGCACTATTTAGTGACAAAATTTCTTTTTAGTGATAACAATTTTGCAGTTGTCACTAAAGAGATTTTTCGCTTTTAAATGAGATTGGCAGGAAAGTTTTTAGTGACAAAAAATAGTGACAACATTTTCTCTTGTCACTAAAAGTTATCATTTAGTGACAACCTTTTTTGTTGTCACTAAAAGTTTGATATTTATTGACAACTTAAAATATTGTCACTAATTTTACTACTTAGTGACAATAATTTTGTTGTCACTAATATTTCTTGTCACTAAAGTTCATTTCTCGCGTAGTGCTAAGAGCATGCATCATCACCAGTATCACTACAGATGTCATCATCACTAAGAGCAATAAAAAATATATTTTTTTATTTTAACAAAAAATATTTAATGTAAAATAAATTTTAATTGTGACATATTAATAATTATATTATACGCTCTAAAAAAATTAAAATATTAATTTTTAAATTTTTAAATCTTTAATAAATATCAAAATTATTTCATATTTAAAAAGGCAAAATATGTTAGTCACCCTTAAACTTTTATAAATTTTGATTTTCACCCTCGAATTTTAAAATGTGTGATTTTAGCCATTGAACTTTTAAAACATCTAAAAAAATGGCTCTTCCATCAATTAAAACTATTAAATGCTCATAGAAGTTCACCACATGACTTCCACATGACCTATTTTATAAGTATTTTTATTCACTCAACTCTCACAATATGATACCAAGGATTCTTACAAAGTAACTTCTATATATGACAGGAAAATATTACTGTGACTTGTGCGTCTCTCACTTCTCTTTTTAGATTTTTTTTTTTTTAGTAATTCACTTTTGCTTTCAAATTTATTATTCCTTTCTGCAGAGATGCCAAGAAAATTTCTATTCGTCAAGAAGTGAATCGGTTTTTTTTTCTTCTTCATCTTTATATCGTAGTTTTATTTATTAATGGGTAAAATATGTTATTTTTATTATATGGTTAGATTCAAAAAATTGCAAAAGAATAATCTCAATATTATTGAGTCGCATAAAATATTTGAAGTTAGATCTTAAAATTGTTGTTGATAAATAAAGAAATTCGAAGAGAAGAAAGCGAGATTAAAGTTGAAGAATAATATTTTAGAAATAAAAAAATGGGGAAATGAGAGCTAAAATTTGGTAATTTTGTATTGTACTTGAGTTTTTATTATTGAAATGGCTATTTTTTAGGTGTTTCAAAAGTTTGAGGGCTAAAATCACATATTTTAAAGTTCGAGGGTTGAAATAAAATTTTGTGAAAGTTCAAGGGTGGTTGACATATTTTATCCTAGTCAAAATTATGGATTAACATATATAATAATTGGCTAATACCCCTTAATTTTTAGTAGTCACTCTATTTGTTGTGTCTTTTCACTTTTATTTGAATGTATACTAAAAATTACAAATAAATTAAATTATGAAGTATAAAAAAAATCCAAAATTCAAGGATTGTGTATAATCCATAAAACATCAAGAATTCCTTGCACAAAAATACCAGAAGATTGTGATAAACTCTCGTGATGGGGTAGAATAAATATGAGATTCACTTGGAGACCACTTTACTTCATTTTATACCTACTATTCGCAGATTAAAATCATTCATATATACCCATTTATTACAGACAAAAGCCATTTATACATATTAATCACAAAACAACACAACACAAACTAAATTAACAATACAGTAAAAATTTGATTTTATACACAAATCCAAACTATTTATATATAATATATGTATTAGAAAATAATTTATCAAAGTCTCAAATACAACATTCTGCTATAATTCAACATAAAATCTAAATATTATAATAATTTAAAATTTAACAAATACATAACTTAAGTACTTTGTCAATGCTTTGACAAAAAAAAAAAAAACTGTTATTATATATGGAGAATTTTGACAATGCTTTGGCAAATAGAAATTCTAATAGCAGCTATTCACGAACGGTATTAGTTCGACAACAACTTGCTACCTATTAGAATTCGGCAGTAGTAAAAAAACAAATTGGAAAGAAATAGAGGACCGCGAATCAGAATAAGACAAACAGAAGAGTTGGGATTACAAGGACGCAATGAAGAAAATAAATAGAGGGAATTGGAATGCAAAGAAGAAAGCCTCTCCCAATAGTTGTGTCATTAGTTTATATAGATGAAGAATGAAGTGAATATCGCCCGACCCTCTATTGTTTCCTATGAATTGCTTAAGCCACATGAAGAATCAGAAATTGCCTCAGAAATCTATGAAAAAGTCGTAGAGTCTCATGTCTCGCGAACATGAGACACAAGGCCTCGTGTCTCCCAGATACGAAGCCCTCCAGGAGCAAATTTGGACAGCTTTTTTGACTGTGTCAGGCATCTTTGGACAGCCTTTTTGACTGCTTAAGATGCCTGACACGGGTCAGGCATCACCCACTCCTCACGTTTGCTGGTCCCTTCGCGTCTAGCAAGCGTGAGGTACTCCCTCTACGGGATACGTAAAAAATATTGACTATTTTTTAATATTCTTTTTAAAAGGTGTCTAATTTGATCAAAATCCTGTGTCCAGAATGGTTTAGGATTCCGGTCTCTTCTTGACTGGAATAAATCTTTCTTGATGAAATTATGGTGGTTATTTCAGAAAGAGGAGTCTTTGGGCTAGATTCATGATGAGGAACTATAATGACAGGTGTCTGCATCCATGTTGTCCCTGTGTGGCTACTGGTTCTTCGCGCCGTATGGTCTTGGTGAGGAATGAAGTTGAGGGGAGCATTGGCTTTATGCCGCCTACTTCCTTCATCATTGATCTTCGAAGTTCTCACATGCTTTCTGCCAAAATAAAGTCCAATGTAGCTTATAATATAATGATTTGGAAGGCCTCTATGTAAGGTTTATTTTCTTAGCGATCAGCATAGGAATTAACCCGTCATATAGCCCCAGAATTGGTACTCCTTCGCAGCGTCTGGCAATTGAAAATTTCTACACGAGTCAAGCTTTTTATGTGGAAACTAGTTAGTAGTTTTCTCTCTCTTGATTCTCATTTGCAGAATTTTGGATATTCCATTGTCTCTAGTTGTTCCTTCTACCATAATTCTGGTGAGACACTAATATCCTTTTGCACTGTGTCCAGTGGGGCTCGGCTATGAAAGAAAATGCTTCCTTTATAATGGCTAGTCTTCCACCAGTGGACTTTGGTATGGCTTCTAACTTTCTCTATTTTGGTGGCCCAGATTATTCAAGCTTATAGACTGAAGGTGGGCTTGCATTCTTTTTTTTTTCTTTTTTTCTTTTTTCAGCTTTGTTACAGGTCTGAGCCTTTTCATATTGAAGCAGCATTAGCTGAATTTTGGTTCTCATTATACGGCTTACAAGGCAAGCTGAAGGTTCGGCAGATTCAGCTAGTTGTGTGGCCACATGGGGGTCCTTGCGAATGTACCCAACATAGATGGAGTTTCGAAAGGAAACCCTAGATTGGCTGGTGGAGGAGGAAATCTGCAAAGAGGGTGCACAGAGTTTGTAGCTGCCTTTGCTTTTAGCATTGGACATTCATGGATAGACATGGAGGCAGAAACATGGGCTGTCGTTCAAGGTCTAAAGCTTTGTCTTAAGCAAGGAGTTTCACCGGGGGTTGTACAATTAGATCCTCAAATGTGGATTAACCAGCTCTTGGGGCATAGTGCTATTGATTTGATTAATATCCTCTACAAAAGGTTCTCATTATTTCTTTTATGCATATATGTCAAGAGGCGAATAAGCCTGTAGAATTTAAGGCAAACGTAGGAGTTGGACGTGGGAGTTCTTGCATTAAACATTTAGGTGTTTTTTGTTTAATGTCCCCGAACAAACATGAAAAAAAAAAAAAAAACCACACACCCACACACACGAGCGCGCATACACACGCACAAAAAATGTTAATATTGAAGATGTGCAAAGCCTTGCTTTTTTTTTTTGGTCTAGCATTTTGAGAAAAAAAGGTCAACATAAGAATTGATTCGAATTGAACGGGTATAATAACACGATGAATTACACATCAATAATAAAACCCGATCAAACTAAAGAGCATGAAAACAAACCTTGGGCTAAAATTATCGTCATTCAATGATCCTGTTCTGGGTTCCTGGGCACTTTGAAGCTGCCAGCTACATTTCCCATCAAGTTCTAATGATGCCCGGAAGGTTTCAGAAGCTCAACGGCTTAAAGCATATTGCTTTCATGCTAGTGGTAGCATAGAATATTACCATGAAAGAGATGCTATGACATGCAATGCCTGGAAAGGCCGTTGTTCAATGCAGAAGAACTGAAATGAAACGATTTCAGCTTTGCTTGATCTTGAGAACCAATCAGACTGGCTCATAAAGGCCTAACATGTGGCCGTCAAAACACCTCATAGCTGCAACCTGCCAGAATAAGTAAGATATAGTAAAATATCCTTGAACTGAACAGACAAAAGTTCAAGCTTCAACTGTCAAGAAGCAGCACTAGATGTTTTGACTACTGAGAGAATACTGGTTATTGTATCATAACGTGCATAATCTTCAATAGAAACAATAAAGCAAAGGTGCAAATGCATTGGTCAAAATAGGCATGCTCTAAAGTAAGATAACAATGATTTTCAAGCAAAGATGTAAATCAATCAATCAAAACAGGCAAATCTTGAATTCAGCTTTCACCTTTCCATGGATCTCATATTTGATAGGACCATCCAACTCTGCACCTAAAGCCATTAGTTTTGTCACTGTACTATTGATATCAGCAACAGTAAAAGATAGGAGTGATGAGTACTCCTTCTGCACAACGTTTTCACTGAAAAAACCAGAGTCAGCTACTACTGATTTTTCTGATGGAAGAAATTCTTGGAAACCAGGAAAATTTGTGCAATAGGACACCAAAATATAGAATGCATATCACAGGTAGACCAACCAAGAGACCACTTGTGAAGAAAACCATCACGACCATTTCAATCTTGGCAGATAACCAAAATTGGGATACATAATAACCGGCAAAATCAGCAAGAAGACAGCAAATAGGGAACAATGATCAGCCAACAAATTAACAGGGACAAAACTCACCAAATAGCATTCTCTCTTTTTTTACATTTTTTTGGGGGTTGGGGTTGGGGTGGGGGGGTGCGGGGGGTGTTTGTATTTTGAAGCTTGAAGAAAATTTACTTGCCAAATAGCTTGAAAAGGATACAACAAAAGCAACGGAAACTGCTTTCAGGTCAGATCCTCAGCACAATAAACTAGAATCTGAGATGAGGCTTCATGCCTCAGATGTAGGTGAGAAAGGAGGAGTGAACTTCATAAGAAAAATTACTTTGAGAATTTTCTCCAATGCTGAAAATAAGATCTTTTGCAAACCCCCAACCCTCCCCACCTTCCCCCCCCCAAAAAAAAAAAAAATCCTGATATTAGTTAAATTTTGTTTGTCCAAAGTTCAAAATACACTGCAGAAAAATCATCGAGTGACAGATTGTTGAGGTGTTGAAATTCTGACAGTAAAAAACCAATATCAAACCTTCCAGTTGATAAGTAATTATAGTTTAATCACACTCAAAGAAATGTTACTGTCGTGAAAATCTGTAGAGTGATCCAAAGACAGCATATATACTGCAGTTGACCTCTTTCGCTGCAATGAACAGCTTTGTGTTTCCGCAAGAGCATCTTACTCTACAGCCTATTTTCCTCAAAGAGGAAGTGACATTTCAACCCAAGAGCAAAAGAATACAGGTTAATTTCCCAGTTTTAACCATAAAGTTCAAGATGCTCGATAACACGGAAAAAACTTTACAAATATTGCTACCAATATAGAGGCATTCATCAAGCTCTTTTATTCATCAAAAGCTAGTTCAACACATCCATGTTCCCCGACCCCACCACAAATACACCCCCCCCTGGTGCGTGCGCCTACAAAAAAGAGAAAATACAAAACATCTCCAGCTTCCTTGATCTAGAATAAGAGAAGAAAGACTGAAAGAATAACATATTTAACTACAACTCTCTACATAAAAAGGTTCAGATGGAATAATGATATTATGTAACAGAGACTTCAATCACATAGTATTATCAATCAGTGACTTGGAAAACTTCTGGAAAATTTTTGTTACTAGTCTTAAATTTTAAAAGGTGAATGCCAAAAGGTAGAGGAAATCGGTATTAGGATAAAGACCTGTTAGCCGACTTGGTTGCGATCAATGGCGATTGCATGAGAGCTAGCTTGAGAGGACCTGGTTGGAGCTCAAGCTCTGCCCAACGAAGAGTGCAGACATTAACAGTGAAGCCCAATCCCTCTGAGTAGAGCTTTGCTGCTTTAGGCACGTCTTTGTGTAACTGCAGTACCCATCTCAATGAAGCTGACATTCTCTCTCTCTCTCTGTCTCTCTCGTGAAGTATTCCTTAGTGCAAAACTTATAGTAATTAAAGACTTACTTTGAAGGATTCAGAGAGGAAGAAGAGAGCAATTCATTCACAAATTGTCACTCTGAATGAATGCACCTAAGTTTTGATTGAATCCCGCAGGCCCACCACTGACTACACAAGAAGGAATGCCTTTTTCATCATGTTTCACCCACAGCAGAATTACTTGTCACAAAATTTGAAAGTATATTCAGGAAAGGAAAGGACCATGTGCAATCAGAAATATCTTCATTTAGCTACTATTTCCAGGAGATACTGGCCGTAGAATGCGACCATCTTATTTGGCTGGTAGATGATGCAAAAATGACTTGGTGAGATGTTTCTTAAATATAATAGCAGTTCCTGACTGTCATAATAAATGATAACTTATTAGAAATTAAAATTAACTGATTGGAAAAACCATCTCATGCAATAATATTACACCACCAGAGATAATTACATTAGCTGCATGTGGGAATCACAAGGCAAAAAGGTGCAGAACCGATTGAAAGAAAGAAAACCAAGTCAGAAAAAGAACTTTTTAATTCGTAAACTCACTGATCAGATGATGATACAGTATCCTTTAAGCACATCAAAGCATGAATAATTCTAGGTCAAGAATAGATCACCTTCACCTCACAGGGATTAGACAAATGACAATTTATTAATCCGTTAGCCCAAGAGTGCAAGACAATCAATGGTATCAGAAATGAAATTAACACGGAACACTCAAAAAGTAAAATGGGGCCCCAAAGACAGTGATATAATTAGTCTTTTATAGATGATTGCTCTCAGACGAGGACAGAACAAATTGCATGTGGGTAGGGAGGGGTTATAACAGAGAGCCCTTAATCCTCAACAACATATATATAATGTCTAACAAAGAACTAAGCATAAAGTAAAATTTGAAAAAAACTGGAGAAAGGGAAAAAAAAAAAGGAGAAATGCCACAAAACAGCCCAATACCTAAAGGGTGGGGAATGCAAGCTTGAACTTATGACTGTTGCAGAAACACCAAAACAAACCAGATACAAAAACCTTAAATTAAATAGACAAAGAGGAGAAAAATACACATTTCAATACTACCCAATTCATATTACAACATCAAACCCACAAAACAAACAAACCTATATAAGCAAAATACGCCAAGAAAGCAAAGCCAATCTCAATGCAGAAAACCAGTGCATACTACAAAAATTAATTCATAATTAACCCTAAAAAAATGTATTTTGAATTCCGTTGTGATATTAAATCCTAGAAAAGCATCAAATATTGTCAGAAGCTATTCAAATTTTGTTCTGAATAGTACAGTAACAACAGTCGAAGTATTCACAAACATGCAACAAAATAATTGCAGATTTTTTCATGAACAAGGAAAAGAAACCTCACCCTCGCCAATCGATTCCATTGATGTTTGAACTCTGATTCTGTAAGTAATAAATTATCGGAGGAAGAGGAGCCTGTCCTCGAGTGCCGGGATTTGGAGGCAAGGGAAGTTCGGAAATTGTCCCAAGAAGAGAGTGATTTATCAAGAAGTTAAATTATAGTTTGGCCCTTGAAATAATGCATTGTTTCAATTTGACCTAACAACTAATTTTCTTAAATTAATTTCTTAATTTTTAAAACTCCCCATGAAAGCCTTTTTTTTTATAGCAGTTTCATCCTTAAGCTTTATATGAACGATAATAGAAATTATATACAAAAGTGTAAAAAACTAAGGGTGAGATAAAAGAAAAAAGAATTATTATATATTTTAGATCACATTCTTTAATCATTTTATACTATTTATTTTTTTTATTTTACCAAACATTAACATTTTTTGACTTTATCAACATCATTATTATATTAATTTAAATAATATTTATTTAATTAATGTTTTTATTAGAAAATAATTTTGTTTAATTATAAATTTTAGATTATAATTTAAAAATATAATTTACTTCGACTTTGTGTGTGTGCGCGCGCGTGTGATATTTTACGACTAAACTATCTACAATTCTTTTAGTAGATTATGAACTAATGCAAAATAATCATATATTACCATAAAATATTGAAACCAAATAATCATATAAGACCAAATTGACCCAATCTATTTGTTGGGCCCAAAGTGAAAATTATAATCTTGAAAAAAATAATAGGTCGGGTTTTTAAATTGACAAATCGGCCCCTAACCCACATTCTCTCCCCAAAAAGGGTGAAACTTTTTTCGGAATTTTTGAAAAAAGGGGCTGTTTTCCAACGGAATTTCGACAGTGGGGCTGCCTGAGTTAGAATTTCGGAAGTAGAGAGGTCGCATTCACAAAATAAAATGAGGTCGCATTCACCCATAGACCATTTTTCCCACCCAAAACCGAATATTAAACTAAAAAAAATTAATCAGGTCGCATTTGCGAAATGCGACTTTTAGGTCGCATTCACAGAATGCGACTTAAGGTCGCATTATTATTTAGTTTCATAGGTCGAAGAATGCGACTTTCAAGTCGCAACACTTCGTCAATTCTTATCCACTCCGGAGCTGCAACACCGCCGCAGAGGGGCCTTCGCCGCAACAGTGCTGCAACAGTTCGCTGGCGCCGCAACAGCACGATTCCTGGTAAACATCAACCCTTTCCCTGGTGAACTTTTTAGATAGTGAAAATTTTGAAATACTGCATCCATATGATTCTCCTTCAGACAACAGATAAACTAACTTACTATGCTTATAGTAGTATATGCAATGTTATGACGACTATATGATAAATAAATTAGCTTACCCACTTGCCTTTGGTATCTTCCTTTGTCAACTTGTGCTTGATTCAAACACAACCTAAGTCCATGATTTTGAACAATTGGAGTATCTACCGGCTTGAAATTTAATGGTCCTATTTCTGCTAACAAATCTAACGCATATTTTTTTTTTTTAAAGAAAGAAATATGCCTTTTTCTTTATATTGCCACCTCTATCCCCATAAAATATATAAGCCCACCTAAGTCCTTCATTTCAAATTTAGTAGACAAGTGCTTTTGCAGGTTGGAGATTTCCTTAACATCATTTCCTGTAGGAGTTAATAACTTGAGAAGGCCTTTGATTATTCACTAATTTTTTCGAATGATGATTTCAGGCTGATATTATGCGACGAGTTATGACAATGGCTGAACGTCACATTCACAGTGCCGACTCGGTGTCCCGAAAGGCATTTATTGACATTCGAGATATGTGTGCCCGAGGACTTGCAGCATGTCATCAGGAACACGACCGGTATGCTAGACCAATACCGGTCGATGCAGCCGAACTGACCATCGTCACATTGACCCAGCCTACATCGAGGCCTTGGGATCCTGTTGATGGACGTATGCACCCAGGAGTAAGACATGGGGGCAAGAGACCCCGAGTTTGAGTGCATCCTCCACCTCACGAGGCAGTTCCGGAAGTAAAGCAGGAGCCTGAGATTCCGGAGGAGACTGGAGGTGGCACGCAGATCGAGATAGCTGTTGGTGATTTCAACACTCGGGGAGCACACTGATATTGCACTAGATGATCTGATTGGTCACGACTTCATTGTCATTCCGGTTCACTCTTCGCGTATAACAGTGGGCGTGTTTGATGATGGGGATGCGGGGCCATCGTGCCAAGACCAGATGACAGGCATTTCTCGCATTGAGGAGCTTCTAGTACGTCCCTTTCGTGGTATAGTTTGTCACCGGCGACGCAGATCAGGTGCACCTGTAGCAGGCCAGATCCATGATCCCGAGCCAGTTCCTGTGCCAAGACCAGATCCGCTTCCTGGTCCCGTGTCAGCAGGCCAGCAGGTCCGGGATCCGGATCATGCGCATGACGGTGATGAGCTAGTAGGTAGGGGGAGACCAAGGCCAAAGATTAAACATCGCCGTCCTTGTATACTCTCACCACATTAGGCGCACTTGATGTTAGGAGATACTCTGTACTTTATATACCTTTTGCGAGCTATCTTTGTTGATTTTGGGTGATTAAAAGACCATATTCATTTATTTTTTGTATTGTTGCTTGTGGACTTTTTTTAAATTTGTATACAGGTTATGGATATAAATCATTTCAGGTTGGTATTGTTGCTTTTGGGCTTTTTTTAAATTTGTATATAGGTTATGGATATGAATCATTTCAGTATATATGTTAAAAAAAAAAAAAATGACCTTAGGGTCGCATTTGATGAATGCGACCTTAACGAACCAATTCCAACAAAAGCTGACTCCCACTTCCAGATTTGCAGATGTATTTCATTTCGGGCAACCCTTAAAAATTTGTAATACTGCTGCAAAATGGGTGTTAGATGGATAGCTCATATTGAGTTTATTGATTTTGGACTTCGATTTACTTAAAAAGGTAACATCAATGCATTTCGGTTGATTTTATTTATAATTTTCCAAGTCATTCTTTCAGCTCTTGTGCACATTTTCATTATTTCCTCACATTTCTCAGATTGTGCCCACATTGTAACCATGACTGCATTGGATCCCCCTATTGTGTTCTATTATTTTTGGGATTGTCAAATTCAACGGGATTATTGAGGGTCTATATGGTTTGATGAGGCTATTAAAAAAACCTGGATACTCCAGCATTGGATATCGTACTCTGAACTACTTGAAAATGTCCGAAACTATCTTGGATTGGGAGAGAGAAACGTGATATTCAAGATTACACTCCGACATCCATTCCTGTATGGATCTGATCAATAATATATTGCGAATGAGTCGAGCGATGACGATGATATGGAGGTTTTATGGATGTTGCCAAATGAGTTTAAGTCACAGAGCATCCAACTTCATGTTAGCTACTCTGACTTGACATCTCAACACACAGGTCACTTGATAGTGTTGTCTCCACCAACGGGTTCATTCTTGGCAATGCTTAATCAGGTCACAGGTTTGGGTCACTCGATGAATTCATTATCCTAACTTCCCATAAGCATAAGGATGGAAGACTTGAACAACATACGCCCCCAATCATTTTACCAACCGATGAAAAATACAAGTGTAACATTAAACGTTACCGGAACTGGATACATCAGTTCAACTGGTAGTAATGCTGAGGCAGTCGATGTTGGTCATACATCTGAAGGTTTGGGAAAAAGGAATAGCTTGATCATCCCCGAGTAACTACTGGTTCAAACACAAAGTCAACAGGAGGTAGATACGTATCCAACAGACGGCAACCGACTGCATGCTAGCACTACCCCAATAGATATAGCATCTCAATCGCATGTGGTCACTGGTGCAGTGAATGTTGATTTAATGTTGCATACATCTGACGGTGACTGTTTCACTTGGCTCGGAGGGACCAATGAATTGGTATGACATAGATAAGAGTGAAGAAAGTGACATTCCAGCAAACATTCCTGCACCTGTAGTGCAAGAAGACATGAATGACATAGCAGGGCCTTCTAATAACATTTCTCAATCATCAAGATTTCTAATATTTGATGATGTAAGATCTGGTGCATGTGCTAATGAATAACTCAACAGGCACTCAGTCAATGTTACAAGAAGTTGGTCTGACACTGACACTAATTTGCATCTAAACATGAGATTTTAGAACAAGAAAGAGGCTATATATGTAGTAAGAAAGTGGCCTATTCAAGCAAGTCGGGAATTCAGAGTCTTGAAGAGTAAGAAAGACTACTGGTATGCTAAGTGTAAGCATTCAGGTGCCGACAATCCTTGTTCTTGGCATATTCGCATTATACATAAGAAGACTCATGGACAGTGGCATATAACAGTTTTGAACAAAGAACACACATGCGTTATTACAGTTGTGAACAATGTGCATAGGAACATGGATCATCAGTTCATAGCCCGTAATGTGACACATTTAGTTTTAAATGACCCTGAATGCCATGTGAGTGATGTTATTGCTGAAGTTCAGAAACTGTGGAGGACGGGTTGTTCTTATAAGAAAGCTTGGGAAGCCCGAAAGGTTGCTATGGAACTTGTATATGGTGATTGGTCCTCAACGTGGATTGCCCTACCAAAATACATGCTTGCTTTGCAGGATTCCAATCCTGGGACTATTGTGAGATGGAGATACCATTGGACTAGTGTGGGTAATTTGAAAGCTTTTGGTTTCCTTTTCTGATCATTCCAACCTTCAATTGTTGGTTTCAAATATTGTCGTCCAATGGTATCAATTGATGGAACCCATTTAAGGGGACTTTATCGAGGCAAACTGTTAGTAGCGTCCACTTGGGATGCGCATAGTCACCTCTTCCCTCTTGCATTTGCCATCGTGGATGAGGAATCATTGGAGAGTTAGAGCTAATTCTTAAAACTCCTACGTCAAAATGTCATTTTGGACAGATATATATGTCTTATTTCTGATAGACATAAAGGCATTATCAACGCCGTACGCCATATGAATGAGTAGCAAGAACCTTTGGCTTTGCATTGATATTGCCTCGGGCACATAAAGGGAAATTTTCATGCCAAGTTTAAGGACACTAATTTGACAAGTTTGATGTACGCTGCTGGTTTAGAGTGCAAAAGGATCAAGTGTCAATTATATTTGGATGAAATCAGGATCCGAAAAGAAGATGCATTTAAGTATTTAATGGATATTGGTTTGGAGAAATGGACTTTGTCATTTGATGAAGGGCACAGATATGGTTCAATGACTACTAGTTTGTCTGAATGTATGAATAGTGTGCTAAAGAAAGCAAGATCTCTTTCGCTGAAAGTTTTAGTTGAAACTTCATTTTAGAAGTTAGTTAAATATTTTAATGAACATAGAGATGAGGCATCTAATTTGAGACACCCTTTACCATCTGAAATGTGGAAGTTGTATTCTTATTTTGAGGACAAATTTAGAGGGCATGTTGTGACTGAATTTAATGCACAGGCCGGTATATATGAGATCAAATCATCTGTTCAACAAGGGGGTAGAAGTCCTAATGTTTACAGTGTCAATTTAACGGAGAGATCATGCACGCGCCAAAAATGGAATATATATGGTATTCCTTGTTCACATGGGTTTGCAGCATGTCGTCACAGAGGTTGAAATCTAATTGACTTTGTTTTGGAATTCTATACTAGAAGGAATTATGAGTTGACATATGAGGGTCAGTTTTTTCTTGTGGCGAATGAACAATATTGGAGGCCTTCTAATTTTACGGTTGCACCAGTGGAAGAAATGATGCGAAATGAAGTTCCTGAACGTCCGCGAACATCGAGGATACCTTGTGATATGGATTATCGAATACCCAACTCTCCTCCAAGATGTAGCAACTATCATAGGAGTGGACATACTAGGAGGAATTGTAATACTAATAATTTTATTGTTTCGAGAGACTAGCCCTTGTCATCATCTATTAGTTCGTTTTCTATTTAATTGTATTTTCAACACAGTTTCTCTATGTACTTGCAATATTATTTTTGTTATTTTGAATGCTTCAATCATATAAACTATTATATTGAATGTTATTCATGTGAGAAATGTTGATTTGAATCGCCACAGGAGGATGTGAGTCTTTTGGATTTTACTGGTAATTAACATGCATCCCAAAGGAGGATGTGAGTCTTTTGAATGTGATTTTTACTTAGAGAACAAACGAATACTATATTGCTATTTTTGGTCTCTTGTATAGCCGGTTGCATGGAATAGCATTTAGCTTGTATTTGTGATGTTTTAGTGAAGTTTTGATGATGTTTGGAGGAGATTTTGATGGCTGAAAATTGAATAAGTTGATGAAGATAGGATTTCAGAAATTGAGGAAGAAGGAGTGTTGCGCAGAGGGGCTGTGAACTCACTAATGCGACCTAGGTCGCATGGCATTTTTTTTTTTTTTGTAATATCCGGTTATTTGTGGAAAAAATAGAGTTATGGTCGCATTCACAGAATGCGACTGAGGTTGCATTCTGCGACCACACTACATTTGGAATTCTGGCAACGGTAGCCCCACTGTCGGAATTCCGTTGGAAAACAGCCCCATTTTTCGGAAATTCCGAAAAAATACAGAAAAACAAATTTGACCATTTTTTACGTTTAAAGGCTACCAAGAAAAACTTCAAACATGGAAGGCTAAACATAAATTGGTCACAAACTTATGTTCATAGATCATTTCATCTTTCTTCTAACTTCTCTACCTATGATGGCAAATAGGAACAATGGCTTGTACACTATTTGATGTGCATAAATAAGAGACAGAAATTTTCAATAAGCTCACAAGCACCAGATCAAGTATTACATATCAAAACAAGGAAGGATCTTCAGATGGCCACATAGCACAATTTCTCCCCACTAACTAGTTCCCTTAACTTTGGCACCTCAATCACATAAGCAGTTTGCCATCCTCTAGCGCTTATCAATATGAATCAAAATACAAATAAAGGGATACGCTATAAAAGTTAAGAATTTTGTGGCAAGAAAGCCTAAAATGCAGAGAAGTAATAAATGATGTAATGGAATATGTTCACTGCATTTACATGCAAAGAGATGAAAGGAGAAGGGGATAACAAACAACCTACAGAATGAACAATAGTCATTAAGAAGAAAAGAAGGAAATTTTGGCTAAATTCTACAGAAGATGTAGTGAATTTGCTGCTAATACACTATGCTTACTCAAAACTGCTAATGAATCATAAGCTCCATAT
The DNA here is from genome assembly GCA_026120185.1 of Voacanga thouarsii. Classification (NCBI taxonomy): domain Eukaryota; kingdom Viridiplantae; phylum Streptophyta; class Magnoliopsida; order Gentianales; family Apocynaceae; genus Voacanga; species Voacanga thouarsii. The sequence goes on along the minus strand of JANUWF010002419.1, from coordinate 2,062,156 downwards.
TCAAGAGTGTTAAAACATCTTTTCCAGCAAGCTTCCTGGATACTAATTGCTGCCATCATTAGCTTCTGTAGTTGGGAAAGTAAATTCATAATTGTAATTAGATAAAAAAAATGAAAAATCAAGATAGAATAAATGGTAATTTCACATCTCCATCAGAATAACTATGCCAAACTAGAATTACAGGGCAAGATCTATACATACAACAACACATGGTTTGGTGAAAACTCTACATCCATGAATTATACCAAGTAGTAGCTATAAACTTTTTGCAGGAATAGTTACAATTTTTAAAAGTGATAATATGAAAATATTTATACCACCTATGTATACTTGTTATGTCCAAAAATTCCGAAAGTAGAATAATGAAAACAGATATTGCATAAATGATCTACTATAATATGCATCTACATGCTATTATACTAACAGAGCAAAACATTTTGCGACAATCATATTTATGATAAAAGATAACAAATTATTAAACATTTATATATCATTTAACCCTCTCTGTAAATCTCTTGAAACAGTTGTGTGATTTAATGATGAAGTTCCAAAAAGACTAAGTTCAAATTGTCCTTCAAAATTTGTAACAAATTCTGTTTGGAATGAACAGAGTTCAGTTTCCATTAGTTTTTTATGCATGTCAAAGAAGAGCACTTGAGAAACTTGTTAAGTAGAAGTGGACAAAAATAATAAGCAATCAAAAGATGATAGCGTAAGGATCCTACTATTCTATGAAGGTATGTTCACCAGAACAAATGAAAGGATTTAATCTCAACCAAATGTATTAACATATTGGCTCAATGTTTCTATTACCAACGGCATGATGTAAAAGTTCATTTAATTGAGATTGTGAAAAGAACAACGTGATATAAACATAAAGAACACTTCTCTAAAAATTGAAAAGAAAAAGAAAACTAATTCCAGACCTCAAACAACACCATCATGTTGCAACCTCAAACTGCTTCAACACATCACAATTTGGTGTTTCCTATCTCAGAGTCCCCCTTCTCTATCTCAGAGTCTTTCTTATTTAAGTCAAAGTGTTCATTTTCAGCATAAAATGTTTCACAAACAATCTATATTTTAGCAAACATTCTATCCCAGATCGTTTTCATCCCCCATATGCATTAAGCAAACATTTTCTGTATAAACGCATCTTATAGATCAAAATGAAGAAGTGATAAGTGTCACTAAAATCACAACAACAACAAAGCAAAAGTTAGTACAGAAAGCAACTGCTCATGCAAATACAAGTGCTATGTGTCAATAGGATCATTCAAAAAGTCAGTGTCAATTCACTTTGTGAATGATTGTGAATTCCTGTAGCTCAAATAGATGACCGCTGAGTTTCTAAATCTATGTAGATTCACACAATCAGTTCAGAACATAGCATCAAAACCATTCTAAAAGTACACATCCAATATAATCTCCAAAGCAATACAAAAAATAAATCCAAGTAGTCCTAAATTATAACAATAAATTTCATGTTGGCATGACAGATCCAATAAGAACATTTTAAAGTTAGGCAAGATAAGTTTGTCATAGAGATCTTTGTTCCTCTCCGATAAAAATAGAGAAAAGAAAACATTTTTTAATTGCTCATAATAAGTCTAAACACAAAATAACACACAACAACTACACAACAGTGGCAGATAAACGAGACTAATGCAAAGTGTGATTATCTGAATTATCTTTTTTTCCAAAAGAAAATAATGGGATCACGTAACTACAAATGCAATTATTATTCCTATTACATTATGGTTTTCACAACACTCTGTCGTCCCTATCAAAAATGAAGTCCAATTAATATTCCCATTCTTACACTTATAAGCCATGAATTTTAGAAATTACAAGAACATTCTTGAACAGAACAAAGTGAAGATTAAAAATTGATCTCTTCTTTATGAATTAACAAGAAGAACCTGCTTATCACCTTGAAGTTGTAGTTTAGTTGAAGGATATATGCCAAGCACAGAGAGAGAGTTATCAATTTCTGTAGGATTCTTACACAAGAACACAATTAGCTTCAACCACCCATTGCATCGAACACAAGAAATCCTTGGACCCTACTACAGTTGACCGTAATCTCTCTATTCCTATCCAAGCTGAGATCCACAAAATCATGAATCTCCAAAAATTTGAAAAACCTAAGATCTAGCGCACTAATCCCTCGCTTTACACAAATTCAGACACGAATTAACAAAATTAAGATTGAGAAACAACAACGCAGAGCTGATAGGGTCAATTAAAAACCCTAACTCACCAAATTCACAAAGGTGCAGATCATTCTGATTGATGATGGAGTCGCATATAGCAGCCAAGTTGATGTTGGCATCCCTTCTCACCTTCCAATTCTTGTTCTTGGAGTTACAGACGGCAACGGAGAGGGATAGGGAGGGGAAATTTAATGGATTTGAAAGGCATGTAAGGATTCAGTAGCAAAAGAGATTGAAGGTGTGGGAAAGAAAGATGAGATCAGAGCGAGATAGTTTTCTCAGAAGATAAAAAGAGGATAGGTGGGAATAGGAGTTTCATCTATCTACCAAAGTCTTGAAAGGAAAAGTGAAAAATTTTAACTAGGTATAAATTTTAGCCAGGGAAAAGAGGCGGGGGACTTCTGCCCTTGGATTGACGAGAAGGAGAGGGGAAAAGGGGGAAATTTTTTATAAATGTTGAGAAACTTATTTCTAAAGTGTAGCTGGCAAGATTTTTGCTAAAAAGCTAAGCACCTTTTTTATTAAGCAACAAATTAAAATCGATTACACATATGCATGCATATATATATATATATATATATATATATATATATATATATATATATACATATACTTATACATATACACATATTTACACACACATATATATACACAAATACACACACACACACACACACACATATATATATTAAAATAGTATATTAATATATATGTATATATATATATGTACGTATATTTATTAATATATTTAAATAATATATTAATATATATGTATATGTATATATATTCACACATATATATTAATATACACAATTTATTCATATATATATATATATTAATATATATTAATATATTTATACACCAAATACATACCAAAAACATATATATAGATGGACAAATATGTACACACACCATACTTTATACACACACACACACACACACATATATATATATATATATATATATATATATATTTATTACACAAATATACATATATTATATGTATATTAACAGAACAAGATATGTCTACTAAAATAGATAAACATTTAATAGAAATATAAAAAAATAATAAATTAGAGTGAGAGAATAATATTAGAAATAGATAAAATGGGGACTTTAATTAGAACATTATTACAACAAAAAGATAAAGAAAAGAAAAAAAAAATAATTACAGAAACTAAAAAAAGAAACAAGGATAATAATACAAGACGAAAAGAAAAGCCCTTTATTAAAACATCTAGAAAAAAAATGAACATACCTAAAACATATAAAGGAAATGAGTAATTCAGATACAGATGAGATTCCCTCTGAAATGGAAAATTTAATAACAAAGATAGGAGATATAGACATGGAAAAACAATTTATAAATTTGATACCAGAAATAAAGGAGATTAAAACAGAATATAATCTTAATATTTCAAATATTCCTAGTTCAAGTACAAATCCTTCTCAAGCTTTTGATAAACTTATTAGAGGATATGCATGATTAAGTTCTATTATGCAACGTCAAGCAGATAAATTTACACCTTTGGAAAAAATGAGAGCTGAACCTATTAATTCATTTGGAATATACTTGGATATAGATTGTATTGTTAATGTTGAGGAAGCAATAGATAAGTGGGAAACTGCTATGAGGATAGCTGTTACTATTAATAAATTAGACAAAGAATCTATACGACATTTTATACCAAGAAGTTTACTTAATAGTGCACTTAGATATTGGCAAAACCTTTCTGAGGAAATACTACGTACTGTATTTGATACTGATGATAATATTGCTAATGTTATCACAAGAGCAACAGAAGTATTAAAACTTGAATTTCTAGGAGAATGAAATTTCTTTGAAGATCCATCAACCACACAAAAATATTTAATTGCTTTATTACGATTACAACTTTGTGACATATGTGAAATTGATAAATATATATATGTGTATTTCAAGATTATTATTATTATCATATTTATATTCAAGTTCCAAATACACACTTATTTTTTTACAAAAATACTAGACCCATGGGGACAAAAATTAATAGATACATATAAACCAGGAGATAATGATACATTAGGAAAAAGAATTGCCCCTTGTAGAGATAAATTAAGTGAATGGTGTGGAGATGCCATCTTAGCAAAATTAACTAGAGGATTAAGGAAAAAGATTTCTTTATGCTGTGATAAATCAAAATTACCATTAATGACAGGATGTGATAGTTCATACTATTATAATACAGTAAAAAGAAAATATACGAAAAGAAAATAATATAAAAAGAGATATTTTAAGAAAATCAAAATCAGATATTATAAAAAGAAGAAGTATAAAAGTCCTAAAAAACCAACCTTTAAAAGAAGAATGAAAAATGTAAAAGAATTTCAATGTTATTATTGTATGGAATTAGGACATTATGCAAATAGGTTTCCTAAAAAGTTTGATAAAAATAAAAAGAAAATAGATATTGATGAAGATATTCAAAAAATGATTGAAGAAGGAGAATTTATTCAAATAGATAATTTTGAAGAATTAAGTATGGATGAAAGTATTTTTATTTTAACCGATACATAATACACTGAAACATCTGAAGATGAGTAATAATACAGAAATAATAGAAATAAATCCAGTAATGGATAAATAAGAATAATCTTCAGGAGAATATAGTAAAGAAATATTAATAGATAAAAGAAAACTAAAATAGATACAACAAGAAAACTTTTCATTAACAAAATATTCAAGATTTTATGTTAATACATTAGAAAGATTAGATATAAAACCTAGAAAACATCATTTATATTATGGATTAAATATTCAAGAAAGAGCATTAGAAATGTCTTTAACAAATAATAAAGTCATTATACCTTTATTAACAAAAAAGAATATTGAAGATAAAATACAAAAATTAAAGGTAGAAATTAGAAATAGTCTTAGATGGATACATATAGGAGCAATTCAAATAATTTTAAAATAAACTTTTAAAGAAGGATTAAATACCTCCTATAGATTTAGCAAAAATAGATAATAAAATTCGAAATAAAGAGGAGGCATGCTTAGGAATTTTAAGAGGAAATCTTAATATGGAAAATTAAAATTCAATATTTATCCTAGAATAGCTTATAATATTAAAGATAGAGATTTTGATAAAACATTACGGAGAAAGAATAAATAATTTTGAAATGACCAATAAATTAATAAAAAATATTTTGAATAAAACAGAGATACAAGATATGTGATCTTGTTTTAAGACCCCACAAAAGGAGAAAGAAGAAGAGATTTTGCTTAGACCACAAAAAAAGTAATCTGTTATGTTCTCTTCAAAAATCTCCCTAAAGATGCTCACTGTTGTGGAGATACAACAACAGATAATGAGAGAACTCTATAATCTTTCAAATACTGAAATTAGATACTTGGATTATACTAAAGTATATCCAAGAATAAATTATCTATAAAATTCCTCTCCTAGAGAGATAAGATTTGGTACGATTTCGAGGCCACAAATTTAATTTATTTATCTCCACCATGTTTTGAGGAAATATCTCAATTACCCTTTTAGGTACAAGAAGGAGTGAAAGATTTTTATATTCACAATCCTACTGTTACTTCAAATGATATTTTATACTTAAAATTTGTTTCGCCGGCCCTGATTTTTACGAAGATGAAAGATATCTAGCATTCCACTTTATACAATTTGGAAAGGCTTACCCTTATTCTATTCAAACTAATAATGCTAAAGAATATTGAAGATTTGAGGAATCTAATATTCACTATAGAAGGGCAGTTGGAATCTGAATAGTTCTACAAAATATGGAAAGTGCCTTCAAAAAAGGATTTTGCACGTATAGAGGAAAAAAATGTACTCATCAATCATGATCAGTCCTGCAAAAAAGATTCTCCCAAGTGTAGAACGATATTTACAAACAAAGATAAAATTTCTTGAAAAATGAATTATACAATCAAGTCTTCAGGCACAAGCCCGAATTTGTCAATTCAGGAAGCATGGAGAAGGAATTTGTCCAGCATGCACCCCTCAAAAAAGTAGTGGGTCCAGAAAGTAGACAAGTATTCAGAGACTAGCCATACCAACTTCTAGGAGGGTCTGATGACGACTAGAAGACAGCTTGAAGATTTACTTACAAAAGGATAAATAAAGAAGAAAATTAATTGCAAGGAGACAAATGACTCAACACAAGATAAGGATGACTCATTCTATATTGACATCTGAAATAGACTTCTTAAATGTAATAGATAGTGGTTTTGAAGTCCGAGATCCATTTATAAATATGTACATAAGGGAATAAGTTGATCATCGAGAAATCTACCAACTTTTATGTTTCCTAAAATATAGCCATCTTGTAATCTTTCTCTCTACCCCTTGTAATATATCACTATAAAATAAATCCTTTTGTTAGTATCATTTCAAGAGCCAAGCTATTAAACTTTATATTATCATAAGCCTTAAAGGCATACTGTGCTTTTAACTAAAATTTTATACGTCGAAAGTAGGAAACGATCCCATGTTGTGCTTTGCGATACAGAAGGAGCCTAGAGAAGTTGCCTGTTTGCAACTCAGATAGGTTGGGGCTAAAACACTTGGTAAAAGTCCTAAAGTGTGACTCAGTATCGTTAAGGTTAAAGAAAAACTCAGGTATGGAAGCATAGTGGACCCTTTATACTTTTGATATTTTAATAGTTTGATAGTATAACTCTTGATTATGGTACTACTTTCATATTGTTAATGATTACAATCTCCCTAAATTCTTTTTTCTATTTGGATTTAGAAATAATATTCCAGGACAACCAACCCAAAAATGTTTTTGTTTTGAACTGACATTTTTCGGTGTGTGTGCGTGTATATATATATATATATATATATATATATATATATATATATATATATACACACGCACACACTCACACACATACAAATATACATATATTAATATACATATACATATACATATATGTGTATATATATATACATATATCTATATATATACATATATATTAATATACACATATATACACAATTAATATACTCTTTTCATATATATATATATATATTAATATATATTAATATATTTATACACTAAATACATACGAAAAACATATATATGGATATACAAATATATATACACACCATACTTTTTAATACACACACACACACGCACACGTGTGTGTGTTGTGTGTGTGTGTGTGTGTGTGTGTGTGTGTGTGCAGTTATAATATTCTAGATAAAGAGCAATTAATAAATAAAATTCAAGGATATTATATATTTAGTAAATTTGACTGTAAATCAACATTTTGACAAATTAGAATGCACCCAAATAGTATAGCATGGATAGCTTTTACTTGCCCCATAGGACATTTTGAGTGGTTATTTATGCCTTTTGGACTAAAAAATGTACCTGCAGTTTTTCAAAGAAAAATGGATACAATTTTCAATAAATATAATCATTTTGTTTTAGTATACATAGATGATATTTTGGTTTTTTCTAAAACTAAAAATGAACGTATTAGTCATCTTAAAATTGTTTTGTCTGAATTCTTAAAGCATGGTATTGTAATTAGTAGCAAAAAAGCTCAGTTACTTAAGAAAAATATAGAATTCTTAGGAACAAAAATAGGCCAAGGTAAAATTAAATTATAGCCTCATATTAGTACAAAAGTATTAGAATTTCCTAATAAAATAGAAGATACAAAACAATTACAACAGTTTTTAGAAATATTAAATTATGTAAGGCCATTTATTAAGGATTTAAGTAAAATAATATGACCATTATATAGTAAAACTAGCCATAAAGGATAGAAATATTTCAATAAAGAAGATGTAAAATTAGTAAAACAAATAAAAGAGAAAGTAAAATATTTACCAGATTTAAGGTTACCTTTGGATAGTGATTACTTAATTATAGAAACAGATGGCTGTGACAAAGGATGGAGAGCCATTTTAAAATCCAAAGCTCATAAATATAGTAATAAATTAGGAGAACAAACTTGTCGATATAGTAGTGGTAAATACAGAGAAAAAGGAAACATTAGTAGCATCGATGTAGAATTATTAGCAATTTGTTATTCCTTGGATAGTTTTAGATTATTTATTCTAAATAAATAAGAATTTACACTTAGAACTGATTGTGAAGTAATAGTAAAATTCAAGTGTAACATCCATCTCATAATATATTAGGAAAGCATTAATTATATCAGGAAAAGCACATGATCGTTTCAGGAAAACACTTAGCTAAAACAGGATTTAAAAAGCTGTGGGACTCACCTAGTGTCCTAGTTGAATGCGATGACGTATATAATACTCTTAGTCCTTTATGAAGCTTTGAAGATAAATGACCTATATCGAGAGTCATTCCAAACCTCACTTATCATTCTATGGTATGACTAACACAAAACTATTATGTGAATAGAAAATATTATATTTTCTTCTTTCTCACTTCTTCCAACCAAAATGAGATAAATACTTAGAATGATCAAAGGCTCATTAATTCATTTCCCACCTCTCTGGTCAAACAAATATCAAAGGTTTCCATATGTTCTTGTGATCTCTCTTTCATCTATTAACACTAATAGATCAATACTTGAGTTTATTTCATACTAAACAAAATTCGGCATTTCTTTATTCTTGTCACACTTATTTATTTATATCATAACTTTTGATTCATAAGTCCGATTGATGGCAAACTTGTTCCAAAATGTCCTCAAGACATTCCTTCACAATTTCCAATTCATGAACCACTGATTTTCCTTTTTATTTCACTCAGTTTTGCATACACCTTCTCAATCTCGTTATTGTTTTGGCAGCTTGTGATATTTTCATCATAACTTTTTACTCACAACTCCAAATCATGTAAAATTGGTCCCAAAATGATCCTAAGACATTTAGCTACAAGTTTCAGATCATGAGGTTCCAAATGAATAAGCCAATTTTTACAGTTTATTTGCTCTTTAAGGCTGCTCGGGATTTCTTCAAAACAGAATTTCTGTTTTTGTTTCCTTTCTTCACACCATCTATTCTACTTTAACCTAACAACTATATAACAATTAAACCATCTTAAATTCCATCATAATGACCTTCAATTGTCTAATTTTTAGAGATACTTAGCCCAGAAAATAACAGCATTAACAATTCATTTTCTCCAACAATTAATTCCATCTTTCTTTTCCATTTCTTACACCTTCTTGTACAGTCATGAACTCTCAATTAAACCACCATTAAAAAACTTCATCTGTCATATAAAACATAGTATATAGCTTCTCTAATCAGCCGGTATACAACACACACAAACACAGCCCCAAAACATAGCAATTGTCCAAGTAATTCTCATAGTTATCATGAATTTCCCAATAAAATTAATACCAAAATAATCCTTGCAATTTAATCTACAACTTTAATTCAAGGAGTATGATGTTTTACCTTGTGTATAAGATTCTCCAGGTTTGAATTGCTCTAGAAACACTAAGAACACACACTTCTCTCTTTCTCTCTCTTTTTTCTTTTTCTCCCTATTTTTCTCTAGCTTTTCTTTCATTTTCTTTCTCTCTTCTTTCTCTATTCCTTATAGATGAATTTCTTGCTGAAATTTAGCTCCTCAACCACCATTCTTGGTTAAGAATGGTGACCAATTTATTAAATGCTATAGTGGATATTGTGGGCTATCCTTCCAAGTGTCGTTTTCTTATTCACCAATCATTTTCTTTAATTATTTTCTTCCAAAACTTATTCAATAAGATTTATGAAATAACAAATCACCATTTGACACTTGTTTTCATCCACCAATCATATTCGGCTACTTGTTTCAATTTCGACCTCATTTTAGAATTTTTTTCAAAAATAACCAAAATTCGGGTCCGTATTGAAAAAATATTTTATTTCACCAATAAATTCTATAAATTCCACCGAATTCAATGGTAACAATAAATATCTTCAATTCTTTCTCAATCCTGTAAAATTTGCAATCAAAATCTCGATTGCGGTCAAAATTATGAAAATGCCCCTGATACCTTCGTTAGTTCGATTTATACCAAAATACTCGTCTAATCATATTGATCAATTTTTCTTCCTAATGTACCCTTAAATTCCCATTCTACTAAAAGTAGTTACAATCTAAAGATTTAGGGTACGGGTATAACAAATTCAAAAATTTCATTCAGGTCCCCGTAATTTCAAAGTTTCAATAATGTCCTTAAATATGTTTACCATACCAAAACGTTCTTCTTATTATATTAATCATTTTTCATTCTGATCATTGATACAAATTCTTATTCTATACATAGTAGTACCCAATTAAAGTACAAAAGTGAGGGTTATTACATACATGCCTTAGCATTTTATCTTAGTAATCCGTCAAGACTGAGTTATTCACATTATGTAGTATCAAATGGTCACCAACCAGGTGTTTACTCACAATGGACCTCTGTAATGGCGTGTGTTGAAAATTTTCACAAACCCTTGTATAAAGGTTTCAGAAATCTTCATGAATCATTAGAATTTGCAAGAAGTAGACTTAGTTTAAATTTTTTTTATTGAACCATATTGTAGAACAGAAATAAATAATTCTCCACCAGCTTTTCCTCAAATAACTGATATACCTAGCACAAGTAATTCTCTAATAGACACAAATGTACAAAATGTAGAATTTTGTAACCATTATGATGCCTTAAGTAGAAATTTTAAATTGTTAAATAATAAGTGCAGGTCTTACAATAAGGATATTAATTCTCAAAAAGAATTAATTCACTCATTGCAACAACAACAGAAGCTGTACACTGGTATAATTTCTTCTCAAAATAATGATATTGTGTGATTGACAGCTAAGTTGGAAGATTTTCAAAATCAAGAATCAGAAGTTGTTTTTATTCCAGAAAAATCAGAAGAGACTAGACCTTTTGAATTTTTGATTCCTAGAATGTTTTTTAAAGCACAACAAGTTTTAACAAGATTTCCAGATACTATCACATAAATAATTTTTGAAAAAAATCAGGTTAAATTTTTAGAAAAATTTACTCTTTTACAAGAATGGCTTAGAACTTGTACAGATAATCATCTAACCTTTCATCATGTATATTATAAACATCCTACAAAAGAGTGTAGCCCTGACACCTATAAAATCTGTCAACTCGATTGTGCAGTATACGCTTTTGATTTTATCACATGTGGATGTCAATTAGAATATTTAATATTAACAGCTAATATCAACTTAGCATATTTTAGAAATTTTGAATTAACTCTCAAAAATGGAGAAGTGTTTCCGGTCACACTACAGATGCTTTTGAGCTTTGGATGCCTCAACTAGGTTATCTTTACAACTCTAGAACAAACATATATTGTTGGAAAACAACTGGCTCTGGCAATCTTGAAAGAATTTGGAATAACAGGACCTATTGTAAAAGTAGAAATTAGCTTAGCCTCACTAGAATAAGATGGTCTTGAAATCATTTCTTCAATCCATCGTATACGGATCACTTCAACACGAAGATTACCAATCAATGCAGAATCCAGATTCATTAGACAAAAGATTTTCTCTAAAAGCATTACCAAACAATTGTGACATTGGAGACTAAAAATTCTTGCCTTTAAACATGATAAAATCATGAAAAGAGGACCAAGATTTCACCTCTTTGCAAAAAATAAAATTTAGAAAATAAATATGCAACATCAATATTTTCTTACTGAAGTAGAATTTGAGACCAAGATAAAATTTTTAGATATTTGGCAATATTATCTCTTTCTTTATGAAAAGAAGCTATAGGAAGAAGAAGAAGAATCTGGAACTGAAATAGATGGAAGAGAATCTGATACCAAAATTAAAGGGTTGCCCTTTTGGAGTTGGAAATCGCGCTATATATAATAATATATATGTATATGTACTTTATCTTGATAGTGCTATGAATAGTGCATTGGAGTCAAATGTTCTATATATATATGTGTGTGTGTGGGGGGGGGGGGGGTTTATAGTGCTAGAATAGTGAAGGCAACTAATGAGTGGAAAAAGTAGTAAATCACTAAGAAGTGAAAAAGGTAGTAGATCTATAGATATAAATTATATACATATAGAGCAAGTATTAGTGAAGAAATTACTATGTCCAAAAGGGTTGTAAGTCAAATGTTAGCTTTTATTTCAAAATATCGTTGCCAAATTAAGTCTCTTTTTGCCTGATTAATATACAATAAATAAGACCATGGATGGTATTGTCTAGTTTTACAAAGTTCAAATTTTATAATGTCAAAATAAGTGTAATACTGATCAATAGTTTCTAATGAATTTAAGTTCCTTTGAAGTAATGATAGCAATTAGAAGTAATTAATTCTTGTAAAGTATAATAATACCAAGTTGATTCAGATACCATATAGGATAACTAAGGAATAAAAAAAGAGTTTTAGAGTCCTAGATAATAGTGTTATCACTTATCCTTTCATTCACCAGGATGGCTCACGCCTCTTCTCTTGAAATGCTTTTCTAACGGCTTCACGACTGAACGAATACTTTAGCTCTTTTGCCTATAACTACTAAGGATGTGTAGTGCATAACTCCTTGGTGGTTCTCTGTTACCCTTTTTATTATCCTTAGCTATTGCAAAGTTAGAAACTAGACATTGCTATTGGGCTCATATTTGCAAAGAAGGATTGTATTCACAACAGTGAGGTTTGCTCACTGGAAATTACAAAGCTATATTTTTTCTTTGCATGTACACCGTACTCAACATTTCTGAGACTGATGCTTATATACTGATGAATTCCTATAAGCCTAGTGGATTGTAGATGTACAACTTATACTAATTCTCCAAACTCACATACAACAAGCAAATCTTCAAATAAATCCTTATCCAAGCCTTTACTCTATCCCCGAGTGTCACCCTATATATTTTTCATGCTATTCGAGGTACATGAATTAATAATAAAGAGTTGCCTTAAAAATTATTAAGTTGCTCACAAATTCCAACAATAAACCCCTTTTTCCTAAAAAATATAAAACATATATAAATACCTCGGAATGACCCTAATTTTTATAGAGATATACCCTAATACATATCAAACAGAATCCAAGTGGTCTTGCATGCAAATTAGACATTATTTGAGTCCAGAAATTTTATTTTCGTTACTGAAGCTTTCTATCCAGATTCACCTAGGTATAAAGAAAATTTTGAAACTCTTGAGCCTCTCATCAAAAAATTCCTAAAATTTATAGGTAACTTCTACACACCTAGGGATACATTTTTTTCTATTTTAACCTCTCCCCAAATTCGGCCTTTTCACTACAAAATACCCTCCTCAAACTGGCTGATCAGTAAAACAGAACACTCTATTTTCTCATATTTTAAAAAAATTGCTGAGATTTATCTAAGAGTTTTCTTGCATGATCTCTAGCATAAATAGCACCCTAACATGTATAGAGAAAAACACCAAAAGTCCTTACAATAATAAATTACTTTGCTATTTTATTTTGAGTTAAAACAAATAACTATCACCGATTTACAAAAATTCCAGCAAATATGTAATTTGTTCTATGCTTCAAGAAAATCAACTTCTTGGTTTTATTACTTCAAGAAAAATGCATCACTATGGTACTTTGATAGAGGCTAAAATCATCATTATTTTTCTAGTTATTTAAGGTTAAATTGAGATACTTTTGATGTAAAAACTAGACATATTCCTTCCTATTTGACATTTTGCTTGTAGAAAATATTTTTGACAAATTTTTATAGATTTAAATTGATTTCGAGTAGAAAATGGACAAATTCCAGAATGCACCTGGCGCCAGGTCCAGATACAACACCAAGTGCCAGGTCCACTCTTGCTGAGCAGAGAAAACAAAGTATTTCTAGGAGGAAAAACAGAACACACCTAGTACCAGGTGGGACAACTGGACCCGGCTCCAGGTACACTCTGGAGAGGCGAAAATTCTGGGCACGGATTTAGTAATTTTTCAAAGATTTTGGTATTTTTCAAATCCTACTCTGTCAAGACTTCCCAAGCAATGAATTTGGCATCAAAGAAGCCTATAAAAGCAAGAGAAAACACAAGAGAAAGTAATAAATCCAAAAACAAAAATTCCAATCACTCAAAGAATGAGATATTTACCATTTAAGGAAGGTTATTCAAGAAAGTCTTCAAATGAGAAGAATGAGGTTTGTCTATGAGTGTTTTCTTTTACCTTTTTTTTCTTATTCTTAAATAATGATGTATTCAATGTTTTATTTGTAATTTGACATTAATTTGAGATTCATGGTTTTGTGTTAATTTAGTTATTTGATCAATTTTCTATCATCCTTGGTATTTGATCACTTGTTATCATTGGTTATTGATGCGGGTTCTTCTAATTGGCTTGGGAAACGATGTTAGAAGTTCATTGCATTGATTTCGTATTTGTTAAATCTTAATGGAATTGGGAAATGAAGTTAAGATTAAAGGACAAAAGTGTCAAAGATTAGTTGATTTGGCCTAAAGCATAGGGTTATTAGCCAATTTTATATTTATGAGGAATTGTGTTAAATGCATGTTTTGGTTATGTTGGTTTAATTAAAAAATCTGCTAATTTAATCAAAAGATAGTGATTATATGGATTGGGAAAGAAGTAGAGTATATATAAGTAGATTTATGACTTAAAAAATGATTGAATTTTACTTTATATTCCTTCATGAAGTCAAAATGATGGTTAATTAAGATAATTACTAGATGATTTATTATCATGTGTTCTAGGATAATTGTCTAAATTACATATTCCTACATCCTTGAGTTGTACATATTTTTATTTTTATTATTTTATCACTTTATTTGGTTAGTTAAGCAATGAATAAAAAATTATTAGTGTGTACTTATTACTTTGAGGATCGATACTCGTTAATTTTCTATACTATACTTATGATGAGTATACTTGCTCGTATGTGTATTTTAAAATTAATGTTTTAATTAAAACTTAACTAAGGGATAGATTTAAATTTGATGATTTTTTTACACCCAAAATTTATGCATCAAGTTTTTAGTCGCTGTTATCGAGGAACAATATCATGAAAGTTTAGATTTTATTGATTTAACGATATTTATATATTTATATGTCAATATGTAAATATGTAGATTGCCACGATCTTTCAAATTTTGAAAATAAATTTATTTTCTAAAATTTAAATAAAATGAGCCATTGTAAATCCCTCGCTAATTAGCTGTAGATTTGTGGCCGTCACAAATCTGTTGCTATTTTTTAATTTTAAAAATATAAATTTATTTTTAAAATTTGGATGGTCATTGCAAAGTAGTCGCTAATTAGCAACGGAATTGCGACAGCCTTGCCAAATTTAAAAATAAATTTATTTTTAAAATTTAAAAAATGAAGTGTCGCAAATCCGTCACTAATTAGCTACGGATTTATGATGAAAAATTGGTTTGTCGCAGATCCATCGCAAATCTGTCATTATTTCACAAAAAAATATACTATATAATTAATATGTAGCACAATAAATCACAAGAATATCAATAACTTAGTAGTGGAACAGGTGTTCCCCTACAATAAGGACACGAGTTTAAACCCTATATCCGACATAATCTCATAATATTCTTGGCAGGTCAGATCGGGCCAGGCCGGGCGGATAGGGTGGTCGAGGAGCTAATTAATTTTTTTTAAATAAAAAATTTTGACCATCTCAAATCCATCGCTAAATTAATTAATTTTTTTAAAAAATAAAAAAAATTTACCATCACAAATTTGTCGCTAAATTAATTAATTTTTTATAAATGAAAAATTTTTAGCCATCGTAAATCCGCTACTAAATTAATTAGTTTTTTATAAATAAAAATTTTTGACCTCGCAAATCTGTTGCTAAATTAATTAGTTTTTTTTAAAATAAAGATTTTTGGCTGTCGCAAATCCATCGCTACGTTAATTATAAACTTAATTATATTGTTATCAATTAAATGATCGTCGCAAGTACGTCGCTGGTCGTCACAAACAGTGACTGATTTTTATTCCTCATTTTAGCAACAGTTATAATCCGTAGCTAAACTCGATTAGCAACAGATTACGACCGTCACTAATTTGGTTTTTTCTTGTAGTGGCTTCATCAGCCTCCAAGATATGTAACAATATCAAAATCACAATCCTCTTGATTCTATTGACCTTCACAACCACTAAAATGTCATTGATACCCAGCTACACACTCGAATCAGCATAGTCTTGATACAACCTGATTTAACATGGTCAATAAACATGTGTAGCTATTTCCAAGTCCAAACTAATTAGTTGACTTGTGCGAGAGGCCTTGAACTTCTCCCACCTTTGTAGGATTTTTTTCTCTCACCACTATCTACTCTTTGAAAGAAATTTCTATTCAAATGTTTCAATGCATGCACTTTTCAAGCCATCGAGGTTTTTTCTTGCAAATAGTACAACCCTTCATACTTTCTTACTTTTATCAGGACTGTTTTGTCATGTGTGACCTTAGGAACTTCACCTTGAGCAAAATATCTATATCAATTGGAATTTAAGTAGCTTAAAGAAATCATATTTCTTCGCAATTCTGGGATATAAGTCCCACCACCGAGGGCACAAACCACCCCTCTAAACATCTTGATTTTTACTACTCCAATACCTTGAACTTCACAAGTAGAGCTATTATGTAATACCCTACCTAAAAATATCCTTAGATATAGGAGGGAGCATACATTGCATTGCATATAATATGTGCATAAGAATTGTTGCTACATTTATATGTGATTTACTTGGAATGTTTTGGCGTCGTTGAGTAATTGAATTGTTTAGGGATTATATATTTTTGGTATATGGACTTTTATTCTTTGATGATAATAGATGAAATGAAGAGTTGGTATTAAGGAGAAGGTGAAGTAAATTGATAAGAGTGGAAAAGAACACAATGATTGATGCGGTTAAGTAGTTAGAGCTTAGTGACTGTTTCCTAACAACTTCAGTTCAAATCTCATCTCAAGCAAAATCAATTTAGTTTCTTCTTTTTTGTTTTCCTTGGCCAACCAACCCTTTTCAAGACACCCTTTGATTTATTTTGAACTCCTAAGATATAGGAGTTATGTCTTAAAGGATTTTAAAAGAATATTTGATATCCTATTTGCCCTATTTCTTGTCCTTTTTTAAATTTAACTCATTTTAAAATTGAAATTTTCTACTTTTACTCTTCTTGTTTTGAATTGTTTAAATTCAATCTCACTTCAAAATTTGAACTTGTCTTAGTTTGTTGGTCGAGTTCAAGGGAGAATGAACACACTATTAGGAGCTTGAATTATGAAAGATGGAAGTTAGGAGTTTAAATTTGAAATCTCCTAAGAAATTTCATAAAAGCTCTTATATTTTGCAATTTGAAGGAAACAAACCTTCTAGTTGCCTCTATAGAAGCCAGATTTCCTCTTGTTGCTCCCAACAACCCCTTTTTCCTTTTTATGTCTAGCTTAACCAAAAGCTAATAGAGAATATAGGGGAAATTTCAAAGATAAATAATTCAATTCAAAGTATGCTTTTGAATTTTAAGATCCCTGTTCTTATTCCTAAAATTTTCCTATTGTTAAGCACCTAAGTTTTTATTTTCTTTACTTTACTTGATAGTTCTTCCAATTGAGCAGCCTGAACACTTCAATTTTGAACCTATTGAGAGAGCTTAACTGACGCCTCAAGATAAGGAGGCCATTTGAAATTAAACTCTCCTTTTTGAAAATCAAAATTTTCTTTGAAGACTCCTAAGTTAGCTCTTAGGTCATCTCCACTTGAACCGCTTCACGAAACTATATTTTTAGTCCTTTCACTGCCTTTCTCAGTTTTTGCTTTTCTTGGCCAAAAGCTTAAACATATATTGGTTCCTCTGTTTCATATATCATGTAGTCACCAATAGCTTGTGCAAAACTGGACATATTCCTTATCTTCTTTCTCTTATATGATTTTAGCCTCACACAACCAAGACTCATTCAAAACTTACACAATTTCTATTGCAATTTACTCTTCCTTGTACATAGCACTCTTGAGTCTCGCACCTTTCCTTTCCATTCCTTTTCTCGGCTTTAGCCCTTTTCTTTTTATTACTTATAATTTGAACACAACAAAGCCACTCCTTACTTCTCGGTTTCACCATAGCACCTTCCATAGTTGCAGCATTCAACTTCTCATTTGAATTTAAAATACAAAAAGGCCTAAAGTACCTCCCATAATCACTCCACAACTTAACCAAGAGCACCAAATACTCATTCGTTTGCACTCACTTCCTATTTCATCACAAAACTAGTTCATATTCATCTTTATTTCTCTCTTTCTAAGTCCTTTACTAATACTGAACATTTCTTCTTTCATCTGTTTGCCTTTCTTCCACTTTTTCTTCTTACTCTAGGGTTCCTTTCACCAAGTCGTTTGAAACACACTCTTCTCTTTTCGTCCACTATGAAAATTGATCAAGGCACCATCTTATTCTCCTAAACTTCATCCATCTTCTCTACATTCAAACCACTTTGAATTTAAAATTCCAAAATTTGAACTTACTCATAGAATTTTACCAAATCATCACCAAACTCATTCAATCGGTCTCCTTATCTCTACCATAACTGAGCCTCACATAAAACTTTACGAACCTTCATTTCTCTCTAGAAACCAAACGTCATTCTCTATTTTCTTCTTCTCCTCTTCTTTTTGATTTTCCTCTCGGATTACCAAACTCCACCATAGCAACCATTTCCCTCTCTATCAAAACCTTTTGAATTTTTAAAACTCAAAAGACTAAGATTCGCTCATAAGTTTACTCTATCCAACCTATCTAGAATTTACATACCTCTTGCACTCATTTTTTATGCATACTCTCGAAACTCTCCCTATCTCCACAAATAACTAGCACACACAAGCCCACACCATTCTCTCTCTAATCCCCTCGGTTTTACTTGCTCAAACTCAAAGTTCTCTACTCACTCCATTTTTTCCTCTTAGCCATCTTCAATTTCTCACTATTCATCCTCTTGCAAGTAACCCAAAGCTTCGTCCTTTCGGACACCATTGTCAAGCAAGAATAAGGCCAAGGAAAAACAACACTTTCAACAAGGCAGTACCTTTGATCTCATGACTCCCAAACAAGTAATTTTTGCCTTATGATTTTCATTCTATTATTACTTGTGGTAACTTAAGGTTGTGTAGGAATCATATTAGATGTTGTGATGGGTTGGATCATGTTGGATTTATGTCTTTAGTTATTTTAAATAATGTTGATGGGGAAAGGGATGAGGTATATGTGAATCAATTGTGATATGTGATATATGTGACGTTTGGTGGAATAATGGTATACTTTGATGAACAAGTAATGTTTGAAATGTCAAGGAATCTATTTATGTGCCTCAAGAGAATATCTATTATGTTATAACATGCTAGAGTAATATTGTTATGTGATAAATGTAGATATGAGTAAGATGGAAATTTGCCTATTTTTTATTATGTGCATAGAATCTTAATTTATAATTCAAGGGAAAATATATGTTGAGATAGTACTATGGTTATTTATTTGATATTATATGATCACTTTGATATATGAGTCAAGGTTTGAGTATGACTTTATGTTATGGTCTTTGTGAATTGACCTATGTGAAATCAATATTTGTTTTGGATCTTTGAAGAAGTGAATAATTGAGATATTTGAGAATTTATTTAAGTTGTGTAGAGAAGCATGTTCTAAGGTGCTAATATTATATGTACGTATTTGAGATATATCTTTGGATAAGATGTTGAGAAGATTGTGACAAGATACTTTTATATTTTGGATAGACAGGGTTGAATCTTATTGACAAGAGATAAAATCATAGTTCGATACCTATGTGAAAAAGAACCAAGTAAGTCCTTGCATAAATTTTTTATTAAAAGATACTCCATTTGCAAGCTAATTGATATTTATATTATGACAAAGAAGTTATATTCCTACAATGCAGCATGGTCAGTTTTTCTATTTTATTCTAAATAGCATTTTGATCAAGCAAGAGTTTTTAAACAAAATATTAATTTTACTTAATAAAGTTTCAAACAAAACTATATTAAACTATAATTATGTATTCAAGATAACAAAGTGTTGTTTAAGAATTATTCTTACGCAGGATGAGTATTCAATAAGGGTAGGCTACTTTTATTAGTCTTTGAAGATTAGAGTAAGTCTTCTAATAGGAGGCTTTTCTCGAAAAATGAACTCTTTCGAGATAAGATGTCAGCACTAGTAAATCAGGCCAGTTTGAGCTAACAGCTTAGTTTCGATGAACTGTTATCCAAAAATGGACAATTGGTAAGTTTGCGTGGGACATGAAGGAGTATCTCACCTAGTAGACTGATCGCCCATTGCATTGTAATACAGAGTTTCACTGTGCCTTGTCATGATGCAGGGTATCATAATCTGTCTTCTATGAGTGGTTTATTTTCTAAAAATAGTTTGTCTTTTCGGTAAAAACATGTAAACAACCAACCAATATTTTCAAAAGTGTATTGTGATGACTTCCTAGTATTTTTTTCCAATTATATAAATTCGCATATCACAAAACAACTTTGAAATGTTCAAAGGCACATACAGAACTTGTTGAGATGAAATTCTAACTCTATTTATGTCATGATTTTTAGGAGATACCGCTTTGACAAGGTTGGATTTAGTTAAGAGTCTAAAGTCTTAATTTATTTTTGATGTACTTTTATTTAGAGATTGTTTATTTAATTTTTTTGCTTTTGAAACTATATATAAGTTTTTGAGCACTTGTAATAAGTTTTGTCTATTATTTTGGATTTTTCGACTTTACCTAGTTATAAAGACACTTGGTCCTATAAACAGGGTGACGCCCCCCCACCTTTTTTGGGGTACATTAGTAGTCAGGTATTACAAGTAGTATTAGAGCCTAAGTTTAGCCTACATTCATATTTTTCTGGATTTATTTATTTAAGTATTGTGACCTTTTACTAACCTAAATTGTTTATATGTGTAGAATGATTAGAATATACTAAACCACTCGTAAAAATATGGTCTGGTTCATGCTAATTTGAATCCATCTAGTGGACCTACTCTCTTCTGACTTAGAATCTAAATCTAAACAACTAATGGATGAGAGCAGTGATGATGAGTCGCAAATAATAGAACCATCTCCAACCCCGTGTGTGCAAGTGACATATCTAGTTTTTGACAGTGAAGACGAGGTAGAAATTATAGAACTTGCTCTAATCTCAATAGTTCAAAAGGTTGACCTAATAACTAATAGTAATGACCATGCGGAGATAGATTACAAAGAACCTAGAGATAAGAGTGAATTTGACAAAGACTTTGAAAGATACTGGAAGAAAGCTAAAGTGATAGGCAGTGAAGATGAGAAAGAGATAAAGGAATTTTTTATGCTTGTAGACCCAACTGAAAAATTCTGGGAGTGGCTATTTAAACATAATAACCCTAGTGACAACTAGGCCCTAGATGGGTAGAGAGTTAGTGATAAGACCTTAGACAACAAAAGTGATTTTTCTATGAGCGTTTCTAATAATTGAGTTAACCATTTTGATTTGCCTTGAATTGTTAAATTTTGCACAATGTATACCTTATAAAATACTTATATTATGTGAGATGTTTATATGACATATGCTTAGATATGCATCAATTATTATCCTATTTATGCTTATGTGACATAGATCTATGAGTTATATAATGCACTTCCTTCATATTATATTACTTTAGTTGCATACATCATCATATTGATTGATATGATTACATAAGTATAAAACATCACCTTCATACACTCATGATGAGGTAATATTTACGACATGAAGATAGCTACAAACAAAGAATGGTTGGCTCCAAAAGAAGAATTCATGAGATTAACTCAACAACTTAGAAGTATGAACCCATGCAAAACTCTAGGTTAGATAAAGAAGCAGGATACAAGAAAGAACAAGAGATAGAACCTAAAAGGACCTTATGAAGTGATAGTTAGATTGGTCTTTAATAAGATGACAGAAATTTTCACGCCCTTATAGAGGAAAAGATCTTTCATGGAGAAATTGAGGTATTGGAATGCTTCATAAAAGTTTCAACCTCCTATGTTCTTAGGTAAGGCAGAGCAGGATTAGAAAACTGAGTAGTAAACGGAGTAAATGGAATACCTGTTTCATACTTTACATTACTTGAAGAGGCAGATGGTGAAATTTGCATCCTTTAGGTTGAGAAGACCCATGTGAAACTGTTGGCAATAGATTTAACAGGAGTGGGAGAGAGCAGACCAAGAATGGACATGGAGTGATTTTGTAGAAGCTTTTAGGGTTGAATTTAGTCCTTAAATGGATAGTGGAGAAGTAGGAGAATGAATTTCAGAATCTGAAACAAGACATATGATAGTAGCAAGGTATGCGGCCGAGTTCAACAAGTTGTCCAAGTACTGCCGACATTGGATAGACATAGAGCAGAACCATACTGGAAGTTCATGAAAAAGTTAAAAAAAGAGTTGAGGAGGGTGTTGGCAACCTTCCAACTGATGTCTTATGCTACAATAGTGGAGGCTGCAACCTATATAGAAAACGAAGGCCTAAGTAGGGCTGATATTAAAACACCAATCTCGACTAAAAACCTTACCCACAAAATGCTTGTAGGACAACAACAGAAAATAAGGGAAAATAAGATCGAACTACATCGAATAGAGAAATTCATCTGATGTCAAAACCTCAACTATTATCATTGATTCATCAAAGATTTCTCGACTTTAGCTTTACCGATGACACAGTTGCTGAAAAAGGATATTCCATTTATTTGGAGTGAAAAGTGCGAAAAGAGCTTTCAAGAACTCAAGAGAAGATTAATGATAGCTCTTGCATTGAGTTTACTAGAGGAAGACAAGCCTTATGCTCTGTACACTACTACATCTAAGGAGGGTTTAGGATCTATATTGATGCATGACAAAAAAGTTATTGCTTATGCATCATAGAAGTTAAAACCACATAAGGTTAATTATCTAACACATAATCTAGAGTTGGCCACTATCAATTTTGTCCTGAAGAAATGACGGCATTACTTATATGGAGTAGAGTATGAAGTATTCACTTATCACGAGAGTTTAAAGTACATCTTCACTTAGAAGGATTTGAATCTTAAGCTACGAAGGTGAATAGAGTTCCTAGAGGAGTATCAATGCCCTATCAACTATCATTTGGGGAAAGCCAATGTAATGGTTGATACTTTGAGCCCAAAGGTGAAAATGCTCAAATTAAGAGTACAAGAAGTGCTGACTCAAGAAGTAGAAGTACAAGAAGGAAAAATTTATTTAAAGTGACCTAAGATTGATACTAGATTTGAAGTAGGAAATCATTAAAGCTCAGCAAGATAATGCAGAGTTTCATACTTAAAAAAAAAATAATAATAAGGAGATTACTATAGGAGGCAAGAATTCCTGGGTGAATGAAATAGGAGTACTATACTTCCAAGATCAAATATGTGCACCAAATGTCTAGGAGCTAAAGAAAAAGATATTAGGAAAGACTTTTAAAAGCAATTATGCTATTCATCTAAGTGAGGTGAAAATGTACCAAGATATGAAGAAAGTTTTCTGGTGCCCTGGCATGAAGAAAGATGTAATACAATATGTGTTGGCCTACTTAACCTGTTAAAAAGTTAAATGGGAGTATAAATAGTTGCTGGACTACTACAGCTATTACCGATTCCTAAATGAAAGTGGAAAAAGGTGACTATAGATTTTGTTATCAATTTACCTATGACAAAATCACAGAAAGATGCTATATAAGTGGGGATAGATAAATTGACAAAGACGGCACATTTCATACCGATAAATATAAGGGATTCAATGGAAAAGTTGGCCCAGACGCATCCTCGAGAAATAGTGAGACTGTATAAAATACAATCAAGTATTTTATCCGACTATAACCTAAGATTAACTTCTAGGTTTTGGACCAAGTTTTAGGAGTTTATGGGGACAAATATGAAGTTCAGTATATCAGCACATCTACAAACTGATGGTCAGTTAGAAAGGGCTATACAGATACTGGAAGACATGCTGAAGCATGTATATTAGACTTTGAGGACAAATAGATTGATAATGTACCATGTACCGAGTTGGCCTACAACAATAGTTATCAATATTCTATCAGCATGGCTTCGTATAAGGTATTATATAGATGAAAGTGTCAAGTTCCTTTGTATTGCGGTTGGATGGAAGATGGGCAAATCAATAAGGTTGGCAAAGTGTGTGTTCAAGAAATAGCGGACAAAGTAAAAATGATAAAAGAAAGATTAAGGATGGCACAAAATTGATAGAAAGAGTTA
The DNA here is from genome assembly GCA_026120185.1 of Voacanga thouarsii. Lineage (NCBI taxonomy): Eukaryota > Viridiplantae > Streptophyta > Magnoliopsida > Gentianales > Apocynaceae > Voacanga > Voacanga thouarsii. Next base: position 2,037,682 of record JANUWF010002419.1, on the reverse strand, counting down.
TGCGGACAATAGGAGGAAGGAATTAGAGTTCCAAGTGGGTGATCAAACATTCTTGAAGTTGACTCCTAATAAAGGAATTCTAAGACATACAAAATGAGGAAAATTAAGTCCGAGATACTTAGGACCATTCCAAATTATTGAAAGAATTGGTTCTGTCTCTTATAGATTAGATTTGCCGGATGGTTTGACTGGAATACATAATGTATTTCAAGTGTCTCAGTTTAAGAAATGCCAGCCTGATTTGGAATATGTACTCAATCACGAGCTGCCACAATTAAACCCTGATCTGAGCTATATGGAGAAATCTGTTAAAATATTAGATCAAAAAGTTTAGATACTCCGGAATAAGATCCTAATGGTGAAGATATTACGAGAGTATCATAGGAAATAGGATAATACATAAGAGACGGATAAGTGGATGAAGCAGAAATATTCAGATTTACTTTAGAGGTATGGTACTGTGAATTTCGGGGCAAAATTCCTTTAAAGGGAGGAAGATGTAATACCCTACCTAAAACTATCTTACATATAAGAGGGAGCATGTATTGCATGGCATGAGGGAGCAAGCATTGCATGGTATATAACATGTGCATAAGAATTTTTGCTCTATTTATATGTGATTTACTTGGAATGTTTTGGCTTCGTTGAGTAATTGAATTGTTTGGGGATTATATATTATTGTTGTATAGACTTTTATACTTTGATGATGATAGATGAGGTGAAGAGTCGGTATTAAGAAGAATATGAAGTAAATTGATGAGTGGAAAAAGAACACAATGATTGGTGTGGTTAAATGGTTAGAACTTAGTAACTGTTTCTTAACAACTTAGTTCAAATCTTATCTCTGTTAGGAAATATGCCTTCTTAGACTAGATTTTTGATGTAAATATCGAATGTTTTAATAAAAGAATTTATTTTCAGAAATTGTTTGTGAATTTACATTTTTATTTGTGCACAATTACGTTTAGAAAAGACCTATTGTGTTTAAGTAAGCGGTCCATGTGAATGGAGGTCTTTCATAGTAATGTATGGATCATGGGCTACTTAACACATAAACGTTCGTTCTTAACTGATTGATGAGAATGGGAATCTCATCATGTCTAGGTTATTCTATTGTGAATTCTAAACGGGGAATGGCTTACCTCTAGCCAGTGAGTAGTCCACTCACTTCATGACATAAACATATTTCGAATACATAAAACATGACCTGTAGTAGTGGTTTCTTAAAAGTAATATATGATAGAAACCTAGACTATTACTACTATAGCGTGGACTAGTACTCTATGACTTGAGTATGAGTTGGTAGTCTGACGAAGCTGGAAGCATGTACTTTGATATGCTAGAGTTGAGGTTCTATCGTAGGACTAATATACTTGCATGTTGGGTATCTGTGACTAGTTAGTTAAGACAGACTTGTACAAGGTAGTTTCTATACTATGTCACCTATTATGGTTGTCTGAATAATCTAAATATCCAAGGCCCTGAGAAACATGACTTGGATGTTTGTTTTAGAGTAGCTTCTTGGAAAACGGAAACAATTCAGGAAGTCGTGGATTATTGGACTAGAAGCTTAAGAATGGTAGATGCCATTTAGAGAGGTACTAGTACATTTCTTCCTCTCTAAATACACGGCGATGTATAGAGAGGTATTTCAGTCATTACACCTGTAGGTCAGAGACTTTGCTAATGCAATATTGTCCTTGGGGTCAATATTTCCTTATGGTGGTGATATTAGGAAATATTTAAAATGCAAAATACAGCTATTTATATGCTAAGGGTATTTTGGTCATTTTAGTAGCCAAAGTGGTGTGTCTTTTGGTCCCCAGTATAGACCGTGAGTCCTAATTAAATACGGACTAAGGAATTGATCTTAAATTAAATAGAATTTATTTTATTTAAGTAGCCTGATTTAATTATTGGGCTAGAATAAAATAAAAGTCTATGGAGAGAGAGAATTAATTAAATTATTTTGGTGGATTAATTAATTATTTAGGGTTTTGGACCAGTTTGAATAATTAGGGATTAACCTGAGACTAAACTAATATAAACTTGTTAATTGGATTAGTTTATTTGCGTTAGAAAAATTAATTATTTGTTGGGCCATTAAGTTGGTTCTAATTAGAATAATTAATTTAGTCTAAAAGGTTAAACTAAGAGTCTAATGGCTCAATCCAGTTTAACATAGGGTTTTATTTAGGTTAAAAAGGAGGATTGGAGATCATCGTTATTTTTTACAAACTTTTCTATGTGAAAAAAAAACCACATGTCTTTCTCTCTCTCTCTCTCTCTTCAGAATATATTCCTTAGTTCTGTTAGTTGTTCACCAAACGGAATTAGGCAGACCATATACTGGAAGATCAAGAGTTTGGAGTTCACCTACATGTAAAGACGGAGTAGGAGGCTTGCAGAAATCGCACCAGAGGCTTCCACTAGCACACCTACCCCCGTTGCACAAATTCCAGTTCAGCCAATTCTTAGAACGAGGAAAAGAGGTAAGAAATTTTTAACCTCAGAGTCTGTATAGAGCTCAATCGGCGCCGACTAGGGCTGCCAGAGCCGGTGCCGGCTCTATTCGGGAATTCTTCTGTCATCAATTTTTCCAGTTTTTTTGCTTTTGCTTTCGCTTCCGCTACGTGCTCTATGTTTTCCCTTCTTAAGCCTTCAATCTCAAGCAAAATTTAAATTCAATCTCACTTCAAAATTTGAGCTTGTCTTGGTTTTTTGGAGTTCAAGGGAGAATGAACACACTACTAGGAGCTTAAATTTTGAAAGACGGAAGTTAGGAGTTCAAATTTGAAACCTCCTAAGAACTTTCCAAGAAGCTCTCATACTTTGCAATTTGAAGGAAACTACCCTTCTATTTACCTATATGGTAGCAGGATATCCTCTTCTTTTTTATGTCTAGCTTAACCAAAAGTTAAGAGAGAATGTAGGAAAATTTTCAAAGACAAATAATTGAATTCAAAGTGTGCTTTTGAATTTTAAGATCCCTATTCTTGTTCCTAAAGTTTTCCTATTGTTAATCCCCTAAGTTTTTATTTTCTTCAAATCTCTCGGTTGTTCTTCTATTTGAGTAGCTAGTGTGAAACCCCAGTCGAAACCAACCTTAGAGTAAGGGGGTTGGGAGGCATATCATACTTTATTGCATGTTTAAATATATTTTTATATGATTTTATGTGCATTGAGTTTGTGTTTTATAGTCTAGAGGGCTTGATTATGATTATTGAGTGAGAAGGGCAAAATGGTAATTTTTGCTTGAGGTGGAAAAAAGGTGATAGCTTAAGGATTGAATAGGAAATATTTTTTTAGAGAGAAAATAAGGACAAGAATTGTTGTGGTTTAGTGGTTAGAGCTTTGGAATTAATTCTTGAGGTATTGGGTTCAAATTCCATCATAGGAACTTTAGCTTGATGAAATTTTATTTTTGCTTGGAAAGTGTTATTTTCGGCCTTATGTGCTTTGGAGTATGGTAGAGATGTTGTCCTAAGAGAGACATGATAGGAGTATCATAATCCTACTCTTTTGCCCTACACAAAATTCCTAAGGGGAATTCATTTTCTCTTGATCCTTAATTTTTCCTATTTCTCAATCTATTAGGATGTTCAATTTGTTCAGGTCAATTTTATTCTAAAAAAATTACAGCGATGTGCTATGGCTTTAAAGGTTCAAAATGTCTTAGAGAAAGACATCTTATGGACCGAAACCGTAGAATAGGGGGAAGGATTTCAAGTGAATTAATTTCCCTAATGAACTCTCTAAAACTTCACTCTAACTAGGTTCATTTTTCTTCATGCATTGAACTGAAATTTTTCCAGATTCTTGTGCCTTCAAGGTGTCGAAATTCTTAGCCATTATTCCCTCCCAAATGCTGCCAAAAAATGTCCATTTTGATCAGCTTGAAATCTGAATATTTCTGGCCATTTTCGGACTGCACAAAGGCTGTGCAAAATCAGAAAAATCCCTGGGTAAATTCGCAGCTTTTGAGGTCCGAAACCAAGCTATTTTCTTCCAGTTTTTGCTCAGCATCTTAACCACAATTTTCCTCCATAAAGAAGGCTGGAAACCAGCCTTGAAAGACCCCTGGAATCCTCTTCAAACTCTCTACAATCTGATTGGAAAATGGTAGCCGAAAACTGCCCAGAAAATTTCAGCCTTGCGAAAATTCTGTGCAGGAAAACTTTCCAACTTTGTTTCCTAATTCACCCCTAGCCAAAATCTCAACTTTCTTCTGCACAAACCCTCCTTAAATAGCCATGAGCTGAACTCCATTGTCCTCCCCAAGCTTCTGCACAAAATTCAGACATGGCTACCCGAAAATCTCTCCAACAAATCTCTGCAATCATAGTTGATTAGTTACCAAAATTCCAGCCACCATAATTTAGCAACCTTCCATAAAATATTCCTCAAACAACCAGACATTTCCTCCACTATTATACTCCTTATTTTCGGCCACCCTTAGCCTCCTTCAACCAGCTCTCATCCAACCGAAATACTGCACAAGCAGTCTGTAACATCCCACGACTATGTAACCTAAAAGGGCGGGGATGTCGCCACGTTCCGTAGGACAAGGGATCTTTAGAATGAGATATAAAATATAAAGGCAATCTCCAAAAGGATCAACTTAGATAAATAAAGAAATATTCTTATTACATCAAGCTCAACTTGGAGCAAAACGGAATAAAATAAAATATTGTTTAGAAGTATAAGCAACAAATGTCTCCTAGAACGGATAGAGAAAATAGCAAAAGCTTCAACTATTACATGCCCCGCTGACTCAGCACAGTTTATCTCCTGAAAACATGATGTAAAACGGTATGAGAATAAATCTCAGTAAGTCCTGTGTGTGCACATGGTGTTTTAAATAGTTCGTGTATGCAAAGTATAAAACATTTGTAGAAATAATTTGGCAAGTCATAACAATCTCTTTTCGCAAGGAGTGGGTTTTTCTCATTGTCACACTTTGTACAAAATAAATCCTCCACTCGGATAAAAGTCATGTCACCACACGTCGGGCTCCACGAGAACAAAATGGCCAAGGCACCACACTTTGTGCACCTTGTCCGGACTAGATTACCACACGTTGGGCGTTCTGATCAAGGTGAGTGTACAGCCCACCGGGTGAGATACTCCTCCATCTCTACACCTAACAAAACCATCCGGGTGTCCATGCCGGGAATATAAATAATACCTTTCAGGTATAAAGCTAGCTCGGACTGGCCTGACCAACCAACACTGTCGCCTCTTCAGGCAGAGTTCATCTTCTGGAGGTGGCCTCCTACCAGAAGACTTACGCTAGCCCTCCAAGACTAGTATTGTTAGCCTATCCTTATTGAGTACTCAACGAACATATCCGTCAATTCCTGATTCAAAATATTTCCAAACCTTGGCTTTGGTACAACGTGGTTTTCTTTAAAAGAGATTTCTAAAAATTTAAGGAAAAGAATAGTTTTTTTTTATAAAATCATTAGTTTGACAAAACCGTTTAAAGAATAAATATCCATGTTTACAACCCAAGCAAACATAGTTTAACAATAGCTTTACAAACCTTCACAACATGGACTTGCCATCACAACCTTTAACAAAACAGTTTATAAAAGGACTTACCATCACAACATTTAATAAAAGAGTTTATGCAAGGACTTACTTGTTATGCCTCAGATAAATGCGATAAATTCACAGCTGGCTTTCCTCAATTATCCACCTGATCTAAACCATATAATATCATAATCAGGGTCTCAATTAATTCAAACATGCTCTAATCCCATTTATTTTCATAACAATTCGCAATCTCCTATTTAATTCCAGGTAAACTATTCAATCCCCAAAGATCATATACTACGACCACATGTTTATCTCACTAATAAACACCATTAAACTTTACTTTCGGCATCAAGGGAGGGTATTCCCTTACCTTGCAACTACCGGGTAATGAGGTCTCGATGCTCCTATGGTGATCGTCCCGAGTTCGCTTGAGAAAGAGAGAGAAGCTACCTCATTTGTTCCTCTTGACCGAAAATTAAGGAAGAAGAGGAAATCAGCCTCTATAGGGCGTGATTTAAGGGTAGAAGAAAGAGAAAAGAATCATTAGAGAAAACGGCATCAAGAGGTTGAAAGGATTTGTGCTTACCTTAAGGTGTGTTTGACTTTTGGCTTAGAATAGCTCTTGTGTTTTCGAAAATTTTGCAGAGAGATGTTGCTGAAATTTTCATGTAGAATGGAGAGGGTAGACGGTTGCTATGATTTAGAGTTGGAGAAGATTGGTTTAGGGTTAGATGGTGATGTTTAGATAGACTCCTAATGGCTTTAGGTTTCATGGACAGCAAAGGCGAAATTTCAGCTTGTTGCGCGTCTCCTTGCTGCCGATTTTAGGGGAGTTTAATGGAGGAAAAGATTCTGCAATTTTGCTCCTTTATGCTGGCCGAAATACTGCTCAAGGAAAGGGCTGAATGTGTTCAGAATTTTGAGCCAAATAAGGAAGAGTTTGAGTGAGTTTTGATGACTGAAAAATCCTGTGCAAGTGCTGTGAAAATTCTGTGCAAGAGTAGCAAGGTTGGGACTGTTTTGGCTGCTGTACTTCTACCGAAATTTCCAGAGGAAAATTGGGGGTTTTGGGCGCTGAAAATAGCTTGATCAGCTGGGGGTTTTTGGTGTGTTTTGTGTGCAGAATTTCGGTTGGAGTAGGAACACAACAGCTGGCCGAAATTCCTGCACCAAGCTGCCGAAATTCCTGTGCATAAGCTGGACGAATTTCAGTGTTTTTGTGTGAATAAAATTCTGGTTTTGTGCAGCTAAGGTACCCTGAATTGATGAGGAATATTTAGGTGTTTTGAGCTAGGATTTACAGAGTTGGATTGTTGCTAAGAAGCTGGAATTTTCGGACAGCTTATGTTGATACAAAACTGCCGAAATTCAGCTAGGAAAAGGAAGAAAATCCTAGTTGAATTTGGATTAAAATAAAATCTGGTTTTTATCAAGGATTTGGATAGGATTTCCTCTAGTCCTAGAAGAGTTTGGATTGAGCTACAAGTCCTCCAAGAAGTGGCGGCACTTGCTGGAATTTTTTCCAGATTTTTAGCTAACATTCTAGGATTAAAATCAACAAGATTTCCTACTAGGAAAAGGATTCATTAATTCCACCTATCCATGGCAACATCTATCTAGCTAAAATCAAGCTAATATTTTAATTACTTGCTAGGGTTTTCGAAAATCCTAAGGAACACAAGCTGAAAATTAAAGGTGAACTTTATTCACATCAAAGTCCTTGAATTTAGGAAATAAATATAGAGACTTATTTCCTTAGAGTAAAAATACTAAAATTTCTCTAGGATAGCTAGATTCTTTTTCGGCCAAGACAAAAAATGGTCTAAAGAAAAGAATTTCAAGAAGAGAAACTAACTTCACAAAAGGTAGGATTCGAACTCGGGTCACCAAAGGAAATCACCAACCTCCCCGCTATTCCAAAACAACTCCAATGCTAATTTTTCTACAAGAAGTTATTACAACCCCAATACTCATCCTTCCAAATCTTCGACCAAACCTCCCTTAACCAAGTCTTTAACAACATAACTATTTCACATTAATTAATTCAAATGCAAGAGCAACGGAAAAATTCACATGCATCCATGCAAATAGAAATTATTCTAGCTACCACATAAAATGCAAGATGCTATGCAATGCATGACTTTTTCCCATAGTCAAAGGTGGTTTTGGGCGGGGTATTACACAGTCGGCCATGGCAACTTCCCAAAAGCTCTCCAATAATCAAAGATATTCTTGTTATATTTAGTTTCCAAATTTGCTTCCCAAAAATATTCTTTAAGGATTTCAACAACTAACCTTTCCTTTTCCCTTCCAAACCAGAAAATCATCTTCCAAAGCCCTACAAGCAATTCGGCAGTCCTAATCCCTATAGAAATTCGACAGCCTCCAATCCCAAAAGTTCTCTATTCTCTTCAACCTTCAAGAACATATAGCACACCAAGAACACCTACTCCTTCCTTTCGCCTAATACCTCTCCAAATCACTTTAAGCTTATTCTAAAAATTCCAGATTTCATCTATTTACTACTGTGAGTCCATCCACTCCATTTTTAACATCAAACTCCAAAATCCAACTTGCTCTTTTGGATAAAATACCAAAAATTTTGTGAAGGCTCAAGAACACCTTTAAGGTAGATTTATTCAATCAACTTCATCTTCGCTAATCTTCAATCTCTAATGAACATATATATGTTTAAGCATGCTAATGGACTTTCTTCTTCTCTTCTCCCTCTCTCTCTCTCTCTCTTGACCGAACACTTCCTCTCTCTTGGCCGAATAATTTCATCAACCATGGCCATGCTTCCTTCATCTTCTTTAGATGGATCTAGACATCTAGGAGTTGAGATTCATTCGAAACTTCTTCAAAGTATTCATCAATCAAGGAAGCCTTTTTAACCATTCTTTTAAATTATAAATTCATGTCTCTAGGATGATGTTGATAGAAGATGAATCATGAATAGGATTGAGTATATATTGTTGTGATGAGTTGAGAGTGAAGCATGAATATATGTATGAATATGTTGGAGATGAGATTTATGCATGAACGGATTATCTTGATTGATTGTATGGTGTTTTAGGGTTTAATGCATGTCTCCATGTCATAGGTAGTATTTGTGATCAAGTATGCTAGAGATTATGTCACCTTTGGTGAATAGGATTTATATTCATGTTGGATTATTGAAGCCGTAGTTATATTTATACCAGTAGAGGTTAGATCATGTCTTGATAAATTTAGATCTATGCTTATATGCATGATTTGGGTGATTTGATGAATGGAAGGGTTGTATATGTTCATGATTGAGGTTAGCCATAAAAATATAATCATGATCTAGTTGTCCCTAAGCTAATTTTTATTTCATTAATAAAATATTTAATATTATGATTTTGCTAGAAAATTCGAAAAACCCTAGGAAGTGGATTTGAATTACTAAAAAGATATTTTAGCCAAATAAATGGTAGTTTTTATTCAAGAAATAAAATATATAGATATTATATAAAATGATAAAATCAACTAAAGCCTTTTATGAAAATAATCATAATAAGTAAAATATTTATTATTAAAAATTTAATTATTACCTCTTAATCAAAACCTATTAAAGTCTATTTATTATCTTCCAATCAAGACCTATTAAAATTTATTTTCAACTAATTTTAGCTAGCAATTATTTTCAAACAATTAATTATTAATAAGTCATTATTTTACCTAATACCTAAGACTCTTCACCAATTAAACTCTGAATTTAGCTTAGCAAGATTTAAACTTTCAATTTATTAGTACTTATTTCCCAAAACATTAATTATTTTAAATTTCAAATTAAGCTTAGCTTATAAACCTATTTATTTATTATTTGGCTTTAAAGCTTGGGACACTAGGATCATGGTAGTAATGAGTTAAGTTGTTTTAAATTGAAAGAGTGAAATTTTGGCTTGAGTTTGATTGTGGTTTGTATTTGCCCATGCGGGATTAGGTCAACTGTTGAAGAACTTTTATTATGAGCAAGAATCAGGTAAACTCCTGCATAAAACCTGAATGATGTGAAAATGTTTATTATGGCAAGCTAAACGTAGAGTGCATGGACACTCAATTCTGTAAAGGCAATTGAGGATTGACCTCTTTCTTATTTCAGTCAATTAAATTACTTGAAAATCAACAAGCAAATTTACTCAAACTTAAAACTCTTTCTAAAACGGATTTTGACAAAGAATTAGGAAACCCTTAATTGCTATTTTCATGTGAAACTGTGTTTGTTCATTTTTTCCCAAGTAGGATATGTTACGTTGAGTACTCAATAAGGGTGGACTGCTGGGGCTAGTCTTTGAGGGGTTAGGGTAACTCTCTCAGTAGGTGGCCACCTCTGAGGGGTGAGTCATGCTTGGATAAGATGTCAGTCCAGTAGGTCGTACCAGTCCGAGCTAACAGTTTATTTTTTAGTCAAGTGACTGTGTTTTGCCGGAATGGACACCCGGTTGTTGTTTGGGTATAGAGAATGAGGCGTATCTTGCCCCATAGGCCGATCACCTACCTTTTTGCCAGCTTGCACAAAGTGTCGGCATTCTGACCGGTTATGGGGCCCAACGTGTGATAACCCATGATCATTTCTTTTAAGTAGTTAATTTTATTGATTATGTATGGTTGAAAAATTCAAAACACCACTCTTGCTTTTGACTAATGTTTATTGCTTACCAGTAATTTTTTATAAAGAATTTTATACTTTGCATACACGAACTATTTCCACTTAACAATCAAAGCACACACGGACTTATTGAGATTTCTGTCTTATCACCATTTTTACCATGATTTCAAGTCAATCCTACTGTGGGAATGAGTAGCTAGTATTATATACCTTGGAAGAGAATTTTGTCATTTATTTTTATGTATTGCTTTGGGGAGTTGAGAGTTGATGATTTTATTTATGGATTTGTGTTTCTTTTGGGAATTTGTGGATTTATTCTTGGATTTAATCTTGAGTTGTAATAAATTTTAAGTTAAAGTATTATTTTTATTCCACTATTTTATTTGTGTGACCTAGTTATAAAGACCCCTTGTCCTTTGGACGGGACGACACCCCCAGCCCTGACAGGCCTAGGTAGTGGGGTGTTATAGCTAGAGCACTTCAATTTTGAACCTATTGAAAGAGCTTAACTGAAGCCTCAAGATAAGGAGGCTATTTGAAATTAAACTCTCTTATTTGAAAATCAAAATTTTATTTTGAAGATTTCTAAGTTAGCTCTTAGGCCATTCCTACTTGAACTGCTTAAACCTTAACAAGAAACCAGATTTTTAGTTCTTTCACTTCCTTCCTCGATTTCTGCTTTTTTTGGTCGAAAGCTTATATTGATGGTTTAAAAAAACAGGGGAGCATACTCGAGAACAAAAGTAGAGAGAAAAAAAAAAAACAAAGAAGCCTTTAATGGCAGCATGGAAGTGTTAAGATTATACCTTTGCGTATTTTAAACCTTTTAGATTGTGTAGGAATAGATTGAACCACGGGAATAGCCTTGCCTTGCCCGCTTGATGAAGCTTCTGGTTGAAATCCTACTAACCTCCTTCTTCGCCTTATTTGCATAAATGCCAAGCTTTCCGGCTCACGGAATATTCCACTGCCTCAATCCTTGTTGGTGAAACAAAGGGTGAAGATAAGTGGTCTCAAATCTCCTTGGTTCTCTTGCTATTGATTAGCAAGACACTAGGGAAGAAACAAGAGAGGAGGAGCACGAGAGAGAGAGAGAGAGAGAGAGAGAGAGAGAGAGAGAGAGAGAGAGAGAGAGAGAGAGAGAGAGAGAGAGAGTTGCGGAGCGAGAGTTCACGTGAGGGAGAGAGTAAAGCTAGGGAGGATTTGGGTTTTTTTTTTTTTTTCCAAGAGTCTTGTTTTTGTTAGCCAAAACTAGGTCTCCAATATCTGATAAACATATCCCCCGAGATATCATATTTCAAACACCCGAATTTTATCAAGAGAATAAGTTTGGCTTAACCCTAAACTTATTTGATCCGTACCTGAAAAAAATCCTACAGTCCAAGCTATTGGGTCAAAATAATATTTATTATTTTCTTGAACCCAAAAGGCCCAAAATAATAAATATTAATTATTTATTTCCTGGGCTTATAAAAATAATCCAATAAATAATTAATGAGCCTAATTGAACCAAAATAATTAAATTTTAATTATTTATTTCTTGGACTTATATAAATAACCCAATAAATAATTAAGTATTAATTATTTCCCTCTAGTTTAAGCCCAGGTTAATTTTCTAATTATTCAAACTGGACCTAGGCCCTGAATAATTAATTAACCAATTAAACCATATAATTAATTTCTCTCAACTCCTATTTTTTATTTTATTTATTTATTTATTTTATTTCAATCCAATAATAAATTAGATTTTCTGAATAAAATAAAATAAAATCCTCTTTAACTGAGACCAATTCACCAACCCAAAATTAATAAGGACTTACGGGCTATTCCAGAGGACCAAAAAAATACATCGTCTTGGTTGCTAAAATGACCAAAATACCCTTACTATATAAATAATTATATTGTGTATTTTAATTATTTTCTAATATCACATAAGGAAATATTGACCCCAAGGACAATACTGCGTTAGCAAAGTCTCCGACCTACAGGTGAAATGACTAAAATACCCCTCCACATATCACTGTACATTTAGAGAGGAAAAAGTGTACTAACACCTCTCTAAATGACATCTACCATTCTTAGACTTCTAGTCCAATGATCCACGACTTTCTGGAGTGTTTCTACTTTCCAAGGGAGTTACCCTAAAGCAAACATCCAAGTCATATTTCCTAGGGCCCTGGACACTTTAGATCATTTAGACAACCACAAGGGGCGATATTGTGTAGAAACTTTCTTGTACAAGTCTGTCTTAACTAACTAGTTACATATGTCCAAAATACAAGTATATTGGTTCTACCATAGAACCTCAACTATAGTATATCAAAGTATATGCTTTCAACTTCATCAAACTATCAACTTATACTCAAGTCGTAGAGTACTAGTCTACGCTGTAGCGGTAGTAATCTAGGTTTCCACCATATAGTACTTTTAGAAACCACTACTACAGGTCCTGTCCTACGTATTCGAAATACACTTATGTTATGAAGTGAGTGAACTGCTCACTGGCTAAAGATAAGCCATTCCCCATTTGGAATTCATAACACAATAACCTAAACATGATGAGATTCTCATTCTCATCAATAGGTTAAGAACAAATGTTTATGTGTTTAAATAACCCATGATCCATACCTTACTGTGAAAGACCACCATTCGCATGGATCATTTATTTAAACACTAATGGGTCTGTTCCAAACGAAATTATGCACAAATAAAAAGTAAATTCACAAACGATTTCTGAAAATAAATTCTTTTATTAAAATATTCGATATTTACATCAGAAACCTAGTCTAAGAGGGCATACTATCCAACATATACATACATTGGTTCCTCTTTTCTATATATTATTTATTCACCAATAGCTTGTGCAAAACTGAAAATATTCATTCTCTTATTTCTCTTACACGATTTCAACCTCACATAGCCAAGACTCACTTAAAATTTACACAATTTCCATTGCAATGTACTATTTCCTATACATAACATACTCGAGTGTCACACCTTTCCCTTTTCTTTCTTTCTCTCGACTTTAATTCTTTTCTTTTTACTTCTCATCATCCAAACACAACAAAGCCACTCCTTACTTCTCAGTTTTACCATAGCACCTTCTATAGGTGCAATATTCAACTTTTCATTCGAACTCATTTGAATTTAAAATACAAAAAAGATTAAACTATCTCTCATAATCTCTCCACAACTCAACCAAGAGCATCAAATGCTCATTTGGTTGCACTCATTTCCTATTTCAACACAAAGCTAGTCCACATTCTTCTTTATTTCTCTCTTTGTTGGTCCCTTGCTAAAACCAAACCTTTCTTCCCTCATCTTTTCACTTTTCTTCTTCTTTTTGTTCTTACTCTCAGGTTCTTTTCACCAAGTCATCTGAAGTACACCCTTCCCTTTTTGTTCACCAGGAAAACTGATCAAGGCACCATTTTCCTCTCTTAACCTTTAGCCATATTCTCTACATTCAAACCATTTTGAATTCAAAATTCTAAAATTTGAACTCCACTCTTAGAATTTCTCCAAATCATACCAAACTCATTTCAATTGGTCTCCTTATCTCTACCATAACCGAGCCTCATATAAAAACTTTACTAACCTTTATTTCTTTCCACAAACCAAACACCATTCTCTATTTTCTTATTCTCCTCTTCCTTTATCCTTTCTTCTTGGATCGATTACTAAACTCTACTATAGCAGCTACTTCCTACTCTATCAAAACTTTTTAAAATTTTTAAAACTCAAAAGACCAAGATTTACTCATAAGTTTGCTCTAACTCCAACCTATCTAGAATTCACATACATCTTGTATTCATCACCTATTCATACTCTCGAAACTCTATTGGAACATACAATACTATACTATTCTCTCTCTAATCCCCTCGATTTTACTCACACAAACTCACCAAACACTCTAGCATATCCAAAAAACATAAAGTTCTCCACTCACTCTCTTTTTCCCTTTCGGCCATCTTCAGCTTCTCACCATTCATCCTCTTGCAAGCAACCTAAAACTTCGTGTTTTCAAAGTCCATTACAAGAAAGAATAAGGCCAAGAAAAAATAACACTTTCAAGGTAGCACCTTTGATCTCATAAATCCCAAATAAGTACTTCTTACCCTTATGATTTTCATTCTGTTGTTACTTTTGTTAACTCAAAGTTGTGTAGAAATCATATTTAGATGTTGTGATAGGTTGGATCATGTTGGATTTGTATCTTTGGTTGTTTTAAATGATTTTTATATGAAAAGGGATAAATATATGTGAATCGATAATGATATGTGATATATGTGACGTTTGGTGGAATAATGATTTATTTTGATGAACAAGTTATGTTTGAAATATTAAGGAATTTATTTATACGACTTAAGGAATGATCTTTCATGTTCTAACATGCTAGAGTAATATTGTTATGTAATATATGTAGATATAAGTAAGATGGAAATTTATCTATTTTTCATTATGAGTATAGAATCTTGATTTATGATTCAGTGGATAGTATATGTTGAGATGGTACTAGGGTTATTTATTTGATTTTATATGGTCTCTTTGATATATGAGCCAAGGTTTGGGTATGACTTTATGTTATAGTCTGTGTGAATTAACCTATGTGAAATTAATATATGCTTTGAGTCTTTGAAGAAGGGAAAAATTAAAATATTTAAGAATTTATTTAGGTTGTGTTGTGTAGTAAAGCATGTTCTAAGGTGATATGTTGTATGTACGTATTTAAGATATGTCTTTAGATGAAATGTTGAGTAGATTATGACTAGATACTTTTGTACTTTTGTACTTTTTATAGACGGGGTTAGACTTTATTGACAAGAGACAAAACCATAATTTGATTCTTGTGTGTAAGAGAACTAAGTAAGTTCTTGCATAAATTTTTTATTGAAAGATGCTCTATTTACAAGTTAATTGATATTTATATTGTGAAAAAAATGTTATTTTCTTGAAATGCAATATGGTCAGTTTTTCTCTTTTATTCTAAATATCTTTTCAGTCAAACAAGAGTTTTTAAACAAAATATTAATTTTACTTAATAAAGTTTCGAACAAAACTAAATTAAGCCATGATTGCATATTTAAGTTAACAAAGTGTTATTTGAGAATTATTCTTACGTAGGATAACTAAATATTGAGTACTCAATAAGGGTAGGTTACTTATACTAGTCTTTAAAGGTTAAAACAAGTCTTCTGGTAGAAGGCTACCTTCAGAAAATGAATTTTTTCTAGATAAGAACAGATAAAATTATGATTGGAAATGACTTTGAACTTCCAATATCTCACACAAGTTCTATTTCTCTCAATACTCACTTCTCCTCCTTTACATTCTCTAATGTCTTATGTGTTCTAATCATGAAATGTAACTTGATTTCTATTTCATAATTTAGCTAATTCAACAATACTTCCCTTGAATTCTTACCCAAAATAGCAATAGGGTCTATGAATAGCCAAGCTCTACTTCAAAGTCACCATTACTTGCCTTTTTCATTGTCAAGACTATAGTGCCTGCATGGCATTATCGGCTATCATCATTTTTTGTCAGCATTCAAATATATTTTAAATTTGTTTAATTTGTATGTTTCCTTTCCATCTAAGTTCACCTTTAATTGTAATTTCTGCCAGTGAAATAAGAGTCATAAATTATCAATTTTCTCTTCTACACTCTCTATTTCCTCTCATCTTGAAGTTGTATTCATTTATATGCCACTTCATTTTGTTAATAACTACAAAATTTACCTCATATTTGTTGATAACTTCACTAAATATATCTAGTTGTGTCCCCAAATAAAAAATCTGATACGAGTGATGCCTTCACCTGATTTACGATCCTTATCAAAAAATTCTTTGTTCGTCCAATCGTAACTCTCTACTTAGATAATGCGAGGAAATAACAAGTATTTTCTACTTTTTTTACAATAAATGGGGTCTCTCATCTTACATCTCCACCCTTACACACCTGAACACAATGGGTACTAAGAATAATGTCATTGACACATTAGCAAAACATGTCTTTCTCTTCTTTTCCATGCATCTATGCCTCTTTTATGTTAGCCTTTTGCCTTCTCCACAGTCGTCTATCTCATTTAATCACCTTCCTACACCTACCTTAAATAATATCTCACTATTTCTTAAACTCTTTGGCACCCCTCCTAACTATACCAAACTTCACAGCTTTAGCTATCTTTGCTATCCTTGGCTTCGCCCGTACACATTCTATAAACTTGAGTCAGGATCTGTTCTATGTGTCTTTGTTGATTATTTTCCTTGTCTATCTCTATCTTAACACTTCTAGTAATCATATATATGTACTTCTCATCATGTACATTTTGTCGAGAATATTTTTTCATTTACATCAACCCACCATTCTTTATATCATGCCTATTCATCCACCACATCTGAGTGGTATTCTATGACACTATTTAGTGCTTCTTCATCTCCTTTATCTCCTACCACTATCCCAAACCAACCTCCAAAGCTAGTTCCTCCAACTAACACCACACCTCTTTTTGCTTTTGAAACTGATAATTCTTTCACAAACTTGATATCCCTTACACAAACCATTCCCTCACGACAGCTACGCTTCCATCCTCTCCGATGTCATATTTTCCTATTCCAAACACAGTATCCATAAACCATTTAAAAAACTTAACCTCTCGACTAAACTTAAACCCACCACTATGGTTCCCACCACTGTCACTTAAACTTTAAAAGATCTTAAATGGAGATAAGCTATGTCTGAAGAATTTGATACTCTCATTCATAATGGAATTTAGGAAATTGTTCCACCCTATCCTACTCAAAATGTGATTGGTTGTAAATAGATATTTGCACTAAATATTTACCTGATGTTTCTATGGATAGGTACAAAGCTCGATTGGTCACCAAAGGCTTTCACCAATGTCTTGGTGTTGACTACTCTGAAACTTTCAATCCTATAATTAAGCCCACCATTATCTATCTAGTTCTCAATTTTGCGATAAGTCAATGATGGTTGCTCTGACATCATAATGTCAACAACGCCTTCCTTCAAGGCACTTTCACTGTGAATGTGTTTATATCTCAACCTTCAGGCTTTATTGATCATGATCATCCTGATCATGTTTGTAAGCTATTTAAAGTTATATATGGCCTCAAATAGGCTCTTCGTGCCTGGTATCATAAGTTGAGCACATTTCTTATATCTTCTAGCTTTTCGAACTTTACAACTGATGCCTCCTTATTCATATTCAACAATCATGGCAATATTATTTATCTTTTAGTTTATGTTGACAACATCAGTATCATAGGGCATCATATACTCAAGCAGCACAAACTTTTATTCAGTATCGCTTTCACTATTTTTCTCTCAAGGACCTCGGTCCTTTGGCATACTTCCCTAGCATTAAAGTTCTCTCTCACTCAGGTGGTCTTTTCCTCAGTCGGTGCAAGTACATTGCTGATCTTCTTCAATGAACTCATATAGCTAGAGCAAAGCCTGCCTCTACACCTTTACCAACAAGTCCACTTATTACTCTATATTTTGGCACCGTCCTATCTACTCCCATTGAGTTTCACATAGTTGTTGGCAATCTTCAATATCTCTCCCTCACTCAACCCGATATTGCTTATATAATGAATAAGCTCTCCCAATTTATGCACCAAACCATAACTAATCATTGGACAGCAATCAAATACTTTTTTTGGTATCTATATGGTACTTTAGACCATGATATTACACTTCATTGCGCCTCACCACTTACTTTGCATGGCTTCCTTGATGCCAACTAGATAGGTTACAAACAAGATTTCACCTCTACAAGTGCCTACATCATCTATCTCGGTCACAATCCTATCTCTTGGAGCTCCAAAAAACAACGTACTGTTGCTTGCTCCTTCACTGAGGCAAAATATCGATCAGTGGCTTCTACTATCACTGAACTTTGCTAGTTTTTCTCTCTTCTTATCAAACTCAGTGTCCCTCTTCTATAACAACCAGTCATTTATTGTAATAATGTTGGTGCCACGAATCTATATTCCAATATGATCTTCCACTTAGGCATGAAACATGTGGCCATTAACTATCATTTCATTTGTGAATGAGTTCAACAAGGTCTACTACGCGTATCCCACATCTCCGCCTTTGATCAACTAGTTGATATTCTCACCAAACCTCTCGTTCAATCACAATTTGACACAATGAATTCAAGATAGGACTTGCTGTCCATCTTGCAAGGGCCTGATAAGAATAGTTACCCAATTGAGAAAAGCAAAACTTTGGTTGTTGAGAACATATAGGTTTTGTTTAGATTTTGTTTGTTATAGTTCCTACAAACTTAGCATTTAGTTTACTTTTGCTGTTGTAACTTTCCTACTTTTATGTTCTTATACATGTATATTTGGCTAACATGAATGAAACTAAGCAAGCTATTCTTCTCTGTAAAACCTTTCTATTGAAACTTCTTCAAAAATATTGATGAGTTTCTGGAGGAACAAAATTAAAAACTACATGTATAGATTTCCTATACCCTGATCAACTTATACGAATTAGTGGTGAACTTAGGTTAGCAATGTCTTTTTGTGGCAGTTGGCCTACATTGAGTTAGTCATTGTAGAATCACATTGGCTAGATTTTGGAGAGGCCAATTTTATAGAAGCTTTATATTCCTTTTAGCAAAGACAAAGGAGATATGGTGGACAACTTAATTGATACCCAACCTGGCCTCTCAATATTTTTGTGGTATTTAGGCTTAGCTTTGCATTTGACAAATAGGATACTATACAAAACTTGTGGATTTCACTGGAGATCCTCCTTGATATGATACTATGGAAGTTGATACGCTCCTATTGATAGGGGCTAAATTGGTCATACTTTGCTTAATTATTTGAGGTTCTTTTGTAATACATTTTGTGCAATAACTGGTTATATCCTTTTATATTTGATATTTTACCCTTGAAAAGGTATTTTGGTCATTTTCTCAGAATTTTAGGTAAAACAAAGCAAAACTATCGCGAAGTAGAGTAGAGGCGGCACCGGCTGCAAGGCTGGAACCGGTGTCGGCTGTACTCTAGAACGTATGCGCACAATTCAGAGAAAAATCAGCGGAAGAGTGGAGAAACAGAACATAGGCGGCGCCGGCTCCGAAGGATTAAGACGGCGCTGGCTGTGGTCTGTCCCTGAGACGGTGCTGCAATTTTTTAATGCATTTTTTGAAATCTGAAAAGTTTTAACAGCTTCCAACTTCTACTCGATCAAGAACTTTGTACCTACGAGTTTAAGCACCCCTTAAGCCTATAAATAGATGAAAATACAAAGGAAAAGAAGAGAATTCATTGATTATCATAGAAGATCACTCAGTCCAAGAAGAATTCTTCAAAGTTCAATGAGGGTTGTACAAGAAGGTTTTCAAAGGAAGAAGAATGAGACTTGTCTATGAGTTCTTTCTTTTACTTTATTTTCTTTTTCTTGAACAATGATATGTTAACTGTTTTATTGTAATTCGACATTGTTTTAGATATTCATGATTTCTAGAGTTATTTGATCTTTTGATTAATTGGTTATTATTCTTGGTATTCAATTACTTATGCCTATTACGAGATTAGTTAGTTGACTCTATCCATTGACTTGCTGGACTAAAAGGGATTGATGGGTGTTTCAATTTATTAGTTTCATATTCTGATGGCAATTGACTTGCTGGACCAAAGGGAGTTGATTGTTTAAGAACTGGTAATTGAAGATTAATTGATGTCTTCCGAGACCAAGGGTTCATTGATTAATTTCATGTTCTAAATTCGCTGAGACCAAGGGAATTTAATTAAGGATTGTGTTTAATACGTCTTTTGGATGAATTAGTTGAGACGGATCAAGTGATTCTAATTTATCTAGAAGATAGTGATTTCATGGATTGACTATCAAAGTGAGTCTACTTTCATCCTTCATGGTGCTAAGAGAATGATTGGTTATGATAATGGTTAAATTCTTTAAAATCATGTTTGTCTAAGCAATGGCTTGAGTTGCATAAATCTACATCCTTAACATATACATATTTTTATTTTTATTTTCTTTTTAATTTTTTTTATTTATTTTTCACTTTGTTGAGTCGGTTAAACAATAAAAGAAGGGTAATTAATGTCTACTTGTTCCTTGAGGATCGACACTTATTTTAACCCTATGCTCAGTTAATGATGAGTACACTTGCTCATATGTGTGATTTGGGTTTAACATTTTAATTTAAACTTGATTGGGAATGTGCTTAATTTTGTATGATTTTTATACCCAAGTCTGAACGCATCAATTTTTTTGCGCCGTTGCCGGGGAACAATAGCATAAAAACTCGAATTTTGTTGATTTAACCATGTAAATATGTAAATATGTCAATAGGTAAATATGTATATTCGTTCTTTCTGCAAAATGGTGCTATCTATTGTATTTTGTGTATTCTTGTATAACTATGTAACCTAACTTAAACTAACCAATTTAGATTACGTCTTTTAAACTAACTACATACTCTTGTAAATTCCATATCTAACTCGTCTCCTTGTTCAGGAGAAATGGCGAATTGGGATCTAAGAAGGTCGAACAGGGGGCAGTACCTCCATCACGCGTCGGAAGGAACACTCACAGCACCAGAATCAACAGATCTTGAAACCTTAGTTGGTAAATTTGTAGTGCATGTCACGCGAGGCGTTTCCAAGAAATCGATTCCACATTCAAGAAATTCGACGCAATGATTTGCAACATGGAACAACAAATCTGGTTTTTGACGGATAAGGTAATAAAATCTCATGAATTCACACCGTTAGCCAGTATGGAAATAGCTGCTATCACGTTGCGAAGTGGAAAAGAATTACCAGACAGACCAGATGAAGGCCGGCGCTGCCTGGAAGAAGAGAACCGGCGTTGAATATCCATAAACACCAAAACGATACAACACAGAATGGAACCGGCGCCGGCTATCCCCTGTCCACCTCCCGAAAAACTTATTTTTCAGCCTAACGTACCATACCCTACTCGTCTACACAAGCCCCAAAAAGATGTTCCGTTCAATAAATTCCTAGAGGTATTTAAACAACTGCACATAAACATTCCCCTCAGTGAAGCTTTAATCCACATGCCCAAATATGCCAAATTCCTCAAAAGCATGCTTGTTAATAAAAAGAAACTGGAAGAATTGTCTATAGTAGTCCTCAACGAAGAATGCTCAGCCATCCTGCAGGACAACTCGAGTTTACCCCAAAAAGCGGAAGATCCATGAAGTTTCTCTATCCCATGTCTAATTGGCACTCTTCATGTCTGTAATGCATTAGCTGACCTAGGTGCTAGCATTAATTTACTACCATATAAAACATTTAAAAGGCTAGGCCTAGGAGAACCACAACCCACTAGGATGAGTATTCAACTCGCGGATCGATCTATCAAATACCCTAGGGGTATCATTGAAAATGTGTTGGTAAAAGTTGATAAATTCATATTCCTTGTGGATTTTGTTATTCTTGACATGGATGAAGATTCTAAAGTCCCCTTAATCTTAGGTAGACCATTCCTAATTATAGCAAAAGCATTAATTGATGTCCATGGAGGAGGTTAACACTGAGGGTTGGGGATGAGGAAGTCATAATTCGAATCCACAAGAGCATGCAACAACCTATGACTTCGGATGATTTGTGTCTAAGAGTTGATATTCTTGACAAACCAATTTTTGAGATGATGCAGGATCTATTGAGGAAGGATTGATGGAAACATCAATGGCATATTCGGAGGAATTTCATAGAGAGGATGGGAGGCAGAGTTTTGACGTAGAAAAACACAGCTTGGAGAGAATGAAATCATCTATAGAGGATCCTCCCGAAGTAGACTTAAAGGACCTACCCGAGCATTTGGAATATGTGTTCTTGGCTAAGGATCGTAAGTTGCCTATTATCATTGCCAAAAATCTCAAGGCAGAACAAAAGACCAAGCTGGTAAGTCTGTTGGAAAAATATAAAAGGGTGATAGCTTGGAAGATCACTGATATTAAAGGTATTAGTCCATCCTTTTGCACACACAAGATCGTGATGGAAGAAAGTGTAAAACCCGTAGTGCAACCCCAACGTAGGTTGAACCCACATATGAGTGAAGTGGTAAAAGGTAAAGTGGTTAAGCTCTTAGATTCTGGCATCATTTACCCTATTTCAGATAGCAGTTGGGTAAGTCCTACTCAAGTAGTACCAAAGAAGGGAGGAATGACGGTGAGCCCCAACGATAGAAATGAGTTAGTCCCTATGAGATTGGTCACGGGCTGGAGATTTTGCATAGATTATAGGATGTTAAACAAAGCCACTCGAAAAGATCACTTTCCTCTTCCTTTCATTGACCAAATGTTGGAAAGGTTAGCCGGACACGAGTATTATTGTTTCTTAGATGGATTCTCGAGCTACCTGCAAATTCCCATAGCTCCGGAGAACCAAGAAAAGACCACTTTCACGTATCTATATGGTACTTTTGCATATCGTAGGATGCCATTTGGCCTTTGCAATGGCCCCGGAACATTCCAAAGGTGCATGACAGCTATCTTTGAAGGACTCGTGAGGGATATCATGGAGGTATTTATGGATGATTTCTCAATTTTTGGTGATTCATTTGACTTGTGTTTATCTAACCTTGAGAAGGTGCTCACAAGATGTGAAGAGACTAGCCTCATGCTTAACTGGGAAAAGTGTCACTTTATGGTACAAGAAGGTATTGTGCTAGGGCATAAAATTTCAAAGAAGGGTATTGAGGTCGATAGAGCAAAAATTGAAGTAATCGATAAGCTACCTCCTGCTACTTCGGTAAAAGCTATAAGGAGCTTTCTTGGTCATGCAGGTTTCTACAGGCGGTTTATCTTAGACTTCTTAAAAATTTCGAAACCTCTTATTTCTTTACTTGAAAAGGATGCTGTGTTTAATTTTGATGATAAATGTCTCAATGCTTTTACCATACTTAAAGAGAAATTGATTAATTCACCCATTCTAATTGCCCCGGATTGGTCTCTTCCCTTTAAACTAATGTATGATGCAAGTGACTTTGCAATTGGTGCAGTATTAGGACAAAGACGGAACAAGCACTTCCAACCGATATACTATGCCGGCAAGACTCTGACGGATGCACAGGAAAATTACACACAACAGAGAAAGAGTTGCTTGCCATAGTGTTTGCTTTTGATAAATTCCGCTCTTATCTTATTTTGTCCAAAGTCATTGTATATACGGACCATTCGGCCCTGAAGTACCTACTAACCAAACATGATTCCAAACCAAAATTGCTAAGATGGGTTCTATTATTGCAGGAATTTGATTTGGAGATTAGGGACAAAAAGGGGGCAGAAAACTTGGCTGCCGATCATCTGCCAAGATTAGATAATCTAAACCTGGAATCCTTGCTAGATGAAGACATTAATGACGTTTTTCCGGATGAGCAACTATTGCTCATAAAAGGTGAGATCCAAACCCCACCATGGTTTGTTGACTTTGCTAATTACTTGGCTGCAAGAATTACCCCAAAAGACCTCACGACACATCAAAAGAAGAAATTCTTCTCCGACGCATGACATTACTTATGGGATGATCCATATTTGTTCAAGTGTTGTGTGGACCAAATCATTTGGAGATGTGTGGATTCTATGGAAGGGGAAGATATTCTTCGACATTGTCATGAAGGACTTGTTGGAGGCCATTACTAAACCAACAACACTGCACGAAAGGTGCTAGACTCCGAATTCTATTGGCCCTCGTTGTTTAAAGATGCCCACAAGTTTGTCCAAAATTGTGACAGGTGTCAACGCACAAGTAACCTTTCAAAATCTAATGAGATGCCATTACAAATTTTTCAAGCATGTGAAGTATTTGACTGTTGGGGCATAGACTTTATGGAACTCTTCCTAGTTCTTTAGGGAATAAATATATCTTAGTGGCAGTGGATTATGTCTTTAAATGGGTAGAAGCTCAAGCCTTACCCACTAATAATACAAGGGTGGTGGTTAAATTTCTGAAAAAACTTTTTACTCGTTTTGGTGTGCCTAAGGTCCTCATTAGTGATATGGGAACTCATTTTTGCAATGCACAAATGAAAAAAGTTCTCACACACCCAGGTGTGCACCATAGATTGGCTACCCCACATCACCCGCAAACAAGTAGACAGGTTGAGGTGGTTAATAGAGAACTCAAACGAATTTTGAAAAAAATTGTCAATTATATTCGGAAAGATTAGAGCTTAAAATTAGATGATACCCTTTGGGCATACCGAACAGCCTTTAAGACACCGATTGGTACAACTCCATTTCGATTAGTTTATGGTAAATCCTGTCACTTACCCGTTGAAATTGAACACAAGACTTATTGGGCAATAAAACTAGTTAACCTCGATCTTGAGTTAGCTGAGAAGTCCAGGTTACTTCAACTCACAACCTTAGAGGAATTGCGAAACGATGCTTATGATCATTCAATACGGTACAAGGAGAAAGTTAAATGATGCCATGACAAGCATATCACTTACCAACCTGAATTTGAACCACACGAGCAAGTACTGTTATTCAATTCTCGTTTAAAACTCTTTCCCGGCAAGTTGAAATCTCGGTGGTTGGGTGTAACACCCCGCTACCTAGGCCCGCCAGGGCCGGGGATGTCGCCCCGTCCAAAGGACAAGGGGTCTTTATAACTGGGTCACCCAAATAAAATAGCGGATTAAAATAATACTTTAACTCAAAAATTTATTATATCCCAAGAATAAATCCATGAATTCCTAAACACAAATCCATAAATAAAAATTATCCACTCTCAACTCCCCAAAGCAATACATAAGAATAAATGACAACATTCTCTTCCAAGGCAGATAGCACTAGCTACTCATCCCCACAGCAGGATCGACCTGAAATCATGGTAAAAAGAGTGATGAGTTAGAAATCTCAGTAAGCCCCGTGTGTGAGTTGGGCTAAAAAGACAAAACACTTTTCATGATGCATGCACTAGCAGTATATCAAAAGCTTGTCATGCCTTCTTTACAAATTTAACTCTCACTTTTTGGAAGATAGTAGTGAGAAGTCATGAAGCAAAATGCTCTTAAAATATTCTGTTTGGATAGATATGAATAATTAAAAGATATTGAGCCTCGAATAAAATTCCAATGACACTTTAAAATAGTTCCACGAAAATAGCTCATCACTTTAAGCAACCAAGTTAATCGACAGGGCACAGCGGTGGCTCTCACACCAAGTGAAGCACTTGACCCCCGACAGGTGGTGAAAGGGCACAGAGGTGGCTCTCACTCCTGTGAAGCACTTGACCCCCAACACCTGGTGAAAGGGCACAGAGGTGGCTCTCACTTCTGTGAAGCATTTGACCCCCAACACCTGGTAGGTGTACATCCTACCGAGTGAGATACTCCTTCCTCTCTCACTCAATCCAAACCGATTGTCCCATTTCCGGCCGTTGATTCTACCAGAACCCCGTCGCTAGCTGAGGACGACTCAACCTTCTATACTGACGCCCTGATAAAAAAGAGTCAACCTCTCGGATGTGGCCACCTGCCGAGAGATATCTCCAGACCAACCAAAGGCTAGTATAAAGGCCTAGCCCCCATTGAGTACTCAACGCTATTCAATCTTCACAATTCATAAGGCTCCAAAGTGGAACCTACAAAATTAGCTCAATACAGTTCCAAACAACATTTTTCAACTCGTACAAAAATTTTAGAAGGCATGGTTTTAAGTCAATAATTTATTCCACAAATTCATAGTGGAAGAGCCACATGCTTAAATAAGTCATGCTGTGATTTTCAAAAATTAGATGCATGCCCAAATTTTATCTCTCGCATATTCAAAACAAATCAAAATGTTTGATGCTTGGCTCCTAAGTTATGCCTGACACATTTTAAAAATTTATAAATCTAGAAGTTTCTAAAATTAGAAGTTTTTCAAATGTAGAAAGTTTCCAAAATAAGGAGGTTCCAAATATAGAGGTTTTCAAAATCAGCTACCGTGATAAAAATTTCGTATTTGCAAAAGATACTCACCAACCTTACTTTCAAACCAAGATAATAAAATAAAATCAATTTCATGAATGCAAGGGAACTTACCTTATCCTTAAGCTTAGGGTATGAACTCTGGTAGGTTGGTCCCTACCCTTGACAATCTTCTAAATCTATCAAATAGTTCATATAAATTAATTACAGCACTTTCTAGATCATCCCAAAAGAAAATCAAGTCCAAAATCGACTTTCACAAATAAAACAAACTCAACTCACTACTACCATGATCCTAGTGTCCCAAGCTTTAAGGCCAAATAATAAATATAAAGGGTTTATAAGCTAAGTCTAATTTGATATTTAAAATAATTAGTGTTTTGGAAAATATGTACTAATAAGTTGAAGGTTTAAATCTTGCTAAGAAAGATTTAGAGTTTATTTGATGAAGAGTCCTAGGTGGAATTAGGTAAAATAATGATTTATTAATAATTTAGTTGTTAGAAAATAAATAATAACTAAAATTAGTTGAAAATAAATTTAATGAGTCTTGCTTGAAAGACAATAAATAAATTTTTAATGGGTTTTGATTAAAAGATAATAATTAAATTTTTAGTAATAAATATTTTACTAATTATGATTGTTTCCATAAAAGACTTTATTTGATATTATCATTCCATATATAATATCTATATATTTTATTTTCTAGCAAAAGCTATTATTTATTTGACTAAAATATCCTTATTATATATAATAATCGAAATTTACCCCTCCTAGGGTTTTTTAGAAATTACTAGCAAAATCCCATTATGAAATATTTTATTCATGAAATAAAAAATTAGCTTAGGGACAACTAGGTCATGATCATATTTCTATGGCTAACCACAATCATGAGCATATACAATTCTTCAATTCATCAAATCATCCAAATCCTGTATATAAGCATAGATCTAGACTTACTAAGGCATGATCTAACTATTACTAGCATAAATATAATCATAGCTTCAATAATCACACAAGAATATAATTCCTATTCATCATAGATGACATAATCTCTAGCATACTTGATCATGGATGATGGAACGCAAAACAGGGGAGCCATGGACGGAAAAAAAAACATAGAGAGAAAAATAAAACGCGAGCCATAAAGGCCATGCGGAAGCGTGTAGATCATACCTTTGCGCTCCTTAACCCTTCTAGGTTGAGTAAGAGCGGATTGAACGACTGGAATCGCCTCGCTTTGTCCACTTGAGGAAGCTTCTAGTTGAACACCCTCTAGCCTTCTACTCCGCCTTGTTTGCATGAACGCCCAACTTTCCAACTCTCGTGATATTCCACTGCCTCACCTCTAGTCGGTGAACACAACAGAGAAGAAGAATGGTCTCAAATCTCCTTAGTTCTCTTGCTATTGGTTAGCAAAGTCCAAGGAGAAATCACAGAGGAGGAGAGAGACGTTGAGAGAGAGACTCACGTGAAGCTTACAGAGAGGCGTGAGTCTCAGAGTCGCTAGGGAAAAGGAAAAATTAGGGTTTTTTCTTTTCAAAGAGTTGTTTATATTTAGCCTAAACTAGGTCTCTCAATCTCTGATAAACATATCCCCGGGATTTCAAAACACCCGGATGTTATCCTCAGAAACAGTTTGGCCTAACCTTAAACTCCTCTTAACCGTATCTGGAAAAAACCCTAAGGTCCAAGCTATTGGGCCAGATAAATATTTATTATTTTTCTTGGACCCAAAAGGCCCAAAATAATAAATATTAATTATTTATTTTCTGGGCTTACATAAGTAACCCAATAAATAATTAATGAGCCCAAATGAACCATAATGATTAATCTTTAATTATTTATTTCTTGGGTCTATATAAATAACCCAATAAATAATTAAACATTAATTATTTCCCCTAGTTTAAGCCCAGGTTAATTTCTTAATTATTCATATTAGACCTAGGCCCTGAATAATTAATTAACCAAATAAACTAGATAATTAATTTCTCTCAACTCCTATTTTATTTATTTATTTATTTATTTTATTCCAATCCAATAATAAATTAGACTTCCTGGATAAAATAAAATAAAACAAAATAAAATAAAATCCTCTTCAACTGAGACCAATTCCTCAACCCAAAATAGTTAGGACTTACGGGCTATCCCGAGGACCAAAAAGACACATCGCCTTGGCTGCTAAAAAGACCAAAATACCCCTGCTATATAAATAGCTGTATTTTGCATTTTAAATATTTCCTAATATCACCATAAGGAAATATTGACCCCAAGGACAATGCTGCATTCGCAAAGTCTCCGACCTATAGGTGAAATGACTAAAATACCCCTCTACACATCGCCGTACATTTAGAGAGGAAGAAGTGTACTAACACCCCCCCTAAATGACATCTACCATCCTTAGGCTTCTAGTCCAATGATCCACGACTTCCCGGAGTGTTTCCGCTTTCCAAGGGAGCTACCCTAAAGCAAACATCCAAGTCATGTTTCCCGGGGCCCTGGATAATTTAGACCATTCGGACAACCACAAGGGGCGATATAGTACAGAAACTAATCTTGTATAAGTCTGTCTTAACTAACTAGTCACACATACCCAACATGCAAGTATATTGGCCCTACGATAGAACCTCAACTACAAGCAAATCAAAGTATATGCTTCCAGCCTTCGCTAGACCACCAACTCATACTCAAGTCGTAGAGTACTAGTCCACGTCGTAGCGGTAGTAGTCTAGGTTTCTACCATATAGTACTTTGAGAAACCACTACTACAGGTCATGTTCTACGTATTCGAAATACGCTTATGTCATGAAGTGAGTTGACTACCCACTGGCTAAAGGTAAGCCATTCCCCATTTGGAATTCATAACATAATAACCTAAACATGATGAGGTTCCCAGTCTCATCAATAGGTTAAGAACAAATGTTTATGTGTTAAATAACCTGTGATCCATACCTTACTGTGAAAGACCACCATTCACATGGATCACTTATTTAAACACAATGGGTCTGTTCCAAACGAAAATCGTGCACAAACAAAAAGTAAATTCACAAACAATTTCTGAAAATAAATTCTTTCATTAAATAATTCGATTTTACATCAAAAACCTAGTCTAAGAGGGCATACAATCCAACAATCTCCCACTTGCACTCTAAGACTAGGTAAGTCCATAGGTGCCCACCCCTATGGCGTCTAAGTGTCTCTTGAAGACTCTCTCAGCCAAAGGCTTGGTGAATGAGTCTGCTAGATTGTTTTCTGAGGTAATATGCTCCACCACGACTTTCCGTCTCTGGATGAAATCCCGGATCAGGTGGTACTTCCTCTCGATGTGTTTCCCCTTCTTGTGGTTCCGAGGCTCCTTAGATTGCGACACTGCTCCAGTGTTGTCGCAATACATCACAACCGGCATGTCCATATGTGGTACGACTCCAAGTTCTGAAAGAAACTTCCGAAGCTAGACTGCTTCCTTGGACTCTTCCGAAGCTGCTACATACTCAGCTTCTATGGTTGAGTCAGCAATACAAGATTGCTTGATACTCCTCCATGAAATTGCTCCTCCAGACAAGGTGAAGACATATCCACTAGTGGATTTTCTCTCATCCTTATCCGCCCGAAGTCCGAGTCCGTGTATCCCGTAGGAACCAAATCATCGACCCTTTAAACCAAAGATATAATCTCTCGTTCCCTTGAGGTACTTGATAATATGCTTTACAGACTTGCCAATGAACCTCCACTGGGTTTGATCGATATCCGCTAACTAAGCCCACGGCAAAGCGGATATCCGGCCTAGTACACAAGCATAGCGTACATGAGACTTCCCACAGCCGAAGCGTAGGGAATCCTACTCATTCTGTCCTTTTCTTCTTGAGACTTAGGACAGTCCTTCGAAGAAAATGACAACCCATGTCTGCAAGGGATTAGAGCTCCCTTGCATGAGTCCATGCTGTACTTGGCCAGTATCTTGTCAATGTATGTCGCTTGGGATAATCCTAACATTCTCTGCTTCCTATTTCTAAGAAGCCTAATCCCGAGAATGTAGCTGGCTTCTCCTAAGTCCTTCATACTGAATTGACTAGACAACCAAACCTTTGTAGATGACAATGTCCTTACATCATTTCCAATGAGTAGAATGTCATCCACATAGAGGACAAGAAAAACCACATTAATGCCCTCTAAGTTTCCTGTACACACATGGTTCATCTTCGTTTTGAATAAAACCATAAGACTTTACGGTCTCATCAAAACGAATGTTCCATGCTCTCGATGCCTGCTTAAGTCCATAAATGGACTTCTTAAGCTTGCAAACCATGTGTTCCTGGCCTTCAGCAATGAAGCCTTCCGGTTGGGACATATAGATGTCTTCGCTAAGATGGTCATTCAAGAATGCCGTCTTGACATCCATTTGTCATATCTCGTAATCATAGTGACAGGCGATGGCAAGGAGGATGCGGATGGATTTAAGCATGGCTACCAGGGAAAAGGTTTCCTTATAGTCGATACCTTCTTTCTGAGTATACCCTTTCGCCACAAGCCTAGCTTTGAAGGTTTCCACCTTCCCATCCGCTCCTCTCTTTCTCTTGTATACCCACTTGCACCCAATGGGTTTTATCCCTTTAGGTGAAGCTACAAGATCCCAAACCTGATTGAGGTACATAGACTCAATCTCGGCTTTCATTGCTTCATGCCATAGATTTGCATCGGCATCAGCAATAGCCTCCTCGTATCTAGCGGGGTCTTGTTCCAGATGGTCGGAGATCAGCTCAAAAGCTTCTCCAGTCCATCTATCCGGAACCCTAGACACTCTCCCACTACGACGAGGCTCTATCTGCACAGGCTCTTGAGGCTGTGCCTCTTCTTGTTCCAGAATCGGATCAGAAGAAGTTGATTCCGTAGATAACTTCTCCTGAAGTTCCAACCTCGTTGAACCTTTAGTGGAAGTACTTTGATCATCTTCCAAGTATCTAGCATTGGTACTGACTAGTACCTTCTGCTCCTTAGGATGATAAAAGTAGCCTCCTTTTGTCCCTTTTGGATACCCAACAAAATAGCATAATTCTGATCTTGGTTCCAACTTGTCTCCCTTGATCGGTACATAAGTCTGGACACCCCCAAATCCCGAGATGATTCGGACTTGGCTTACGCCCGATCCACATCTCATAGGGAGTCCTAGGTACCGACTTGGAAGGCACCAAGTTCGGAATATATGCCGCTGTTTCCAGGGCATATCCCCAGAAGGATACTCGGAAGAGTAGCATGAGACATCATGCTTCGGACCATTTCCATCAACGTCCTGTTCCTTCTCTCGACTACTCCGTTCTGTCGGGGGTTCCCTGCAGCAGAGTTGGGATACTATCCCATGATGTACCATGTAGTCCTTGAATTCACCTAGGAGGTACTCTCCACCACGATCCGATCGTAAGGTTTTGATTAATTTACTGTCCGACGCTCCACTTCGACCTTAAACTCTTTGAACTTGTCAAAAGAGTCGGACTTGCGTCTCATCGGGTAAATGTAACCATACCTCGTACAATCATCCGTGAACGTGATGAAGTACTCAAAACCTCCTCTAGCTGGTGTAGACAAAGGACCATACACATCAGTGTGAACAAGACTCAACACCTCCTTGGCTCTATCCGCCTTTGGTGTAAAAGATCTTTTGGTCATTTTTCCCATCAGGCAGGATTCACACTGAGGCCAACTTTCCAATCTCAATGAGCCCAAAGGCCCATCATGGATTAGCCTCTGAATCCTGATTGAGTTAATATGACCCAACCTCCGATGCTAAAGGTATGAATCATTGATATTGGTCTTTCTCTTCTTAGTTAAAGGTTCAGATTGAGCGATATTTGATTGGTTATTAATAGGGTTTAAAAAGAACAGATTACCATACATGTGCCCAGTACATAAAATTTCTCCATCTCTACCGATAGAAATACCGGAATGGAAAGATACAGAATATCCTTGATTAATAAGTTTTGCAACTGAAATCAAATTCTGACGAAAACCAGGTACATATAAAATGTCTTTTAAAACCACTATCTTATTACAATAAAAAATAAGATCCAGCTCTCCCACTGCAAGGGCCCAGACTTGTGCTCCATTACCCATTCGAAGCCCATGTTCGCCCTTCTTGAGTCTTCTTATCTTCCTAAACCCCTGCAAGGAGTTACAGATATGATCAGTGGCTCCTGAATCAACAATCCAAGTGGAAGTTGATCCTACCATTGATATGGACTCTAGATAGTAAACATTACCTGTGGGGTTTTTCTTGGTTTGAAGATCTGGACACTCCTTTTTCCAGTATCCCTTCTTCCCACACTTGAAGCACTTGCCCTTTGGTTTGTCCTTGGGCTGGTTCTTGGGCTGGGCTACTGCATTCCCCTTCTTCTTCTTGAACTTTCTGGGCTTAGGCCCAGTTCTTGAAGAAGAGGCCTTAGCAATCATGGCCTTAGACTGCGGCTTCATGACCTTCTCCGCCATCTGGAGCTCCTTCATCAGTTCAGTTAAACTCATGTTCAACTTGTTCATGTTATAGTTTAACTTGAACTGAGTGAAAGAGCCCGGTAGAGATTCGAGAACCATATCCACTTGCCTCTCGGGGTCAATGACAGCCCCTAAGATTTCTGCCTCCTCGAAAGCAGCAATCATCTTGAGCATATGCTCTCGGACTGATGCTCCCTCAGCCATCTTAGTGTTTACTATTGTTCGAAGAGCCTTCTGCCTTGCGGGCCGACTCTTGTCCGCGAACATAGTTGCCAACGATTGACTTATGTCATATGCAGAAGCCATGTGCTCGTGTTTTGACTGGAGCACATTAGACATGGAAGCTAACATATAGCAACGTGTCATTTCGTCAGCTTTCTTCCATGCCTTTTCAGCCTCTCGCTCTTCAGCGGTGGAACCTTCCCCGATAACAGGGCAGGTTTCGTAAAGGACATACTTATACTCCTCGGCTGTGAGTATTATGTCCGAGTTCCTTTTCCGATCCACATAGTTTGGACCCATTAACTTATTCTCCCCGAGAATAACGGCCAATGGACTAAAAGAACCTCCCACCATTTCGAAAATCGAACAATAAAAGAAAGAAATTAGTTTGTGAAAACAAAATGAAATTTGTGCATCGAAAATAATTTGGCTCTTAGGAAAACTGACATAGCTTCTTGGGAAGATTAACAGTTTCCTAAGCTAAGTGTATTAACCACCACAAATTAATTTCCCTTCTAGGTAATGGTCTAGAGAATAACTCCATCGTGGGATGGCCGTTTCCTCTCATTTCCTATGGACATACCTCGCACTATAACCTCCAACGTGGGCTGGCCGATCATAATACATGCCCCGGGTTATTAATTACATCATTCCATTAGATCTAGATCCTTGTGGTATCCCCATCCTATACGGGTTCACTCCCAGGGTGACGCGAGGGGATCCACGATCTCTAATGAGGACCGTGATGGAAGTCGTGGGGCCGTTGGAACCCCTCTCCCACTTAGTCTTTTAAAATAAAGGATTTTTGGAAAATATCCTTTTGAAATTTTCGTTAAGTTTTTCCTTAACTCAAAAATAAAATATCTAAGTCCAATAAAATCTCTATGTCAAGGCTTATATCCTTTGAGAGATTTCCTCCATGGACAAATTTTATTTAAGTTAAAACTTAATGATTTCAAAAATTTTCCAATTAAAACTTTCTAGAGACTTTGGTCTCAAGTTTATTTGACAAAATAATTTTTCTAGTGCAAAATAAAACAAAATGGCTCTCCATTTTAATTTACAAAAATATCTAAATCTAATATATTTTCTATGTCAATGATTATATCCTTTGAGAAAAATATTCAAGGATTAATTTTTGTACCAATTAAAATAACCATTTAGTTTTTGAAGGAAAAATATTTTTCTTGTCAAAAATGTTCCCAAAGACTTTGGTCTTTGAGAAAAGCACACATAGGTACATAAAACAAATAGCATGCTCGAAAACAGTAAACGTTTTCATGCTTTTCTATTTTTTAAACCTAAATGCCCAAATAATAGAATTAAACACATTAATTAATTAATTAATTATCTTGTTTAATCCTAAAATCTCTTACTAATATTTTTTATGCAAATATATTCCAAGAATATAAATATTGCAAAAATATTAACTTCGCCTGGTATGGGACCCAAAACGGAAAAGAAAAAAATATAAAATAAATTGCAAAAATCGCTGGAGGTCCACTGCACCGGATGCACAGGATCCGCGCCAACATGCCTGTGGTCCACCGCGCCCCCCGGTGCACCAACCGAACCAGATCAGACGCTGCCTCAACCCGTGGAGCGCCCGCCCGCCCGAGAACCCGCTCCGCCTTCCCGCCCTGTGCGCCCGCATCCGCGCGTCCGGAGCCCCGCTGACCCGCACGCCAATTGAAGAAATTTGCAATTGCAAATTCGCAGCAATCGGCTCGAATTCACTGGCAATTGGCTCGGCTTCGCGGCTCGGGAACAGAGGCTGCTCTCACAGAAAACCCGGCTCGGCTCGGCTGCGGCTCCGCAGCTTATGAACAGTTTTCTTCTTCTTCGTTTTTCACCCGCGCGAATTTTTTCTTCAGTTCATCTCTGGTTTGATTTTTTCTTGCCTTCTTTGGCTTCTTTGGACAGTTTTACTTATAAAAACTCATCCAAAATTAAACCACAACCGCCTATACCCATTTAAATTGGGTTTACACGATTAAAACATCAAAGCCAAAAAATTACAGAGATGCCTATGCTTCCACTGTGAAGCTTACAATTCCACCTATCCCATACCAAAACAGCGAAGGATCACATGTATAATCATCTTCTCCATTTTTATTAACTACCATGCTCCCTATATTGATAAAAAACCTTGCTCTGATACCACATTGATGGAACGCAGAAACAGGGGAGCCATGGACGGAAAAAAAAACACAGAGAGAAAAATAAAACGCGAGCCATAAAGGCCATGCAGAAGCGTGTAGATCATACCTTTGCGCTCCTTAACCCTTCTAGGTTGAGTAAGAGCGGATTGAACGACTGGAATCGCCTCGCTTTGTCCACTTGAGGAAGCTTCCGGTTGAACACCCGCTAGCCTTCTACTCCGCCTTGTTTGCATGAACGCCCAGCTTTCCAACTCTCGGGATATTCCACTGCCTCACCTCTAGTCGGTGAACACAACAGAGAAGAAGAATGGTCTCAAATCTCCTTGATTCTCTTGTTATTGGTTAGCAAAGTCCAAGGAGAAATCACAGAGGAGGAGAGAGACGTTGAGAGAGAGACTCACGTGAAGCTTACAGAGAGGCGTGAGTCTCAGAGTCGCTAGGGAAAAGGAAAAATTAGGGTTTTTTCTTTTCAAAGAGTTGTTTATATTTAGCCTAAACTAGGTCTCTCAATCTCTGATAAACATATCCCCGGGATTTCAAAACACCCGGATGTTATCCTCAGAAACAGTTTGGCCTAATCTTAAACTCCTCTTAACCGTATCTGGAAAAAACCCTAAGGTCCAAGCTATTGGGCCAGATAAATATTTATTATTTTTCTTGGACCCAAAAGGCCCAAAATAATAAATATTAATTATTTATTTTCTGGGCTTACATAAGTAACCCAATAAATAATTAATGAGCCCAAATGAACCATAATGATTAATCTTTAATTATTTATTTCTTGGGCCTATATAAATAACCCAATAAATAATTAAACATTAATTATTTTCCCTAGTTTAAGCCCAGGTTAATTTCTTAATTATTCATATTGGACCTAGGCCCTGAATAATTAATTAACCAAATAAACTAGATAATTAATTTCTCTCAACTCCTATTTTATTTATTTATTTATTTATTTTATTCCAATCCAATAATAAATTAGACTTCCTGGATAAAATAAAATAAAACAAAATAAAATAAAATCCTCTTCAACTGAGACCAATTCCTCAACCCAAAATAGTTAGGACTTACGGGCTATCCCGAGGACCAAAAAGACACATCGCCTTGGTTGCTAAAAAGACCAAAATACCCCTGCTATATAAATAGCTGTATTTTGCATTTTAAATATTTCCTAATATCACCATAAGGAAATATTGACCCCAAGGACAATGCTGCATTCGCAAAGTCTCCGACCTACGAGTGAAATGACTAAAATACCCCTCTACACATCGCCGTACATTTACGAGAGGAAGAAGTGTACTAACACCCCCTAAATGACATCTACCATCCTTAGGCTTCTAGTCCAATGATCCACGACTTCCTGGAGTGTTTCCGCTTTCCAAGGGAGCTACCCTAAAGCAAACATCCAAGTCATGTTTCCCAGGGCCCTGGATAATTTAGACCATTCGGACAACCACAAGGGGCGATATAGTGCGAAACTATCTTGTATAAGTCCTGTCTTAACTAACTAGTCACACATACCCAACATGCAAGTATATTGGCCCTACGATAGAACCTCAACTACGACAAATCAAAGTATATGCTTCCAGCTTCGCTAGACCACCAACTCATACTCAAGTCGTAGAGTACTAGTCCACGCTGTAGCGGTAGTAGTCTAGGTTTCTACCATATAGTACTTTGAGAAACCACTACTACAGGTCATGTTCTACGTGTTTGAAATACGCTTATATCATGAAGTGAGTGGACTACCCACTGGCTAAAGGTAAGCCATTCCCCATTTGGAATTCATAACATAATAACCTAAACATGATGAGGTTCCCAGTCTCATCAATAGGTTAAGAACAAATGTTTATGTGTTAAATAACCCGTGATCCATACATTATGTGAAAGACCACCATTCACATGGATAACTTATTTCAACACAATGGGTCTGTTCCAAACGAAAATCGTGCACAAACAAAAAGTAAATTCACAAACAATTTCTGAAAGTAAATTTTTTCATTAAATAATTCGATTTTACATCAGAAACCTAGTCTAAGAGGGCATACAATCCAACAATGAAGACATACATCAAACCCTAGAACACCATATATTCAACCAAGATAAGCAACTCATGCAAAAATTCCATCTCCAACATATTCATACATATATTCATGCTTCAATCTCAACTCATCACAACAATATATACTCAACCCTATTCATGATTCATCTTCTATCAACATCATTCTAGAGACATGAGTCTAGAATTTAAAAGAAGGGTTAAAAAGGCTTACTTGATTGATGAATACCTTGAAGGAGTTTCGAATGAATCTAAACCCCTAGATGCCTAAATCCGTCCAAAGGAGATGAAGGAAGTATGGCCATGGTTGATGAAATCATTCGGCCAAGAGAGAGAGAGAGAGAGAGAGAGAAGAGAAGAAGAGAGTACATTAGTATGTTTAATCACATATATATTCATTAGAGATCAAAGATTAGCGAAGATGAAGTTGATTGAACAAACCTACCTTGAAGGTGTTATTGAGCTTTCACAAAATTTCTGGTTTTTTATCCAAAAGAGCAAGTTGGAATTTATAGTTTGATGTTAAAAATGGCACGGATGGACTCACAACAATGAATAGATGAAGTCTGGGATTTTTAGAGGTGGTTTGAAGTGATTTGGAGTGTATTAGGTGAAAGGAAGTAGTAGGTGTTCTTGGTGTAGTGTGTGTTCTTGATGGCTGAAGAAAAATCGAGAGGAATGGTTGTTGTGGCTGCCGAATTTTCTGTGGAATGAGGGCTGTCGAAATTCTGTAGGGTTTAGGAGGATGTTTCTCTGATTTGAGAGGGAAAAGGAAAGGTTAGTTTTTACAATCCTTGAAGAATATTTTTAGGAAGTGAATTTGGAAAGTAAATATTCTAAGAATATCTTGATTGTTTGGACAGTTTTGAAGTCTGCCATGGCTGATTGTTTGAGCAGAATTTCGTGGGATTAATGCTGGCTTATGGAGGCTTATGGTGGCCAAAATTAGGGTGTACAATGATGAAGAAGAAGTCTGGTCCATTGAGCAAAATATTATGGAAGGTTGCTAAATAAGATGGCTGAAATTTTGGAAACCAATCAAGCTAAATTGCAGGGATTTGTTTGAGAGATTTTTGGACAGCCATTAATGGAATTTCGTGCAGAAGTTCAAGGGGATCAATGGAGCTCTGTTGATGGAGGTTTAAGGAAGGTTTTGACAGATTAGGGTTGGTGTTTTGGCTGGAAGAGAGATAGGAAACAAGCTGGACAAAAATCTGCACAGAAATTTCGCTGCACAGTGAATTTTCTGGCAGATTTTCGTCTGCCACTTCCAACCATTTTGCAGCGAGCTGGAAGGGGGGTTTCAGGGGTATTCAAGGCTGGTTTCCAGCCTTCTTCATGGAGGAAAAACATGGCTAAGGTGCTGCACAAAATCTGGAAGAAAACAGCTTAGTTTTGGGCTCTCAAAACTGATTTTCGTACAGGATTTTTTTCTGTTTTGCTCCAGCTTGTGCAGTCCGAAATTGGCCCAGAATTTTCAGGTTTCAAACTGATCCTAAAGACCATTTTTATGGCAGCATTTGGGAGGGAATGTTAGCTAGAAATTTCGCCCTTTTGAAGGTACAACAAGCTGTAAAATTCCAGCTCATTCCATGAAGAAAGATGAACTAAGCTAGAGGAAAATTTCAGCAAGCTTACTAGAGGGATTTTTCCTCTTGGAATTCCTCACAACTCTTCCATATTTTTCAGACCATAAGAAGTCTTTCACCAAGACATTTTGATCCTAAAAGGTCTCAGCACTCTACTGAATTTTCTGGAAAGAAAAAGGCTAGAACATCTTGATCAAACTAATGAGTTGAGCATTGAGAAAAATTAAAGAACAAGGAAGAATGAATTTCCCTTCAAGAATTTCGAGTAGAGTAAAGGGTGAAATGAGAATTCTCCTAACATGTCTCTCCTAGGACATTATCACCACCTTGTTCTAGGCTCTTAAGGCCGAAACTAATCCTCCCTAAGTAAAAATAAAATTTAATCTAGCTAAAGCTTCTATGATGGAATTTGGACCCGAGACCTTAATAATCTATTCCAAAGCTTTAACCACTAAACCACAACAACTCTTGTTGTTATTTCTACTAGAAAAATTATTTTCTATTCAATCCACAGGCTATCTTCCTATTTTCACCCTGGGCAAAAATTACCATTTTGCCCTTCTCACTCAATAATCATAATCAAGCCCTCTAGACTATAAAATACAAATTCAATGCACATAAAATCATATAAAAATTATTTAAACGTGCAATAAAATATGATATGCATCCCAACCCCCTTACTCTAAGGTTGGTTTCGACTAGAGTTTCACATTGGGACCATTCACGGTAAGTAAGATCGGCCCTTTTGGCACCCTCGAACTCACTCACCCCACTCGGGGCACTTTCAAAGTCAATAGTCATAGGGTGAAATGTTATGCGGGTGGCAGTCTTCCACATCCCGAACAGGTGGACATGCTCTTTGACGAATCCACATAGATCCACATAGAAAATGTGTGGTTTCCGAAGCGGCGGTATGTTGATACTGCTTCCCTCTTCATGCATTCAGCTCTTGTACGCCACAATG
The DNA here is from genome assembly GCA_026120185.1 of Voacanga thouarsii. Taxonomy (NCBI): domain Eukaryota; kingdom Viridiplantae; phylum Streptophyta; class Magnoliopsida; order Gentianales; family Apocynaceae; genus Voacanga; species Voacanga thouarsii. The sequence continues at coordinate 1,998,075 of JANUWF010002419.1, read as the reverse complement.
AATGGAAGTTTATTTTTCCTATCTCTTCTCCTTTATTTTGCTTGGTCCCATGTTATTGGTTGTTTTGGTTATATTTATTTGGCCATTGGGGATAATGTCCAGTTTAAGTATAGGGGAGTGGTTTGATTGACAATTTTTCTATACATATTCTTGCATGCGGGATTTTTCAAAATTTTCAAAAATTTTCAAAATTTTTCAATTTCAAGCTGTAATTTTTTTAGTGCATGTCTTTATGATGGATTATAGAGCTTATGTTCTAGATCATTGATGGCTTATGCATGACTTTTTGCACTCACTTGGACGAAATAGTTCTTGATCAAATGTTGTGCACTATTCTTAAACCTGTTTTTCTCTAAAATTCATGGAACATTCTAAAACTTACTTGAATACCTCTCGAGGCGAAATAAGAAAGACATTCATGATTTAACTTAGGAATGATGGTAATAGGCCTTTTTTGGATAGTTTGAGCTTTTCAAGCCTACCTATTGTTATATTATCCCTAGTGCCCATTTTAAGCCTAAATTGGTGATTTCTTTCTTTAAAACCCATCACGATATTTTATCCATTCCTTGTGCTGAGAGTTTGTATAATTTTCAAATCTTTATGCTCTTGAAGGATGGAAGTATATGTATGTTGGAAAATATGCAGGGATGGAGATCATGACTTATTACTCTCATTCATGGATTAATTACAAGTGGAGCTAGTAAAAGAAAGGAAGTGGAATGGAAGGAAGAAGTTGAAAAAAAATTGAAAAAGAAAAGAATGGTGAGCTGAAAAAGATGAGAAAGAAGAAAAGAAAAGAGAGGAAGTAAAAAGAGAAAACAACGAGTTGCAAGAAAGAAAAGTGAGTGAAAAAGAAAAGAACAGTAGCAGTGAAAAAAAAGAAGAAGAGAGAATTGAAAAAGCATTGGAAAAAAAAAAAGAAGAATGGGAAAAAGATCACAAAAGGGATGGTGAGTAAATTGTAAAAGTAAATTCATATAAAACACTTGACACCATTGCTGGAAAAATTGAGTGATCTTGTGAGGAAAAGAGTTGATGATGAGAAGAGTGAAAGAAAAAGAGAAAAAAATGCAGGATTTGTTTGAAGTGCATAAGAGTTGTTATATAAGGTTATGGTTTGATTGATTCTTGGAATAAGAGAGCAAGAAGAGTTGGGAATTATAGGTTTATTTTGGTTATCCTTTTCTTACTTACTCTCAATTTTTCTTTGACTTTTGATGTTCCTACATCCTTCGTTTGCTAAGCCGCATTACAAACCTTTAGCCTTACATTACAAGCTTAAAAGTCCTACTTGATCTAAGTAGAATCATGATATGTCTCGGATTAGTAGAGAGAGTGTATGAAAAGTAAGCATATGGAATGCATACTCTTTTTGAACTAACTTCTTTCCAATGGTTTGAGAATACTGTGAAGTATTGAGATGGTTCTACTAAGTCATTTATCACTACGCAAGTCTTGCATTGGTTGTGAAAAATTTAGTATCATATGTTTTATATTCATGAATAAAGAAAGCATTGAAGATATGGTTTTGGAATTGATTGAGTGATTAAAACCTTGTATTTTTCCTACTTATTCTTGATACTTTGCTTGAGGACAAGCAAAGAGTTAAGTGTGGGGGAATGTGATAGGGGCTAAATTAGTCATACTTTGCTTCGTTATTTGAGGTTCTTTTGTAATACATTTTGTGAAATAACTGGTCATATTCTTTCATATTTGAGATTTTACCATTGGAAAGGTATTTTGGTCATTTTCTCAGAATTTTGGGTAAAACAAAGCAAAACTGTAGCGAAGCAGAGCAGAGGCGGCGCCGACTGCAAGGCTGGAACTGGCGCCGGCTATACTCTGGAACGTATGCGTACAATTCGGAGAAAAATCGATGAAAGAGTGGAGAAACAGAACACAGGTGGCGCCAGCTCCGAAGGATCAAGGCGGCACTGGCTGTGGTCTGTCCCTAAGACGGTGCTGCTATCTTTTTACGCGTTTTTTGAAATCTGAAGAGTTTTAGTAGCTTCCAACTTCTACTCGACCAAGAACTTTGTACCTACGAGTTTAGGCACCTCTTAAGCCTATAAATAGATGGAAAACGCAAGGGAAAATGGGAGAATTCATTGATTATCATAGAAGATCACTCAATCCAAGGAGAATTCTTCAAAGTTCAATGAGGGTTGTACAAGAAGGTTTTCAAAGGAAGAAGAAGAAGTTTGTCTATGAGTTCTTTCTTTTACTTTGTTTTCTTTTTCTTGAACAATGATATGTTAACTGTTTTATTGTAATTCGACATTATTTTAGATATTCATGATTTCTAGAGTTATTTGATCTTTTGATTAATTGGTTATTATTTTTGGTATTCAATTACTTATACCTATTACGAGATTAGTTAGTTGATTATATCCATTGACTTGCTGGACCAAAGGGGGTTGATGGGTGTTTCGATTTATTAGTTTCATATTCTGTTAGCAATTGACTTGCTAGACCAAAGGGAGTTGATTGTTTAAGAACTGGTAATTGAAGATTAATTGATGTTTTCCGAGACCAATGGTTCATTGATTAATTTCATGTTCTAAATTCGCTGAGACCAAGGGAATTTAATTAAAGATTGTGTTTAATGCGTTTTTTGGATAATAAGTTGAGACGGACCAAGTGATTCTAATTTATCTAGAAGATAGTGATTTCATGGATTGACCATCAAAGTGTGTCTACCTTAATCCTTCATGGTGCTATGAGAATGATTGGTTATGATAATGGTTAAGTTCTTTAAAATCATGTTTGTCTAAGCAATGACTTGAGTTGCATAAATCTACATCCTTGACATATATATATTTTTATTTTTATTAATTTTCTTTTTATTTGTTTTTCACTTTGTTGAGTCGGTTAAACAATAAAAGAAGGGTAATTAATGTCTACTTGTTCCTTGAGGATCGACACTTGTTTTAACCCTATGCTCAGTTAATGATGAGTACGCTTGCTCATATGTGTGATTTGAGTTTAACATTTTAATTTAAACTTGATTGGGAATATGCTTAATTTTGTATGATTTTTATACCCAAGTCTGAATGCATCACCTGTCTATGGTCACAAGGCATTGAAGTCAACCAGAGTAATATTTCTCACATATGCAAGGCTTTGCTACTTGATTACATCTTACAACAAGCAAACCAGATTTTTGTTCTACATAAACCTTTAGGCGTTCTTGTCAGTTTCTTTAGCATGCATATATACCCCCTGATAGTGAGTAGCCAGAGTCCAATATTACTGCACAATCTCTAGAATTTCACTTTTCCTTGTCCAAGATGAGAGAGGACCAACCACCAACTTTGAGAAGAGCTTTGTGGTCAGTCTGTGTTCTGGCGGGAGGTCTTCTCCCTTGGTAAGAAAGGAAGAAAAAAGGACATCTGCATATATTTTAAACCCCCCAAGTTCTTACATTCTATGCTATTGATCGTGGCAAGGTTAGCTTCTCAAACCTGAGAAATTAAACCACTTCTTTTAGAATTATTATTTTATTTTATTTTTTCTCCCTTTGAATGGTCTTTGATGGTGTATACTATTGAAGAACATGAAAGCAAGGAAGCAAAAACAACTAGGGCTTTCCTTGCCTTAAGAAAAACGCATAGGCATCATGCATTTATCATAGTCGTTATTTCTCTTGCTTAATTATCAAATTTACTTCATATTTGAAATCTATATTGTTGCTTAGAATGAGCAAATAACATATCATTAGAATATTTACCACTTTTGTCATTTTAAATACATTTCCAATATTGCATAATAGCTTCATCATATCATAAGTATTTTTATCGATGCAGCAGGATGTGGTTTCTTTTATCAAGTTATGGCTTGTCTTTCTAGGAGCATTTTCCCAATATCTGTTTTTTTTTTTTCTTCTTAGCTTTACCTATAGCCAAAATTGAAACCAAATGGCTGAGTTGTATTTAGAGATTTCGGGCATTGGGTGAAAATTTTTTTAAGGCCTCATGCCTTTAATTTTTTTAATATTTATTTTTCTAACTTTTTTAGTTACAAAATCATTTATTATATCCTTATAATGCAGATTCTTTTAACATTTTACTCTCAATGAATAATATAACTAATTCATTAATCTATCCATTTAAAGCAACTAATTATTTGCAACTATGAAGAGAATTGAAATATCAAACTAAAGTTTACTTTCAAAACCCATGAATTTATGGATTTATAACTATAAATACAAATTGAATCCTTAATCTAACAAATAACAATGATAAAAAAAAAGAAATAATAGAAAATGTGATGGTGTTATAAAGAGTTAGAAAATAATTTAAAATTGAAGAATTGACAAAGAATATTAATAGAATAATTACTTAGATGTTTTCCCCGATTTTTAAGAATAAACTGTTAAAAAAAATGAGTTTTTTCCCTTCCCCCCCCCCCCATTTCTTTTTTAAATCTTTTTAGAGAAAGTGTGAGCTTTTTTTTTTCCCCTCAAAAGAGTTTTCCTTTATAATGTGAACTTTGAATATGTTTCAAGAAAATAAAATCTAAACTAAACTAATACAAGAGAATAATTACGGGGGCCTTCTCTCAAGTTGGAGCCATTAGGCGATTGCTTTAAGGCTCTTACGGCTTTGCCAAATGCCTTTGTAGACCGTGCACAACAAATGATCCAAACTTTAAAGGTAAAGAAGCTAGCCTTTGGGTTAGGTCTTTGCGTGCATTTGGCCCAGAAAGCTTGTAGTTTCTAGAATTTGGGAACTTCACTTTCATTTGCTTGTTAACTTCCTCCGATCCCACTTTGGAGTTCAACCCACTCTCATACCATGGAAAAGATTTACGATATTGTGAAATAGAGACTAAAGAGAGTTCTGTGTGTTGGGGAATTTAATAAAAATAGAAAAACAATGAAAGAAAAATAAAAATAGAATAATGGCTTGAGTTGTAGTATTACTGTCCTAAATAACTATTTCAACAGTCCTATTAGGCTTAAACAAGCCCTTTTACAAAAGATGAGATAAAGGAATAACAAAAATTTCAACAAATATAACCCAACTATTTGAAAAGAAGAAGAGGAAGGTTGTGCAGAGAGAGTTTGCAGTGGGTGAAGAGAGTTTTTTGTCAATGTATTATTTGCATGGGAAGGCTCTCTATTTATAGTAAGAACCATGTAATGTTGAGAAGAAAAACCAAGGAAAATATGTATGTTATGGATAAGCTCAAAACATATCAACAAATAAGGTTGAGAAACATGGAGTAATACTCGGTCTATGAGTGTTACTCGGTCAACATATCCACAAAAAAATGGAGCAGCAAAAGAAGTCAACAATTGCTGCTAAGCTTTATCTTTTGAAATATTCTAACAATCCCCCACATATTTCAAAAGGATCCAACAAAGAAAGAGGGTAAGAAATTGCTGGGTTATATTCACGAATAAAAGTTTTTAAGTTTGGTGTCTTTTGAACTATGAACTAAACACAGAATAATAAAACATAACTTACAGAGTTATCAGTGAACCTTATAGCTTATATGAACTAAAAATCTCATATTGTAAATTAGCGGTTTTATTATTCAAACTTTACCCTCCACAATTTTGTTGTTCATCGCTATTTTGTGCAAATAGACCGTGAAGTTCTTAGTTATTCATTATTGCTCTAGAGATAGCCAATAATAATCTCATAGGAACGGCCTCATTCTACACTCACATAGATGAATTCATCAAGTGTACACTACTTAGATACACCATCCATAAGAGAGAGGAATTCATTAAGAGTTTAACTTAACCCTCATAAATCATTTGCAATTATAAACACTATTCACACATTATAGGAGGAGCTTAATTTTAGTACTTTTAGAGTCAACTTTGACTTGCTATTACCCATATGAACCTACTTCATGGGATCTCCAGTCATATAGATTGGGTTTCTGTCATAATTGATTACCCCTCGATGTTTCTAAAATCAACTTTCTTCTCAATGGTTTAGTCAGAGGATCAGCCAAATTCACTTCAAACCTTACAAAATCAATAGAAATAATTCCATTTCTTAACAGCTTCTTTACGACATCATGCCTCAATCTCATGTGTCAATTTTTTATATTGTATGAGTTATTCTTGGCAACGTAGATTGCCCCTTGAGTATCATAGTGCATAGATACTGAGGGCATAAGTTTCACATCTAAAGGACTATCATATAAGAAAGTCCTTAACCAATTAACCTCAATTCTACCTAACTCTAGAGTTACAAACTCTGACTTCATAGAAGATCTTGCAAGAATCATTTGTAAGGATGACTTCTACGAAATTGCACCCCCATTGAGGAAGAATATAAAGCCACTAGTAGATCTTGACTCATTTATGCCTAAGATCTAATTTGTATCACTATACCCTTCTAGTATAGTAGAATAACATCTATATAGGATACCATAGTTTATGGTTCCTCTCAAATACTCCATTAGTCTTACTAAAGTAGACCAATGCTCATAGTTTAGATTATGAGTATATCTACTCAATCTATGATAGTATATGTGTAAAATCCCACCTAAGCCTATCATTGGGTTAGAGGGAAGATTTGCATTTCATAGCGTATTACATATGCATATATTTTATAAATGAAAATTTGAAGGATTTTTAAATTGTTTATATGTATTTTTATTGTGTGTTAGTGATAAACCTTAGAGGAGGGTGAATAAAGTTTATGGCAAACAAATGTAATTTTAAAAAAATCTTTGATGTCTTTTTGATAAAGGCCAAATAGAATGTAAGTTCAAACATGCAGACTTACTTCGCAGCTTTAACAATGCAATCAGGGATCTTTTTGAGTTAGCACTAAATGATGAGGAGATTGTCTGTATTTAAGATGGGCAGTTGAGATATCAAAGACAGACTTTCTATAGAACACAAAGATCTTTAAAATTGATTAATAATTGCAGAGATAGAAATAGTATTCTTTGATCTAATGACCAGAGAAAATGTAGCGATAAAGTGAAGATAAAATGTAGAAGAAAAAACCCAACGATATATAGTGGTTCGATCTTCAAATGATCTACAGTAACACCTCGCTATCTACGTACCCTAAAACGGGCGGGGATGTCGCCTCGTCCTTAGGATAAGGGGTCTTTATAATTAAGACACTCAATAGAAATAAAAGAATGCTCATAGATCAAAACTTATTACAATAAAAACAATACTTATATATGTCTTAAAACTTGAAGTAATAATAGAATTCTCTCAAACCAAAGTATATCAAAACATGTCTTCATCTATGAGGCAACATCAAATAATCAATCTTCTTAGCAGGATCGACTTGTAAAAGATGACATAAAAAGGTAATAAGAAATATTTCTCAATAAGTCCTCTGTGTGCACTGAGTAGTTTAAGAAAACAGTTCATGAATGCACAATTGGAAATAACTTTAGCAAAAGCTATAAGTCACAAAATAATTTTCAAATTAAAGAGTGGTGTTTTTCTGTTATTTTCCATATAATTTCATAATAAAGCAACCACTCAAAACGATCTTGGCACTACACTTTGTGTACCAAAGTCAAGTTATGGCATCATACTTTGTGCACCACAACAAAAGATCAGAGTGCCATACTTTGTGCACACTAATACAAGGTGAGTGTACAACTCACTGGGTGAGATACTCCTCCATCTCTATACCCTAACTTATTGGTTATCCACTCCTAAAATAAATAGTCCACATGAACTGTGTTGCTAACTCGGACCGGTATGACTTACTAGAATTGGCATCATATTCAGGCAAGACTCACCCCTCAGATGTGGCCACCTTTGAGAGCCTTACCCTAATCAAAGACTAGTCCTAATAGTCTACCCTTATTGAATACTCAACGTTGTGCTTGTCCTACTTAGGAATAGAAAGACCATTAAAGATTTTCTTTGAAGTAGCAATTATAGTTTATAAAATCTTTGTTTAAGTTGGTTTTAGAAAAATCTTAGCATTTTGCTTGAAATAGTTTGCTCAGTTTGAAAATATTTGAATGAACAATAAATAAAGGAAAATTGCCATAATTGCTTCTCAAAGTATTATTGTTGGGTAATCATCACATTTGACTTGTAGAATAGTTTTGGTCTTCAAACAGCCTCTATGCAAGGACTTATTTACTCTCTTGCTTTTTCTTGATATAGAAGATCTCCAAGTGATCTTCAAAGCAACCTAACCCCACCTGGTGTAAATACAAGGTATAAATCACTAATGACATACAATTAAGTAATAATTGTACAAGTAAATAACTCCTATCCAAACAAGCTTAAGTTCAGTCAATCAACCTCAATCATCTTAATAAGATAATAATATTTTAGGAGTTCAAAAATTAATTAATAAAATAAGTTAGGGTTTATTATTAATTTATAGTACAAAAATAATTTAGTATATCGAAATAATTAAGTGTTATACATAATAAATAAGTTTTAAATAAAGTATTAGTAGAACTAATAATATTATTAATAAAAAGATATTAATATTAATTAATCATCATATTTTTTAATAACAAATAATGTTTAATAAAAATATTACAATTTGTTCATTTAATAAAATATAACCAACAATAATATTAAAAATAATCATTAATTTCAAAAATAATGATGTTGATTAATAAATTAAATTTATTAGTAATAATAATGATAATAATATTAATAATAAAAATATTATTATTAATATTAATGATAATAATTCTAACAATAATTTTATTGTCCAACTCATTATTACTAGTATAAAAAATTTAGAAAGAATGATATATATATTCTTATACACAAAATAGAGTAACATCTTGCAAAATAGGATCGTAATGCCATATAATACAACAAGAATAGTATTAAATTAGTAGTAATTTTTAACATGATATTTGTTGGTCAAAATAACAATATAAGAGTATAATCATGGCATGGGTAGCAGCAATCTCTATCAAACTAACTCCTGCTAATGACATATGAACTCATAACACAAATCTACTCCAAAGTTTATCATATTCACAAACCACAATTTCATATACTTCATGCAATAGCCTTAAACCAACTCAACCTCCAAATCATATAATCAGCATCTTCATATAATATACACGTCTTTATCATTTATCCAACAAATCAACAATCCAACCACATCATTCTACCAATCTTGAGTTCAATAAAAATAAATAAAAAGAATTATATTTAAAATACTTGTTTGATGATGCTTGAAGTTGAAGATGTTGCTTGTCAAGGGAGAACCTCGAGTGCTTGATGGCTTTAATGACTCGAAATTGTCCAAGGTTGTTCATCAATATTTCGTCCAAGAGATAGAGAGAGTGAGAGGAAAAGAGTGAGAGTAAGAAGATAAGAATATATAGAACTTAAAGAAAAGAAGAAGAATAAGAAGATTGTTCTTATTTTATCTTTTTAGTGTTCTTCGAATTTTGAACAAAAAATGGTGGTTTGATCCATTTGAAGGTTCAACTTTGTGTATTTTGGTGTTATAAAGTACACTAAAGAAGAATATAGGTTGACTACTAACGGTTTGGAGAATTTGGGAGTGATTGGAGATGTTTAAAAGTAATTTAAGCTTGAAGATGTGTAGTTTGTGTTTTTAGAGTTCTTGAGAACCCAAGAGAGAGTTTGAGAAAAAAGTGAGAGTGTTCTTGGTTTAGGGTGGCCAAATGGCTTTCTAGAGATGGGAGAGTTTCGGTTATGCTACGGAGAGCAAAGCTAGAGCTAGTTCAAAATTTAAAAGGAGAGAAATGTGGAGTAGTTTGAGGTAGAAGATTTGTTCATGGTGGTTTCTTCTTTGAAGGTCTCTTTTCCTTCAATGGAGATTCACCAATCTTGGTTAAGTCATGGAATGAAATGAAGAGTTAAACAAGACCTTAAGCTGGCCGAAATTAACTATGCAAGAGGAAATAAAATTTCGGTTAACTGGCTTAGGTGGGTGAGGATTTTTAGGGAGCAAAAATTTGATTTTAATTTCAAGTTCAAATAATTTTGAATGGAGTGAATTTAGGAGTGTTTTGAGGTGCTTCAATGGTGTTCTAATGGCCAAGATTGATGAAGAAGAAAGTGAGTTCAGCTATGGAACTCATAGTGGCCAAAAATAGAGAAGGAATAAGAGAGAAACTGATTTTTATCTTAGCTAAGAAAGCTGGAAAAAAAATTCTGGTTTAATGCTTCAAGTGTTCAAGAATTCTAGGATAGTTTGTTAGTTTAGTTTTTGAAATGATTTGAAAGGATTTGAAGGTACAAACTAGGAGTGTTTCAATGTCTTCTAATGGTGATTTTATAGCCATCAATCTTGAAGAAGAAAAAGAAGAAGAAGAAAACGAAAGAAGAAAGAAGAGAAGAAGAAGATCTTGGATGAACATTACTATGGCCAAGAACACTTGTTGTTTGTTAAAAATTTCCAGATTTATTGAAGCCACAATAGCTGCGAAAATCCAGGTTTAAATCCTCCCAAAGAGCTATTTTATTGGCAAGAAAAGAAAGACTACTTGATGCAAATTTTGATGTTTAAACAAGAAGAAATGCTGGAAAATATTTTCAGCTTTTTGTACCAAAATAAGTATAGTGAAATATGGTTCTTTAGAATTAAATCATGGTAGTTTAATCTTAGAAGAAATCAACCAACCTATTCCTCTACAATTTTTGGTCATGAGGAGGTCTCAGAGATGAAATTTAATTAAACTCTAAGTCCATAAAATTTTCTAATATAAATAAGAAAATTAATGAAAAGAAAAATAATTATTTCAAATTCAAATATTCTTGGACATTGTTTGCTAAAATAGTGGAAGATAGAAATTCTTTTAAATTTCCTTTAAGACAAGATTGCATGGTTAAAGTTATTACCACTGTGTCTTATCCTAGACAACATCCCTTGATCCTAGGAATGCAAAAATAGAAATTTCAAAGTATAGTTAGGATAATTTAAAATAATGTATAGTTAAAGGGATTTGAACTCAAGACCTTAGGAATCAACCTCAAAGCTCTAACCACTTCACCAAATTAATTCTTATTATTATTTTCCAACTTAATTTTCTTCCCTCCTCCCTCCTAAGCCTTTCCTTCTCTCTCCTCTCAGCAAAATTCCCTAATTACCCTTAAGATTCAATAAGCACAAATAAACCATATAATTCACATGTAGCAATTCTAAAACATAAAAGCTCATGTAGTAGATATATTTTGATGTAGAATGCTATGAAATGCATCCCAACTCTTTAATTCTAGGGTAGGTTTGGATGGGGTTTTACATCTACATCCATTACCTTAAGCACATACTTAAGAATTTCAACACAATCACTAAAACTTTTTTCCTAAATGAATGGTGGTAAGCAACACCAATCTTACACAAGAGGATCACCACACTTGATTTTACATCCAACCTCTTCAAGCTCAACAATCAAGGTTTACCTCAACTAGATTTTACTTAACCTTGATACACAATAAATCAAGACTCATCCCAATTGAGTTTTACTTCTTAGACTTTGATACAAAACAAATCATAGAGAAAATACAGAAATAACTCACAGATTAAGTAGATATAAACAATCAAAGCACCTGTACCTTTTTATCTTTGGAGCAATTTGATTTCACTTTAAAGTATAATGAAAATGGAGATTTTTTAATTCAAAAGTGTAAGAGTGTTTCTGAGAAAGATAGTACAAAAATCTATTTTAAAATCGAGTTTTGAAACCTTTTATAGGAGCAAAAATCCAGATAGCAACGCTAGTAACGGCTACTTTTTTTATGTCAGATTTTTCAGAATTTTAGACTCAAAGATCGGAAGAAAGTGCATCTAAAAGGTGAGTTCAAAACGACACTTTTTTAGGTAGAAATATTTAAAAATTGTTACAGAGTTTTAGATGCAAATGTCCATCCAAACTACTCAATCCAAACAGCTGAAGACCTACTTTTAAAATTATTTTATTTTCGTGCTTCAAAGTAAAAATAAATTGAGTCTAAGGTAAAGAGACATAGGAATTTTTGTAAGAAATACCTTAATAACGATTCCTAATTTACAATTCTTTCACAAAGGCTTCACGGTATGCAAGCTCTTAAGATAACGTTATGCTTGATCAATCACTCTTTTAGGTTCTATTTGCTTAAGAGCTACTTAATAGTCTTATTTGCATGTCTTGGAAGAATTGAGGTCAAATATGTCCTAGCACATATAAATCACATAAGTTAGTCCTCATCATTATTTTTCATAAGTCAAAACACAGGAGAATGCCTTTTCGGATAACAATCTCCCTCCTTTTTGAGTGATGACAGACTTAATAGGATTGTGACATAAATATAATTATATATACAGTACAGACATGTTAGATCGAGAGAAATAAAAATATTTTTAACCGAAACTCATTCTCTCAATATAGGATTCAAAGAGTACTTATGAGTTTAAGATAAGGAAAATGAAATATAGTCTCATAAACATGGCTCAATGAGTCTATGACCCAACCAACCTCCTTATCCTCCTTTCTTCCATCAAATGACTATTTCACAGGAAAATAGTAGCATTAAGGTCACAAAAAAAACATGTATAGTTATGTACATAAAGGACTGTAGAAGATATATCATAATATGTAATACTCCCCTTATGTATGTGCATATATAAACCAAAGGATAACAAGGCGATAGCTATGAAGTGCATTTGAAAATAAAACTAGATTTCAAGATTTTGGACTTCCAAAACGCACATCCAAAATGGAAAAAAATAAGGTAGAAGCTATCCTTTTAAAAAGGTCATTTTTGGACTGGTATTTTGGGTTGAAGAAATGCGGGTCCAAAACTCCCCCTGTGTATGTGCAGGGTAAAAAAAAAAATTCCCAAGAGTATAGATCAATATTTTTCTTGGAAGTGTCAGAACTCATTTTTCTTAAGGAAATTCAACACAAGGATTTTTCTGTGCAACAAAAAAGAAACCACACAGATTTCATAAGCATAAATATCCTCATCATCCGAATATTTTGGCATAATGCGCATCACAACCATTTTCATAATTACATGACAGTGCTAAGTGAAATAAGGCATATTTCAAGTTTTCAATCCATATTCAAGAGAAAAAAAAAATGAGAGAGAAATCATTCAACCGAATCATAGCAGAATGCACATCAAATTCATAAGCACAATCTTCTCTATAACCACAATTCAATTTCCTCTGTCCATAAAATCACATCAAAGTTTTTTTTTAAAAGTTATATCAAATTCACTTAGACAGACATTCAAAACTCTCAAAAAAGTTTTCCAGATTCAACAGACAAAAGACATTCAAAACTAATCTTATCATAATCTATTAACATAAACTCATCACGACAGTTATACAATTTTCTCATCACACAATTCAAACAACAACTATGTTATTCTCAAATCAATCCATAGAATAATTTCTTCTTTACTCAAGGCACAATAGTCATCAAAGCCACAATCATAGTCAATACTAAGTCACAAATCACATTTCAAGTTCACAATCCATATTTATAAGGGCAAAAACCAGTGAAAAAGATATCATAATAGAAATGTTTGAAAAAAAATGTATATCACAATATTTGAAAAAAAATGTAAAATCATTCCGTCCAAATCCAAAAAATGTATATCACAGAATCACGAGCTCCTTAAGAAATTATAGTCTCTATAACCACAATATCCAAATTCAGTCACATCACAACCCCTATCATCCAAATTAGCATAATCATTCAGTCTCTCCCCTTTGTCATCAATAAAAAAATAATAAGTAGTAGAGAAGCAATCAATAGTAAATTGGCAATAATATCAGGAGAATGCCCAGAACAAGGACAATAATAAGCAATAAGCAATATTAGCAATAACAATAAGCAGTAGCAAACTAGCAGTAATATCAGTTAAAGACAAAAAAAAAAAAAAGGTGTTCATGAAAATATAGTGTAGAAAGCATGAAATTTGACAGAATAAAGTTGTGTCATCAGATTAAAAGTTGGCAGAAGAGGTCATCAATCATCCGTCGTCATGTGTCATATCTCATGAAAAAAGGATAGTCGCAGGCTTAACACTAGTACCTTTCTTTGAATATTGTCCATCAATTCTGCTGGACTTCTGTTTTACCATGACATGTTTCTGCCTTCAACCAAATGAGTTGCTAAATGCAGCTGGTTTGTCTTGCTTGGAAAACTTCCTTGTCTACAGTGGGTGCAGCAGCTGTGGGTTCCTTAGTGTGCAGAGATAGGACATTAGTAATATCAATCTCTTTCTCGTTCTCTTTCTCAATCTCCTTCTCTAACTGAACATCTTTCTTCCCGTATTGAAGGAATGATAGATTCAAGTTTTGGCACGGGTAGAGGAACTTGTTCAGTCAAATTACTTGTAGCTTCATATTACTTTCCTTGTACAGTTGTCGGTCTATTTCCCATATTTTTCAATTCACCTTTGACTTTTGCACTCAGATTATCTAGCTTGGTGGATAGCAAATTTATAGCATCCAAAATACTCTGAGTTATTCTACTTTCCTGAGTTTTCTACTTCTCTCTACTAGATGTTTCCCTTTGAATTTCAGTCTCAACTTTTCTTTTTATTTGTCCTAATGTAGCAGATTTTCCTTGGCCTTTACCAATTTTTTTCCTTTTCTTCAATAGCTTCTCTAAGTAATATCCATTAATTATCCGCTTGAATGGACCCTATTTTCTCAAATGAATCTCTACTGTAGATGTGTACCTTGTAGTGCTCAGGGGCAACTATACTCAAATCGACATTAAAGTACTAGAATAGCTTAGTGAAAAGGTTTCCAAAAAGTAGTGTTTTGTTTGATGTGTTGCAGGATTGAGTCATCAATTCCACAACCAGAAACCTAAAGTTAATTTGTTTTCCTTCTGATAGAGCCAGTATCAACACCGTTTGCAGAATATTTACAAATATCTTGTGGCTAAAACTAGGTATCACCATAGTTGAAACCATGTGATATAGCAATCTCCCCATTCCATTTAACCATTTGGCATTTCGATTACTTGAATTTCTAAAGTTCTTGGCACCAATAAATTTTATCTCAAATCGACTCAATTCAAAAAAAATGTCAAAATATTTCTAGCAGTTTGTTCATTATAAAAAATTGTATTCCACCGTCTCTGACATAAAAAAAAATTATGTTTAACATACGGTGGTCAAACTCGAAGTTCACTTCTCCAATTTTAGATGTATACCACTGCACAATAAACCAGTTCACTGTTTCGTCATGTCGTCCCTTTCTCAGATTCACGTAGAATTCTCAAACCAGTGTAGTGTACAGTTTTTCATCTACCGATAGTAAAGCCTCTCATTCGAGTGACTAAAACATATTCAGAATATTGGCAAATTTTAAAAAGCCCTCCGCATCAGCATAATATCCAGTAATGACAGTCCTACTCCTTGACAACCAGTCATTAAATTTATATTTACATTTTAAATCAAGAGGTTGGGGTACCTGAGTGTCCACTGGTCCTTTTCTCTCAACTTTACAGCTGGCATAGTCTTTGCATATTTCTTGCATAGAGAATCATTAGTGGCTCCAAAGATAATGTCATTAATATAAATTTGAACAATAAGAAGATTCTCAAAATTTTCAGATTTAATGAACATGTGGTATCAATCAATCCTCTTCAATAAAAAACTTTTGAAAGTAAAGATCCACTAAGTCTTACATACCAAGCACGAGGAGCTTGTTTTAAACCATAAAGAGCTTTAAAAAGTTTAAAGATATGGTTTGAAAAATATTCATGAATAAAATTAGGAGGTTTCTCCATATATACTTCTGTTTCAATAACACTATTTAAAAAAGCACTTTTGACATCTATTTGCATAAAAGAAACATGCAAAAGCAAGTAACATTCTAATATATTCTAATCGAGCAACGAGAGCAAAAGTTTTATTATAGTCAATGCCCTCTTCTTGATTAAATCCTTGGACAACTAATCTTACTTTATTTCTAACAATAATGACATACTCATCAAGTTTGTTTTTCAGAATCCACTTGGTACCAATTACGGGATGGTCGATTGGTCTAGGGATAAGCTTTCAAACTTGATTCTTTTCAAAGTGGTTCAACTTTTCTTGCATGGGCATAATCCAAAAATTCATTATGTAAGGCTGCATCAATACAATTAGGTTCAGTGCTAGAAAGTAAAGTAAAATTATTAATAAAATACCGTCTAGTTTTAACTCCGCAGTTGGGGTCGCCAATGATTTGTTCTTTTGAATGAATAGTTTTGCACTTCCAATCTTTTGGCAATTCTGATTAGTGTGCTCAACACTTCTTTGCTTGCTATTTTCAGTTTGTTGTTCCTCTAGTTCTTTTTCTTTAGCATGGTTGTCAAGTGACGAAGTTTCATTATGTTCAATGCCATTTTTCTTTGAGCTACCTACATCATCATCTTTTTGTGCAATAGATAAGGTCCAAATAAATCTCAAAAAATCATCTACTAATACATAAGTATATCTCTTACTACCTAGGCTAGTGGTCCTCATTGGTCCAAACAAATTCCTATGTATTAGCTCAAGAAGTTTTGAGGTTGAAATCATTTTCTTGGATTTAAAATATGTCTCGGTTTGTTTTCCAAATTGGCAAGCTTCACACAATTGGTTTTTGTCAAATATCATTTTGGACAATCTTTTCTCAAGCTTTTTTGAAGACAATCTATTTAGCAAATCAATAGAGACGTGGCCTAACCTTCTTTGTCAAAGATAGCCGTCATCATCATTTATGGAAAAGTATTTTACATCATGAGTAATAGAATCATCAAGATATAATATATAGTCATTACTAATGTGGTTGGCAACAAAAATAATTTCATCACTAGAATTATTAATGATACTACATGAATCTTTTTCAAAAATTAACCTAGCAACCATTGTCACACAAATAACTAATATTAAGCAAATTGTACTTTAATTCATCAATCAATAATACTTACTTAATAATGATGGAGGATCCCTTACCAATATTACCTATACAAAATATTTTTCCTTTTTCTTATCTCCAAATATGACAAATCCATCATTTGCAACTTGAATGTTATATATTAGTGTTGTATTTTCCGTCATATGTCTTGAGTATCCACTATCCAACAACCACTTTGTGGAGTTCAATTCTTTGTAGCTGATGTACCTATTCATGAGATGGAAGAATGGCTTTTGGTACCTACATTTTTTTGGATTCACAAGGATTAGTAATGGTTCCTCTAATTTTTCAAACTGTTTTTCCATCGGATTTCACTTTCTTCCTAACATGACACCTAGATGCTTTGTGTCTAGAATTTCACAATATGTACAACAAATATAAGTCATGTATGAAGAACCAGCTTTTGCAAAGTATGTTCGGTAATTTTTAACTTTGTTTTTATGCCTATAGCCGAGACCATTTTGGTTTCTAGCTACGTGATGTGTATCAAGTAATTTTTCTAGATTGTTTTTTTCATTTGTGAACTTCTCAATGCACGTGGTGAGGTCATCAACTCTATTTTTCATATTATCAAAATTGCTGAGCATAATTACAAGAAAAAGTACTTGGTCACACAAACATTTGTTTTCAAGTGACATACAATGCAAAGAAGTTAGGATAACATAATTTTCAACAATTGAGCACATAATGGAATTAAGTAAGGTTCTGTTCTTATTCAACAGCTTAGCATTGTTATCTAACAAGGAATCAATTTTCATTTTCATTTACTTGTTTCTTCTAGACAGTTTTTTGAGTTCATGAAACATGTCAAAAAGTAAGTCATTTGGATCATCAGGCTTTTCACAATCAAAATTATGTAATTCAAATATGGAATTAGAAGAAATAGGATTTACCTTATTTTCTATGGCCATAAAGCATATATTTACTTTTTCACTATCAGATTCACAGCATTCTTCGGTCACAGATTCAACTTGGTCCCAAGTCCTAACCAGTTATTTTCTTTTCTTCTTATTGAGGTTGGCTTCTCTTTCTTTAGCTATTGGGCAATCAGGAAAAAATGCTTTGTACTTTTGCGTTCGTAGCACTAAAGTTTAAGAGATGAAATCTGTCCTTTCTTTTTGACAAATTTCTTATCCTTACTGAAGTTTTCTTTTCTAAAAATCTTATTAAATTTTCTAGCAACCATGACCAATTCTTTATTGTTCACATTAGTATCATAATTACTTTCAGATTGTTCTCTAATAGCTTCATCATTTGCAGCTTTTAAGACAGTTCGTATTTTGCCTTTATCATCATCATCATGCTCTTGAAACCTTTTGAGTTTCATTTCATAGGTTAAGAGAGAGTAGATTAGCTCTTAGTAGGTAAGCTATTCATATTTTTAGATTCGTCTATAGCCAAGGTTTTTTACTGCCAACTTTTTGGCAAAGCATCAAGCAGTTTTCTATTTTACTCATTGAGGGATTAAGTTTTCCCATTATTCTTTATTCCTTTTGTGATATTTTTGAATCGTGTAAACATATCAGTGATGTTCTCACTTAGTTTCATAGTGAATAATTCATAGTCTCAGACTAAAAGTTTTAACTTTGATTCATTGACATGATTAGTCCCTTCATGGGTGACTTCAAGTAATTTTCATATTTCATGAGTTGAATCACAACCATTCACAAGGTTGTATTCGTTAGCGTCAAGAGCACAGTACAATATATTCATTTCCTGAAATTTTAGATTCATTTTCGAAATATCCTCGTTGTTATATTTATCATTCTGTTTAGGTAATTTTCTACCTTCAACAAATTTTAACGGGACAAATAGGCCATTTTCAATTAGATTCCATAGTTCAAATTTGATTTAGCAAACATAAATCTTCATTCTATTTTTTCAGAATGTATAATTGCTTTCATTGAACAAAAAAGACATATTTATAGAAAATCCTTCAATGTAAGGTAAAGCAGATGTATTTGCCATATGAATCTTTGCTACAAAGCTGTTAAGCCAAAGATAATGTAGACCAACATTCTAATACGAATTGATAAACCTTAGAGGGAGGTGAATAAGGTTTATGGCAAACAAATATAATTTAAAAAAATCTTTTATGTCTTTTTGATAAAGGCTGAATAGAGTGTGGGTTCAAAAATGCAGACTTACTTCGCAGCTTTAACAATACAGTCAGGGATCTTTTTGAGTTAGCACTAAATGATGAGGAGATGGTCTGTATTTAAGATGGGTAGTTGAGATATCAAATACAGACTTTTTATAGAACATAAAGGTCTTTAAAACTGATTAATAATTGCAGAGATAGAGATAGAATTCTTTGATCTAATGACCAGAGAAAATGTAGCGACAAAGTGTAGATAAAATACAGAAGAAAAGACCTAAGGATATATAGTGGTTTGATCCTCAAATGATCTACATCCACTACCTTAAACACACACTTAAGGATTTCAACACAACCATTAAATTTTTTTTTCCAAATGAATAGTAGTAGGCAACACCAATCTTCACAAGAGGATCATCACACTTGATTTAACACCCAACCTCTTGAAACTCAACTATCAATGCTCATCCCAACTTGGTTTTACTTCTTTAACCTTGATACACAATAAATCAAGGCTCGTCCCAACTGGATTTTACTTCTTAAACCTTTATATAAAACAAATCACAGAGAAAATGCAGAAATAGTTCACGGATTGAGTAGATATAAACCATCTAAACACTTGTACCTTTTTACCTTTAGAGTAATTTGATTTCACTATAAAGCACAATGAAAAGGGATATTTTTGTATTCTAAAGTATAAGAGTGTTTCTAAGAAACATAGCACAAAAATTTACTTCAAAATCGAGTTTTAAAAGCTTTTATAGGAATAAAAAGTAAGATAGTAACGGTTAGTTTTTTGCTGTCAGATTTTTCAGAATTTTGGACTCAAATATCAGAAGAAAGTGCCTTCAAAAAGTGAGTCCAAAATAGTACTTTTTTAGCCATAAATATTTAAAAACGGTTACAAAGTTTTGGATGCAGAGATTCATCCAAACTACTCAATCCAAATATATGAAGACCTACTTTTAAAATTATTTTATTTTCGTGTTTCAAGGTAAAAATAAATTAAGCTTAAGGTAAAAAGATATAGGAATTTTTACAAGAAATACTTTAACAACGATTCCTAGTCTATAATTCTTTCACAAAGGCTTCATGGTATGCAAGCTCTTAACATAATGTTATGCTTGATCAATCACTCCTTTGAGTTCCATTTGCTTAAGACCTACTTAGCAGTTTTATTTGCATGCCTTGGAAGAATTGAGGTCAAACATGTCATATCACATATAAATCACACAGGTTAGTCCTCATCATTGTTTGTCATAAGTCAAAATATAGGAGAATGCCCTTCGGGCTAACAGTTAGAAATAGAGAGTATTTTTATTTTTGATCCACGAGAAAGGATTTAGGTAAATTTGGATATAGGAGAAAGGAGTAATTGAATTAGAATGGAGAACATAAGAGCTATAGAGGAATAATGATTAGAGTTTGGAGGTTGTTTATTGATGACTTGAGTTTAAATCCCACTTGTTACAAAATTATTTTAACTTTTGATATTAATTATCTTCATAGCTGGTTGGAATAAGACAACTACCATTTGAAGTTTTTATTACATTCCAATAATTTAGAGAAGATGTTCTGAGAATCTTAGGGTAAAATTTCTTACATGTCCTAAAAAGATTTAGTTAAATCTCCATTTCCTATATTTGTGTTTTATTATCATGACATTTTTAAAAATCAAACTTTCTCTTAATTTGAATTCTCCTACTATTAAGTTGCTTGACCTTAATCTTCAGCTACCTAAGTCACTAGAATTTGAGCTTTAATGGAACTACCATAGCTGAAATTTAGGAGGGGAAATAAGAGGTTAGAGAAGTTCATGGCTTTCAAAATTAAGATACCTATTTTAACTCCTAAGGAAACTTCATTTTTATTGTTTTTTATTGAGGAAGTTGGGAATTTTCTTATTCATTTTCTTAGCTAATCGGTCACAATATTCATTCTTGTGATCGAAATTAGGCAGCAACGGTGCATTCTTCTTTTTGCAAATTAACTTCCTCCATTTTAAACAAAAGTTGGAATTTATTCTTCAAGCATTAGACCCCAAAAACTAACTTCAACTTCATTCCTCTTCTTCTAGTAAGGCAGCTGACCAAGCCACCATTATAGAACCTCAAAACTCTCCATAGTAAAGCACTCATATAACCAAAATTTTTCCAACCATTATAGCATTGTGTAATCAATTTTTCTTCTCTCCCTTTCCTCATATTTTCAGTCCTCTCATTGTGCAAGTTGATCATTCTTTTTCTTCTACCCATCACAACTGAACGCCCCATTAAAACACCTCAAGACACTCCTAGTTTTCCTCTATTTAAAATAGTTAAAAACCTTGAGTTTCTCCAACAAATACTTAACTAATTCAGCTACTAATTTCATCAAATGCTATCAAAATTTTCAATCACCAAGTATTGCTAATTTCGGCCAGCTCAAGCTTAAGAACACCAAATTTTTCCTTCTTTATTTTTCTTCATTTACTCACCTCTCCTAGATAAACTCTATTAATAATTTTTCTTTTTTCTCAATACCATTATTTTTTTAGCATTTCTTGGAAACTTTGAAATTTAAAAGACCTTATTTAACTCCTACGAATCCTCCTAGCATAAGCTAACCAAAACACTCCCCTATACCAAACATTCGGTCACTTCAATCCCAGGAACACTTACAAATTTCTCTAATTTGCTCTCTTGTTCTCTCAAGAATATCAAGGACATACACTTCCACTTTTCTACCCATCCCTTACTTTTAAGCATTCTAGATCACTACACACCACTTGAACAAACAAGATCATCACCAATTGTCTTCAAGAGACGTAGCATACCATCAAACACATCAAAATCTCCTTCCTCAAAGATCAAGCAATCACTCACGAACATGGTAGTATTCAAAGTACTATCTCTATTTTCTTCTCTCCTTCTTTTTCTTTTTCCTTTTTCTACATCTGCTAAATTTTGATCGAAACTCTTGGACTATTTTGGTTGGTTCTTTTTTCAATCTGATGGAATCATCTCAAGGAGTTTGAGGTTTGAACAGATGGTCAAGATATCTTGGTAATCAAAACATCACCTTCAAATTGAACCAATCATCAAACAAGTAACCTTTGTTTAACCTTTTGCTTTCTATGAACTCAAGTTATGTAGAATAATATGAAATGTTGAGATAATGTATGTGGGAAGTGATGTATGATGATTTGTTGTGGTGATATTTGTGGGGAAAATGTTAGAATCTGTGGTTTTTATGGATGGAGGATGGGAGATATTTGCTTTTATTTTAAGAAATAATAATTATTGTGGATTTGAAAAGTTGTGGAATTATTGTGGAATCTTCGTTGTGATTGACAAGAGGTATGAGATGAGATAAAATGTGAAGCATGCAACACTATAAATAGAATTTTTATATATGTCAATTATGTTATGAATGATCTAGTTGTTGCTATGAGATTATTATTATTATTATTATTCAAATCATTAATTTTAATTATTTATAACTAGTACTTTAATTTTGTTGGTGTGATGTGTGTATATCAATGTATATATATAAATATACATGTATGTTATTTGATAAAGCTTATTGTTTAAAATTTATTACTATTGAAAAATATTTAATAACTGATATTTTTTTGTTATTATTATTGCTTCTATTGTTGTTGTTGTTTTTGTTATTATTATTATTGTTTATGTTATTTGATAGTCATTATCAAAAAACATCCTCATGACTAATATTGATACTAAACTCTAGTATGTTCAAATATCAATCAATATTTGAACCATTATTTAGCATTAATAAACTACTATTTATTAATATCTTACAACTATTAACTAGTCATTATTTTCTAAAAGAAAATATACATAATGTTTACCAGCTTTTATATATGATATGAAGTTTATTACCTATAAAATTATTATTTTATATTACAAACGATTATTTTCATTTACTAGTTATTATAGAGTACATTGTTTAGCCTTAATGGACATTGCTTGTAGTATGTTATTGGATGTTGCTGTCAATAGCAGTTGTTGACATTATTAGTGAATATTAGATTGAATACATGGTTATGAATACTTGGTGTTTAGGATTAAGTTTTCAGCTTTCACATGCTAAGATAAGAATAAGGATATTAGTTAGACCAAATTGATTGTTGTCTTGCTATTACCAATTAAACTCTATTGATACTTTAATAATGTAAGTATTAAATAGGAATTTGTCAAAGTTAGGTGAAACTTAGAGTTTGGAGCTATATATTTGTTTATGTATTTATGCCACAACATTTGTTGGCCAATAGTGACATGTACTTTGTATTTATCCCAAATGGAGCTAGGTTTCTTTGATCAAGACATTGGGAGATTTTTATCTATGAGATACAAGAATCAAGTGAGTCCTTGTATAAAACTGTTTACTAAACTAATGTACTTCTACAAGTCAAATATAATGTTTGCTGTAAAATTATTGTTTGAGTTGTAATTATAGAAGTTTCGCATCTTTTGTCAGAAAATAATAATAATTTTTAACAAGCAAAGGTTTTCTAAAACAAATTGTTAAATTTTCTTCAATCAAATTTTAACTCAGACTTTTTGGAACTATAATTGCAATTTCAAGATAACGCATTTTGTTGAATTTTTTTTCCCAGTGAAACAAATAAAACGTTAAGTACTCAATAAGGGTAAGCTTGTTAGAACTAATCTTAGAAGGTTAGTGTAAGTCTCCTAGCAAAAGCCTCCATCGAGGGATAAACTCTTTCTGGACAAAGTGAAGTTCTAGCTAGTCAAGTCGACACGTGCTAGCAACACAATTCATGTGGACTGATGCTCTTCGGAATGGACAACCGGTAAGTTAAGGTATAGAGATGGAGGAGTATCTCACCTAATAGGCCGATCACTCACTTGTATTGTGATGCAGGATTTCACAGTATATGATCATAATGCAGGGTCTTATGGCTACGATTATGATGTAGGGTTCATAGTTGCTTTTGTTTGAGTGATTTATTTCTTTATAATGTTGAACTCTTTTGATTGAAATGTTAATAAAACACCACTCGTTGTTCAAAATTATTTATTTAGAATTGCAGACTTTTGTTGTAAAACTGCATACACGAAATACTTCTTAAATTGACATGAGTACACAAAGGACTTATTGGGAATTTTTTTCACCATGTTTTATATTACATTTTCAAAACGATTCTGCTTTGAAGGTTGAGTTGCCTTGAGACTTGAAGATCTCAATTTGATTTGATTGTTTTTATTTCTTGGAGGATTTATTTATCTACTTACTCACTTCTAGACTTGTATAAGTAATGCTTTTGCTATAATAAGTTTTGAACTTAGAATATTTCTATTCTTGTTCCTTTTTCATAGTTTTAAAGACCCTTGTCCTAAGGACGAGATGACATTCCTACTCTTTTAAGGTACACAGGTAGTGGAGTGTTACAATATGTAATGTTTGGTCTCGTAAAATTCATTAGGTACATCAAACTTCCAATAATTTGAGCATATTTAAATTGTGTCACATGATGACCACGATTCTTCTTCAATTGAAATTTAACATCATAAAGAGCGCTCACATATGTTATATTATAATTATCAAACTTCTTAAGAAGTTTTTCAACATAATGTTTTTATGACAACATAATATCATCACCTCTCCCTTTAACTTTAACACCTAATATTATTTTAGCATTACCCAAATCTTTCATATCAAAACTAGAAGCTAAAAAGAGTTTAGTACTATTTACAACTTTCAAACTAGTACTAAATATAAGCATGTCATCCACATATAAACTTATAATAACACAATCATTATTTACAACTTTGATACATACATATTTATCTACTCCAACAGATGAAAAACTATCACTTAATAACATTTGGTTAAACTTCTCATACTATTACTTAGGAGCTTATTTTCTGCCATAAAGAAATTTGAGTAATTTGCAAACTTTTTTTCCTGTCTGGATTCAACACACCTCTCAGGTTGAGTCATATAAATCTCTTCTTCTAAATCACCATTAAGAAAAACAATTTTGATATCCATTTGATGTACAAATAGTTTTTAAACTGAAGTTAAAGTAAATAAAACTTGAATTGAAGCCATTCTAGTTATTGAAGCAAAAGTATCAAAATAGCCAATATTTTCTCTTTGAGTAAACCCTTTGGCTACCAAACGAGCTTTATATTTATCAATTAAGCTATCAGAGTTAAATTTCTTTTTGAAAATTCATTTGCAACCAATTAACCTTGCCCCATGTGGTAAATCAACTGAAATCCAAGTTTTATTTTGTAAAATAGAATCTAATTTAGTTTTCATTACTTCTTTCCATAAACTTGCATCAGAAGAATAGATTGCTTCAGAAAATTTTAAATAATCATTTTCTATCAAGTAAGTGTAAAAGTCGTTTCCAAAAGGTGATTTTTTATTTTTTATTTTTTTTTTTTTGGGCTTTTTACTCTTTCTCAGCTCTTCAATAGAGTCCTCAGCAACTCTATTAGTAAGTTCATGAGAACTGTTATCAGAGAGTGAAAAAACGTATTCAAAGAATTCAGCATTCTTTATCTCAATAATTGTATTAGAATCAAGCACATCACTTTTCAAAATAAGAAAACAATAGGCAACACTGTGTTCAGAATGTCCAATAAACATACAATCAAATGTTTTAGAATCTATCTTCCTTTTTTAGGTTGAGGCTACATAACTTTAACAAAACACCCCCACACTTTTAAGTATTTCAAATTAGGTGCATTACATTTCCATAATTCATAAAGTGTCTTACCAGTTTTCATATGTGGAATCCTATTTTGTATATGACATGCCAATAAAATAGTTTCACCCCACAAATTGTCAGGTGTAGAGGAACTAACTAATATAGAGTTCATTATTTCTTTAAGTGTTCTATTTTTCCTCTCAGCTATACCATTAGATTCAGGTGAGTAAACCAGAGTTATCTCATGTATGATGCTCTCTTTCTAACAAAATTTATCTAGGCAAAGTATTACCTACCTCTATCAGATCTTATTCTTTTAATTTTCTTATTTAGTTGGTTTTCTACTTCTGTTTTATAAGACAAAAAAGCAGTAAACGTATCATCTACATTCCTAAGTAAATATAATTTAGTGAAACTCGAAAAGTCATCAATAAAGATCACATAATATCTTTTATCTCCTCTAGTCATGATTTACTTTAAATCACCTAAGTCTATATGAATTAGATTTAATAAATCTATTTCTCTATTAGTAGAAAATCATATCTTTTTAGTTATCTTAATCTCAACACATATTTGACATTTATCCACACAAGAGAAATCAAATCCAAATATCAAATCAAGAGATTGCATTTTCTTAAGATAACCAAAATTAACAAATCCTAATCTAGCATGCCATGAGTAAATGAGTCAACAAAGTAAGTAGAAGAAGAAATGTTTTCATTTATCACATTAGCAATATTAAGTATACAGAGTCCCTGACTACAGTATCATTTTCCCACAAAAGCATTATTTTTAGTCATGACAATCTTGTCAAAACTCAAATGACACTTTACCCCCACTTTTCCCAGCCAAGCCACAGAAACAAGATTAACTTTAATAGTCGAAATATGTAGCACATATAGGCAGATCGCGACCATAGAAGTAAAACAGAAACAACAATAAACTGCAGAAAAATAACAACGGAAGCAATTTTACCTCTGCATTTAATTGTCTGTGTTGACTGCTTAGGTTGAATAGGGGTCGTGGGAACGTTTGAAACCTCTTTTCTCGAAGATGATTCCAATTGTTGTCCAACAAGTCTTCTACTTTGGTGCATGAACATAACCGCCTTTAGTTTTCAGAATATGTCCACTGCCTAAAACACTAGTGAGAGCTATAGGAAAAGAAAATGGTCTTTCGTTCTTCTTGACCCTCTACTAAAAATAACAGTATCAAGAAGAGGAGTCTCTCTGTTCTTATTTCTAGGTTAAACAGAAACACACACACACAGAGGAATGAAAAACCAGAGAGAGAAAATAATAGTCTAGCTATATTTTTTTCACACTAAAACAATTATCGTGCATCAACATATCCCACACAATTTCAATGATAAAAACCTACTTGGATAACTCATTTTTCAAAAAATTGGATGTTATCATTTATCTTCCCACAGAAGACGTTTAGTTAGGGTAAAAAACTAAACACCCTTCTGTTCTGTGAAAATTTGGTCTAAGCTATTGGACCAGATATTATTATTTATTATTAGACTCAATAAGCCCATAAAAATAAACCTCAATTATTTATTTTTCAGACTTAAAAAATAGCCCAATAAATAACTAATGAACCCAAATAGACAAAGATTATTTTTCAAGCCTTTTTACCTAGTTTAGGCCGAGGTTAATTTTTTAATTATTTAATTTGGGTTCAAGCCCTAAATAATAAATTAACCAATTAAATTAGATAATTAATTTAATCTTTTTTGACCTTTTATTTTATTCCAATCCAATAATAAATTTAACTTTCTAAATAAAACAAAATCCTCTTTAATCATGACCATTTTCTCAATCCAAAAATAACTAGGACTTATTGGTTATTTCGAGGACCAAAAGAGACATTGTCTTGGTTACTAAAATGATCAAAATAACCTTATTATAAAAATAGTTGTATTTTGCATTTTAAATATTTTCTAATATTATCAAAAGAAAATATTTACCCCAAAGATAATGCTACATAAGCAATGTTTCCAACCTACAGGCATTATAACAAATATACCCCTCTACATAGCGTCGTACATTCAGAGAGGAATGGTGTACTAGCACCTCTCTAAATGACATCTACCATCCTTAGACCTCTAGTCCAATGATCCACGACTTCCTAGAATGTTTCTACTTGCCAGGAGAGCTACCCTAAAGCAAATATCCAAATCATGTTTTCTAGGGCCTTAGATTATTAGATCATTTGAACAGTCACAATGGACGATATAGCGGAGAAGTTATCTTGTACGAGTCTGTTTTAACTAACTAGTAACATATACCCAACATACGAGTATATTGGCCCTACGATAGAACCTCAACTATAGTATATTAAAGTATGCACTTTCAGCTTAGC
This sequence comes from Voacanga thouarsii, assembly GCA_026120185.1. NCBI lineage: Eukaryota > Viridiplantae > Streptophyta > Magnoliopsida > Gentianales > Apocynaceae > Voacanga > Voacanga thouarsii. The sequence continues at coordinate 1,970,072 of JANUWF010002419.1, read as the reverse complement.
CAGATCACCAACTTATACTCAAGTCATATGGTATAAATCTACGCTATAACAGTAGTAGTCAGGGTTTCTACTATATAGTACTTTTAGAAACCACTACTACAGGTCCAATTTCACGTATTTGAAATATGCTTATGTTAATTGGAATTCATAACAAAATAATCATATCATGATGAGATTCTCATTCTCATTATCTGGTTAAGACAACAATTTATGAGTTAAGTAACCCGTGATCCATACCTTACTATGAAAGGCCTTCATTTACATAGATCACTTATTTAAACACAATAGGTCTTTTTCAGGAAATCGTGCACAAATTAAAATGAGAAAATACAAACAATTTGTGAGAATAAAACTTCTATTAATTTAATCAAAATTATATCATAACTACAATCTTAGTGAGTATACATTCCAACAGTACATCATTAAGGGCAAAAGTTTTTCTAGAAGTGAGCTTTAAAAGAACTTTGCCCTTCCCCAAGACTTTTGCAGTTCTTAAATCTCTAAGGTAGACTACCTCACCATCATCTACTACAAGTTTGTAGGAGGAAAAAACTTCTCGATTTGCACAAATGTCTCGAGTAGCCCCAGAGTCTACCATCCATTCTTTAACATTTACCACAATGTTCTCTTGAGAAATGACTACAGCAATTACATGAACTTTTTCAACCATATTGACTTTTGGTTTAGGAGGATTGTCATTTCACATTATCTACACTATGATGCATGATGTTCTGATTTTTCACAAACAAAATAAAAGCCTTTCTTTTTCTTGAAGTTGGGGTTAGAAAGTTTAGGTTTGTAATCATGGAATTTTTTGTCGTACCGTTTGAAAGAATTTTCTTGTATCGAATTTGCCTTCAACTTCATCTTCTTTACTTTGGTAGCATTAACTTCCTTCTTGTTTGTGTCCTCAATGTTGGAGATATCAGGAAATGATTTAGCGCATATGACCAAAAGAGGTACTTTAGTCAACAGCATAACAAATGGCTGTGATGAAGTTGTGATAGCCGTAGTGGTTGCAGAACCATCTCCGTTAACAGAAACATTGGTAGCAATAGGAGTGTTAGATGAAGTCATAGTCCTTTAGAATGTTGGAAAATTTAATAAAAGCAGAAGAACAATAAAGGAAAAATAGAAGTAGAATAATGGCTTGAGTTGTAGTATCACTGTCCTAAAGGACTATTTCAACATTCCTATTAGGATTAAACAAGCCCTTCCACAAAAAATAGAATACAAGAATAACAAAAATTTCAACAAATATAACCCAACCATTTGAAAAGAAGAAGAGGAAGGTTATGTAGAAGAGAGTTTGCAAAGGGTGAAGAGAGTTTTTTTTTTTTTTTTTTTCAATGTATTGTTTGCATGGGAAAGCTCTCTATTTATAGTGAGAACCATGCAACATTGAGAAGAAAAATCAGGGAATATGTGTATGTTATGGAGAAGCTCAAAGCACATTAGCAAATTAGGTTGAGAAACATGGTGTAATACTCTCGGTCCATGAGTATTACTTGGTCAGATATCTACAAAAAAATGGAGCAGCAAAAAAAGTCAACAATTGATGCTAAGCTTTATCTTTTGAAATATTCTAACACCATGGGTATTGTGACAAGTATTTCTACGAATGGATATATTTTTAATTTTGTATTTCAGGAATTTGAAGTTTGGATGTTTTAACCTATGAATCAAATAATTAATTATTGAAGCATTAATTTAAGGATTTATTACAATTTATCCCCCATTAAGTTGGGGATAGTATCACTTTAGTACCATAAATTGTAAAAAAATGCGCTAGAGGTCCATCGACCATTAGTCAATAATGATATTGACTGACGGAAGTTACTTTTATAATAAAATGTCTATTTTATCCATACTAATTATAATATGCCCAAATTAACCATTTGAATTTATTGCAATTTGCCCCTATTAAGTTGTGAATTATGACACTTTAATATTACAAGTTGTAAAAAATGCATTAGAGGTCTATTAACTGTTAGTCAATGGCGGTATTGATTAACGAAAGTTATTTTTTTAATAAAACATCTATTTTACCTATACTAATTATAAGATGCCTAAAAAAATCCTTTAGTTGAAGGAATTTAGCACATGAAGTATTTGTAAAACTATAGTATTTTTTATAATTTTTAGTATTAAAATATCATTATCATAACTTAATAGGATAAAATGCAATAAATGCATAAACCAAAATTCCAATCAACTTTATGAAATTAGACATACTATATACAACTTTGCTAAGATCTAAATATGATGCAAATTTAAACATAATAAGCCCAAAATAAAATTACGAAATTGTACTAATACTTTCTTCAAAAAAAAAAAAGCCAAGCCAACAAAAATATTATCATATTTCCTTAGTCTAATCAACAACAAACCAAAAAAACCAATCCATTAGGTCATCATTATTTTTGTTTGTTGTTTACTAGACTAGGAAAATATGATTACATTTTTTTATGGCTTTGCTTTTTTGTGAGGAAAATATTGGTATAATTTTGTAATTTTATTTTAAGTCAATTATGTTTGAATTTGTATTGTATCCTCTAGCATCTTTTTTACAACTTGCGATATTAAAGTGTCATAATTCATAACTTAATGGGAGTAATTGTAATAAACTCAAATGGTTATTTTGGGCATCTTATAATTAACATAGACAAAATACACTTTTTATTACAAAAATAATTTTTATTAGTCAATATCATCATTGACTAACGGCCAATGGACCTCTAGTATATTTTTTACAACTTATATACTCCCTCCGTCCTATAATATAAGTCGTTAAAGATTACTTTTACTGTCCCAAATTATAAATCGATGGGGACTTTTCAAGAAGATTTTAAAACCATTTTTATATTTTTATCCTTATTTATTATTCTCTTTCCTTTTGTTTTTCTCTCATCTCTTCTCTTATTTTCAAGACATTTAAATAAGGGTATTTTAGAAAAAAAAAATAACGTCACATTATTTTTAGGAATCTTAATATATGTAAAATTAAGTTAAACGACTTATATTATGGAACGGAAAGAGTAGCATTAAAGTGTCATTATTACTCCCCACCCTCCTTAATAGGGTAAATTGCAATAAATCCTTAATTAAATAATAAAAGTATTTTTGTGTTAACTATTTTAGAACGAAAAGTAAAATTTAAATATTTTTAAAATTTTGTAAAAAGAATTCATGATTAAGAAGAATTAAAAATTTTTAAATTTTAAATTTTAGAGGTGTGAATCTGTCCGGCTTAGATCCGTCCTTTATGTTAACCCATTCAAAATTCATAATTATGTAGTAGTAAGTTCACATATGCAGGAGAAAGGATTAGCAATTTACATGAACAAAATGGCAAGAATGATAATAGATTCGATGATAATTTTCCATAAACTAATTCCACTCATATTTCCAAACATCATCCCAAAATTTTGATGCATTGGGACTCGTTCTATATTAGAGTATTTGTTCGTGTAATAAGGTAATAACTCAAGAAGTTAAAAATATTTTTATCAAATTATCAGTTTGATTTATATTTGGAAATTTGTTATATTTAGTCCCTGAACTTTTTACTTTTGGCAAATTTGGTCCTTCTTTTTTGTTTTCAACCTTTTAGATCTCCTATCATTTTTTATTTTTATTTTTTTTTGGTGGCAAATTAAGCCCTTCCAATTAAGTTTTGAAAAATCAATGATCGGTCAACTAGTCAACTCCAGCGTTTATCAAATATATAAGGACAAATTTGCTATCTTACTATACATCCAACTTAAAAAAAAAGAAGATAAATTAGTGAGTTTAATCACTATACTTTTTTTGTTTTGGCATAGTTGGTCCTTCTTTTTCTTTTAAAAATCTTTTTAGGTCCCTTAGCATTTTTTGCATGTACTGCTTGGTCTTTCCAACTACTTTCAGGCTAGTTAACACTCAGTCAACTATTCAATTTACTTCACTTAGACGATTAATCTCACCACCAAGACCTCCAAACCCACCTCCTACTTCATGGCCTTTGGAAAAAAAAATCTCGCACCCACAAATTTCCAGTTGCAGTTCCTAATCTTGAAGCCAACTCCGGTATTGCAAATCCCTTTCCAACGAGTTTGAACAGGGCCTAAATTTATATCAAAGAAGCTCCTTGACCCAAATCCCAATATCGAATACTCCAATAGTAACGTCTGAACTATGGTTGGATTTCAACCATAGACCCATTTGGTTTCGAAGGCCCAGAAATTGAGGAGACCTAATGGTATGAAGTTGCTTGTGGTGGTCCTCAAATATAGCGAGAATAGAAGGATGTTTAAGGATAGAAGCAGCTTGAAAAGGAGTTAAAGATGCAAAGAAGCCATGGAAGACGATGTCATATACATGGAGTATAGTGGCAGGCTCAGTGAATTCAAATATATACCAATGGTAATGAGTTGGGAATATGGAAGATATGATTTTGTCATTAAAAATGTAAAAATATATAAATAAAGGCTCACTTGATTTAGAGTTGACCAGTCAAAAGTGGTCGGAAGGACCAAATGTATAAAAAAAAAAGATAGTGGGAGGACTTATAAAGTTAAAAAAACGAATAAGGACAAACCATATCAAAATAAAAAAGTCTAGAAACTAAACTCATCAATTTATTTTTTATTTTAGGTGGATGTACAGTAAAATGGTAAATTTGCTCTTCTATGTTTGGTCAACATTGAAGTTAACTAATTGACCGATTGTTAACTTGCTAGAAATTGATCAAAATGACTTAATTTGCCAAAAGAAAAAAGATAAGGAACTTAAAAAGTTGAAAACTAAGGAGAGAGACCAAACTTGACAAAACTAAAAAAATTCAGGGACTAAATATAATAATTTGCTTTTATATTTTCATTTCTCAAATATATATATATATATACATTAGTTCGTAATTAGCTATTATCTTTTTCCAAAACGCCACTAAAAAAAGACGGTTTCGTTGCGTAAAGGGAAAGGGATTGGTAGTCAATTTTTTGAAGCCTCGTAGACAACTAATGACGGGGATTTCTCTAAACAAAGGGCAGAGTGTATCAAACTAATAAGCATCATTAGCTAAGGTGCTTAATCTATTGAGATTCAAATTGATGATGGTTCGATTTGGAGGAGTACTTAAAGTTGAAGTATCCTCTTCTTGGAATCTCTTTCCCACCCTTCGAGCGTTAGTTGCATAATTGATTTTTCGTTATCTCTGCCAAATTAAAAGGTGGGAAAAGATTCCATTCTCTACCTTTTTCACAAGAATTCTTCATCTGCTTTACTTTATGTACTGTGAAGCTCAAGTTCTGTGATGTCTCTGTTCTGCAAGCAAAGGGTTGCTGATTAGCCTGTGGATGCAACCAATAGTTTGGGTGAGACATTTATATGAAAAAATAAATAAACAAACAAATAATCTTATAGTCAATAATTTGAGTGAGACATTCTTAAATAAAATAATACTAAATAATTAATGATATATTCATAGGCGATTGGTCATTTTCATTCCTAACCAAATATTTGAAGTTTTGCCATAACTATGTGTTTAGTATACAAGAAATGTGTTTGGATAGGATTTGTTCTAACATCATTCTCGATTTTTATAGGCTTATCTTCCATGGAATGGAAGAATTGGCTACCTTCTTCTTTCTTCTTCTACACATCATCATCCTTTTTTTATACAGGAGGGGGGAGGGGGGGGGGGGGGGGTTCGGGGGTTGTAAAGAAAAAAGGTTGTGTATATTCGAGTAGGATCTTCTTGAAGCATCATTGTTTTTCATTTCCTTTCTTCCTAGTTTCCAATCATATGAAAGAGACACATACAGAATCCGAGAAGAAGAGAACATATCATTAACCTCACTACAGCAGACAACTATTTTCCTTTCCAATCTTTGTTTTTGGAATCTGGATGATTCAAGATTTTACCCTTACACAGACAAAATGGCTCAATATGGGGATTTTCTTGGTATAGATAAAGTTTTATTTAGACTTAGATTGCAGTTTAATAAGTGCTAGTGCACAGTAATAATCAATCTATTTTTTCTTTTTTTAGAGAGATAAATTATCTTATACTTTCATCGTGGTGTTATGGTTCGCACTACGATGATCAGAAAACAAAGACACCTAAAGGGACGACAGGTGTTAATAAAGTTTAATTTGTGCTTAAGGTTTAATTTGGTTGGACTGTTTTATGGAAGTAAATAAGGAGGAAAAATAAATATAGAGGTAAATATCTCATTTATCTCGCTTGGTTGGATGTAGATGTGGAGGAGAAGTAAATTAGGAAGGGATACCCTCCACATCAGCATTTTCTCCCCTCCCAATTTGGAAGGATTGGAAGAGATAAAATAAAGTGAGAGTAATAATGATAATATTGACCACATTTTTAACATTAAAAAATTTAATAAAATAGATAAAAAGGGATAAAATAGTAAACTAAATTAATTTTTCTCTCTTTTTTTCCCTCTCCTTCCGTTCATATTTTCACTCCAACCAAACAGGATAAGAGTAAATATATTAATTTCTCCTAGTGAAAGTAAAATGTGTTACACCTCCTCCCCTTTTCTCTCTCCCTTCCCTTCGCGAACCAAACCAAGCATAAATGTGAGAACAAGCACCAATGGGCTAAGCCGAGGTGTTAAAAAGGTTAAATGGCACCAAAATATTCACTCTCTTTGTTAGTTATCGAGTTTGCAAGAAGTTAAGTGGTGTCAAAATAGGTAATTTGTGACAATAGAATAACACATAAAATAATTTATTTTAAAAAAATATTGAGAAGAGAAGAGATATATGAATTAGACTCACAATTTTATTAGTTAGCGAACAAAAACTCATTCGAGTTCGTTCGCATTTAAATAAAGCTAATTCATTTAATGAACAAACAAATTCGAATAAAATATTACATTTGTTTATTAATCGAATGAACTAGAACATATTCACAAATATATTTACAAACACATTCGAACGTTCGTAAACATATAATATATTTTTAAAAATTAATTATATTATATGTATTATATATTTTTATAATATTATATATTTTAAATATTAGTTAAGGTTATTACTATACCGCTTTGACCTTACTTCTAATTAATTAGGATTTAGATTTGATTTTTTAATGAATTTTTTATTTTTTAAAATTTTAAAATAAAATTGTAAAATAAACGAGCGAACAATTCGAATTTAAACATTAATCGAGATTTTCGAACTTAAACGAATACGAACATTATCAAATAATAAACAAACAAATTCGAAAACGAACTCGAGTTCAATTAATAAATGAATTAACTCAAACAGTATTCGCTTATATTCGAATTCAAACTCAAAATTTTAATACTCAATTCGTTCGTATTCGAATACATCTCTAATTTTCTCATGTTCAGATAGATATGTTGGTAGATGCACGAAAAATAGGTGCAATCCAGCAATATCAAAAAGGTTACGAATCACGAGTGCTAACCGCAGCAAAGCATCTTTAAATATAAATATTTTTACCGTACAAATAAATATTTATATTTATAATTTAAAATATCTAAAAAATAAATAAAATTGATTGATTAACAATTTTATTAGCATTTGTCAAAATTTTCTTTCCCTTCCCCTCCCCTAGGAATTGAAATTAAATACAACTTTCGTTCCACTAAGATCGATAGCTTCACAGAATTAAAATTAGTAGATACAAGCAAAGATCTTATACAAAAGTCAAAAATATAATAAATTAAAATATAAAAAAAATATGTAGGACAATAAGAATTTTGCATTAACTTTAAACATATAAAAATAATTAACAATGAGGATATTAGCTTTTTATAATATACTCCTTCAATTAAAAATATGTCACATTAGGTTTGAGCGCACAGAAAAATCTATGGACTTTCAAGTGAATATGACTACAATTGCACGTAATTTAACATTTAATAATAAGGAATGGTAAGATAATAATAACAAAAGTAAAATTAAAAAAATAATAAATGTCTTCTTCAATCTTTAAAATAATATGTGGGTGCAGACACTCAATCTAAATCAAAACTAATTTGAGTAAAAAATTTCAATTTAAATAATTTTTATTTTTATAAAAAACTATCATCTACATATAAAATATATCATATTCTCAACTAAGCATTAGTCTCACATATTTTTTATTTTTTATTCAGGTTAAACAAAATCTTCTCCAAAAATTGCAATTCAAGTGTACCCGTAATTTGAAGAAAATTATTTTTTTAATGTGACTTCTATTTTAATCAAAAAGTGTATAATAAACTAAATATTTTTTTTAAAAAATAAAGTATCAAATTATTTAAATAATAAATATGTTATTTTTAGTGAAATACAAAGATCTTACAACATACGAGGACAGTGGTAGGGTTTTTGATCGAATAGGGCCGAAAACCCACTGGAACGCTATTTGAGGGGCGAATAGGAAGGTGGCGGTTAAGTGGGGGTACCTCGCATTCACAAAATGCGAGGCTCCCCGACATCTCGCATTCTATGAATGCGAGATATGCTCCTACAGAATTCTCATGAATTTCGTAGAATTTGAGGTGCATTTAATGCACCTCGCAAATGCCAATTGTAAGATGCTGCCAACCTCGCAAAAAGCATTTGCGAGATTGGTCCAATTCATGCATTGATTTTTTTTTTGTAATTTTTTTTTTTTACTTGTACGTACTCCTCCTAAAAGCATTTGCGAGATTGGTGCTCCCATTCACCAATTCATGCATTGATTTTTTTTTTTTTGTAATTTTTTTTTTTTTACTTGTACTCCTCCCAAACTGCGAAATTTTTTTTTAATAATTTTTTTCTCACTTTTTACAACAAAATATATTTATTTTTTTTAATTTCTTTTTTTATTGTAAAAGAAATTAATATAAAATAAATTTTAATCATTACAAGTAATATACATATATTTATTATAATTAATTTTATTTACATGTACATGTTTTGAAATAAATTTTTATTCATATTTTTAATTTATAATATTTAAGTATTCATTAAAAAATTAAAAATTTTTAATTTTTAATTATCTAAACATACTAAAAATATCTTCTTTTTTTTATTGGAACTAGTTTATCATTTTTTGTGACTTGCTCCTCTTATTTATTTATTTTTCTGACTAGTTTATCAAATGTGATTTGTGAAGTATGCATTTTTATTTTTTTTTAAATTTTTTTTATCTTGCGAATGTGAAAATATGTACATATAAATAAAATTAATTATAGTAAAAATATGTATATTACTTGTAATGCTATCTTTAAATTCAATAGCATGCATTTTTACTTTTTTTTGGTAATTTTTTTCTCACTTTTTACAACAAAGTATGTTTATTTTTTTTTCAATTTCTTTTTTCTATTGTAAAAGAAATTAATATAAAATAAAAATTAATAATTTAAATTTAATCATTACAAGTAATATACATATTTTTACTATAATTAATTTTATTTATATGTACATATTTTGAAATAAATTTTTATTCATATTTTTAATTTATAATATTTAAGTATTCATTAAAAAATTAAAAAATTTTAAATTCTTAACTATCTAAATATACTAAAAATATCTTCTTCTTTTTTTATTGGAATTAGTTTATCATTTTTTGTAACTTGCTCCTCTTATTTATTTTCTATTGAATTTAAAATCTCTACTATAATCATCCGTTCATTTTTTTTTTTTTGTAATTTTTTTCTCACTACTTACAACAAAATATGTTTTTTTTTTCAATTTCTTTTTTCTATTGTAAAATAAATTAATATAAAATAAAATTTAATAATTTAAATTTAATCATTATAAGTAATATACATATTTTTACTATAATTAATTTTATTTATATGTACATATTTTGAAATAAATTTTTATTCATATTTTTAATTTATAATGTTTAAGTATTCATTAAAAAATTATAAAATTTTAAATTCTTAACTATCTAAATATACTAAAAATATCTTCTTCTTTTTTTATTGGAATTAGTTTATCATTTTTTGTGACTTGCTCCTCTTATTTATTTTCTATTGAACTTAAAATCTCTACTATAATCATCCGTTCATTATTATTATTATTATTATTATTTTGTAATTTTTTTCTCACTACTTACAACAAAATATGTTCATTTTTTTTCAATTTCTTTTTTCTATTGTAAAAGAAATTAATATAAAATAAAAATTAATATACTAAAAATATCTTCTTCTTTTTTTCTTATATTGGAACTAGTTTATCATTTTCTAAAAATATGATCATAACAAGTAATATCTGTATTTTTACTACAGTTAATTTTATATATATTAAATTTTGAAATAAATTTTTATTTGTAGTTTAATTTATAATATTTAATTATTCGTTAAATAATTATAAAAATATAAATTCTCAACTAGCTAAATATACTAAAATTATAGTGTCAACTATTTAATTAAATATCAATTATCTAAATTTCACAATCCCCTTACATTTCATAATCAAAATAATTTATAAATTAACTGAATTCAGATAATGTGTGAAATATTAAAATTCTAAAAAAATCATTTAAAAAATTTGTAGTTTAATTTATGGGCGATATCACTTTCCTTCTAGGATATGGGCCAAATTTGTGAAGAATGAGTTGAAAGGAAGAACACACCGTATACTGGCTTTTTACCGAGATCGTGGAATTTTTTATAGCGGCTTTTTACCGCATCGTGAGCACGAAAAGGGAAATAACTCATACGAGGTTGATATTGGGGCCAGGAAGTGCAGCTGTTGCAAATAAAAAATTTATGGAATATCTTGTTCGCACGCGTTTGCAGCATGTCAGCAATTGGGGTTGAATCTTGAAGACTTAGTGTCATCAGAAAATACGACACTGTCATATAGGATGACTTATACAACACAGTTCAGGCCCATTCCACACGAGGATTATTGGCGTAATCCTGGCTTTAGCGTGGCCCCGTTTACTCACCGTTTCAAGAATCGTCAAAGGGGTAGATTGCGGACGTCACGTATTCGGAATGAGATGGATGAACGTAATCCCGATTCACCACCTCGTTGCGGCGCCTGTCATCGCAGCGGACACAATAGGAGAAATTGCACTCACGGCGATGTACAATAAATGCGACATCTATTTAAGTTTTATATTTAGATAGTTAAATTTGTTTAGATACATTACTTTATTTGTAAACTTAATTTTTAATATTTGTTATACAGCTTGCATTAAATTATTTATCTTTACTTTTGTATTTATTTTTTTGTACTTAATTTGATGCATTAAAATAATTTATTGACATTTCGAAATATATATATAAGCTGATTCGATGCATCGGATATTGTACCTGGGCAATGAAGGCTATCAAAATGCGGATGCTACGGGTAGACAGGTGTTTGCATCAATAACAGATCTCGTTATGCGTTCGTTGACCACCGCTGGTGAGGCAAGTCGTCTGAACCACCCGCCTTATGAGCTAGCTAGACGAAGTTACACTGCTCAACCAATACCTCCGATCCCGCAAGAAGTCAATCGCGGAGTTCCCCCGGTGCGGAGAGGGGGTAGACGGGCACGTAGACGTGCTGTACCTGATATTCCTATGTAGGATCACTACTCACCAGTACACGATTATGAACAAGGTGATCCTGTAGAAGTTGAAGATAGACAAGCTGATTTCATTACTCCACAGCACCTAATCTTCGATACTAGATACTTATCTTCAGCTGATGATTTTGATGCCGGCCCTTCTTCTGGATGGTCTCAGATACGACACAGACATTCTATAGATATTCCCGGTCCGTCTCACCATTACGAGCAAGGTACAATACAACCGGAAGAGCCACCTGAAGAAGAACAACAATAGCCTCGGAGACGAGTTCAACCTCCAAAGAACCGTTGAGGATTTCATTGTGGAACTAGCTTCCATCCTTTTTTTTAGATTATTTCATGTGTAATAAATTTTATTATTTGTAATATTAAAGACAAATATTGAGATTGTAATTTTTTAAATGATTTTTTTAGAATTTTAATATTTCACACATTATCTGAATTCAGTTAATTTATAAATTATTTCAATTATGAAATGTAAGGGGATTGTGAAATTTAGATAATTGATATTTAATTAAATAGTTGACACTATAATTTTAGTATATTTAGCTAGTTGAGAATTTATATTTTTATAATTATTTAACGAATAATTAAATATTATAAATTAAACTACAAATAAAAATTTATTTCAAAATTTAATATATATATATATATATATATAATTAACTGTAGTAAAAATACAGATATTACTTGTTATGATCATATTTTTAGAAAATGATAAACTAGTTCCAATATAAGAAAAAAAGAAGAAGATATTTTTAGTATATTAATTTCTTTTACAATAGAAAAAAGAAATTGAAAAAAAATGAACATATTTTGTTGTAAGTAGTGAGAAAAAAATTACAAATAATAATAATAATAATGAACGGATGATTATAGTAGAGATTTTAAATTCAATAGAAAATAAATAAGAGGAGCAAGTCACCAAAAATAATAAACTAATTCCAATAAAAAAAGAAGAAGATATTTTTAGTATATTTAGATAGTTAAAAATTTAAAATTTTATAATTTTTTAATGAATACTTAAATATTATAAATTAAAAATATGAATAAAAATTTATTTCAAAACATGTACATGTAAATAAAATTAATTATAATAAAAATATGTATATTACTTGTAATGATTAAATTTAAATTATTAAAATTTATTTTATATTAATTTATTTTACAATAAAAAAGAAATTAAAAAAATAAACATATTTTGTTGTAAAAAGTGAGAAAAAAATTATTAAAAAAAAATTCGCAGTTTGGGAGGAGTACAAGTAAAAAAAAAATTACAAAAAAAAAATCAATGCATGAATTGGTGAATGGGAGCACCAATCTCGCAAATGCTTTTGGGAGGAGTACGTACAAATAAAAAAAAATTACAAAAAAAAAATTAATGCATGAATTGGTGAATTGAACCAATCTCGCAAATGCTTTTTGCGAGGTTGGCAGCATCTCGCAATTGGCATTTGCGAGGTGCATTAAATGCATCTCAAATTCTACAAAATTCATGAGAATTCTATAGGAGTATATCTCGCATTCATAGAATGCGAGATGCCGGGGAGCCTCGCATTTTGTGAATGCGAGGTACCCCCACTTAGCCGCCACCTCCCTGTTCACCCCTCAAATGGCGTTCCAGTAGGTTTTCGCCCCTATTTGGTCAAAAACCCGACAGTGTACGCATTGCATCGTTGATTGAAACAGCAGAACCTTATCCATAAGAAACCAATCTTCAGAGCTTAGTCATATATTTGGGCAACTTGGTTGAAATTTGAAAGATGGGGTCCTCATTTGCTATGTTTACAAAGAACACGTATATAAAGATTTGAAAATATTTATTTTAAAGAAGTACAAGCGTTGAATATAATTTAATATGTTTACAAAAAATACATATATGAAGATTTAAAATTACTTATTTTTAAAAAATACAAGCGTTGAATATAATTTAACATGTCACGAGAAAAAATGAAATTTAAAATTTATAGATGTACAAATTTCATAATTTACAGCTAGATTAGGGTTTAATTATATATATATATATATATATATATATATATATATATATATATATATTGTGGCAGAAGAAGTTTTATCCAGAATCCACATGCATGTTTTCCACTACAAGTAGATTTTCTTGTCAATCTTCATAGATGATTGTAACTTGTCTTTATCAGCTGTTATTAGACCTAACATTATTTGACTAATGGATGTTATTTTCAAATTCTATATTTCACCTCACTTTATTGGTTGCATTGACGTTTTTTTTTTTTTTATATTATTATTCTCTCTATTTTAAAATATTTATTATTTTTTAAAAAATTTATTTTAAATTATTTATTATTTTATAAAATAAAAATATTTTTTATTTTTTCTAATTGTATTATTGTCATTTATTACTCCAAATTATATTATTATTTGATTTTAAAATTTCAAATAATTTTTATAATTTTCAATAGGTATAATATAATCTTTTTTAAAAAAACTTTACAGATATTAAAATTATCTTAATTTGTATCATCTGTGTAATGGTAACAAACATTTTAAAATAAAAAGAATAAATACAATTTTTGAACCATTGATATTTCATAAAGTGCCAATTATAAATTTCCCTCCATTATAGAACACAATCAATGTTCCAAAATGCATTTCGAAACAAAATTTATTTTAGGATTTGAATTTAGATATAGGTCGTCTCAATGGTTGGAAAAACATGTTTTAACTCAAAATCACATTTGAACAAGAAAATTAGTGTTTGATTGAGACACATTTCCAAACTCATGGTTCAAACTTTTAGAGTGATCCATAATGAAATAAATCGAATGAATATAAGCTACAACGTATAATTGATTATTGTAGTTAATAATATACTATCGACCACTAGTAATTCAATTTTGGAATAATTTTTATCAATTATATTAAAATTTTCTACTATTTACAGGGACGGATACACATGTCATGTTGCCCGGCGGGGGGATTCCAAGGCCCCCTTTTTTTATAATTCTTATTAATTAGATTATATTAAATATAGGTTATAAAATATTTGTATTGTTGGTCCTTCTTAACTTTTTTTAAATTCTTACTAATTATAATATATTAAATTATAAATTAGAAAATATTTATATATATATTATATTATTGAGTCATTTATAAATCCATTAGACATTATATTTTTTTATATTTATTAAACTTTAAATTTTTAATATTTATTAATCCATCAAAAAACTTATTTGAAACATTTTTATCTCATTTAGTTATTTTTCTCGACTCTCTTTCATTAACTGCACAATAAACAATTCTTTTGTTCCGCTATAAATTTTTAATCTTCCAAAATTTTTATTGCCCTGACTATTTATCTTTAATGTGTGACAACTTCAAGACTCTTTTATTATTTTAAAACACATATTCTGATTGTCCAAAATGTAATTCCACAATCCAAATTACATTATGTTCCTTGTTGAGTCGATTAAACTCAAACTTGTTGCTAAAGACCTTCACAATTCTCTCCCAAATTCTACGTCTGCAGCCAACCACTGATCATTGTTGAATTAACATGCCACCTTACCTTTATAAGTAAGTGGGATGACTACGGCAACTTCCTTTGGATATAATTATAGTCGGAGTTTTCTTTCTACGCCGTGAAAACACTATGTATATATATATATATATATATATATTGAAAGATGGACCCTTAGAATGGACCTGGCTGGCTATGGTCATCTATTGCTGTTGCCTTGTCTTGTTCGTTATCTAAGGATATTGCAGCAGCAGCAATATCCATACACTTGTCTGAAAATGCATGAAATGAAATGTCAAGCATAGCAAATTAATATATAATATATATGTGCATGCAGCGTACGTATGTTAACTTCGTGAATACAAATCATCCGAAGGAAAATAATGAAAATTACAGAGAAAACCAATAAAAAAGAAATTTAGCAGAAAAGGAATTAATTTAATAAAATTTTATGTACAGAGCAGAGGATATATATAGCTCCATCCATCTGAAATCTAACTGCTTTACATATGCCAACTGGCAAAATTAACAGAAAGACAATTAAATAAAAATGCCAACTGTACAAGTCAGCTATACAAGTTAGCTTCTCTTTGTTAGCCTTTGTCCACAAACATAGAAGTAGAAATTACATCTTCTTCAACAACCCCCCGCAAGCTGGGCATGGGAGGAAAAGAAGAAAGATGAAAACGAGATAACAAAGAGTGAATCAAAGCAGGGGTCAAAGCCTTAATGAATATATCTGCCAACTGCAAGGAAGAAGATAAAGGGAAAGGCTTCACACGGCCAGCTTGATATAAGTCCCGAATAAAGTGACAATCCAATTCAATATATTTGGTGCGTTCATGAAAATTAGGATTTTCGACAAGATAGACAGCGCTCCAATTATCACAAAAGAGAGAAACAGGTAAAGGATCATCAAGAAGTGCAAGAAGCCATTGCAGCTCACAAACAGATTGGGCAAGGGCTCAGTATTCAGCCTCGGCGGAGCTGCGTGACACAAGAGATTGTTTCTTAGACTTCCATGAGACCAAAGCGTGCCCAAGAAAAATGTAGTAACCAGTAACGGCCCGGCGTGTATCTACACATCCACCCCAATCAGAATCAGCAAAGACTTGAAAAGTCATTAGATTAGCAGCAGCAAAATAAAGGCCCTGTTTAGGAGATTGTTTGAGATATCGAAGAAGACAATAGGCTGCTTGCATATGCAGAATAGTAGGACAAGCCAAAAATTGGCTAAGTTGCTGCACAGCAAAATTGATATCCGGTCAAGTGTAAGTGAAATAAAGAAGACGACCAATAAGACTCCTATAGAAAGAAACACCAGGAAAAAGATCAGAATCTCTAATGCTGAATTTATGTTTGGGATCAATAGGTGTACTAACTGGTTTGCATCCCAAATAGCCATGATCTTCAAGCAATTCAAGAGCATATTTTCACTGAGATAAATGGATTCCAGTAGGAGTTCTGGATATTTCAAAACCAAGAAAATAGTGAAGTTCCCCCAGGTCCTTGATCTTAAAAGCATCATGGAGATAAGTTTTAACAGAAGAAATGGCAGCAAGATCACTGCTAATGACCAGGACATCATCAACATATACAAGAAGAGTAAGAAAAACCTTTGAATCATGTTTATAGAACAAACTGTAATCACTTCGAATTTGAACAAAACCCATATCAAGAAGAGATTGAGTGAGCTTAGCGTTCCATTGTCTGTTGGCTTGTTTCAAACCATATAAAGACTTCTTGAGACGACACACCAACTGGGAATCAGAAGATTGAAAACCAGGAGGAAGAGTTATGTAGACTTCCTCATGAAGATCACCATGGAGGAAAGCATTATTGATGTCCAGCTGATGAATATGTCAGTTATTCATTGCTGCTAGGGATGGCAATAGGGCCGGGTCGGATTGGGGACTAGAAATCCCAGCCTCGCCCCCGCATATGCCCCCGTATCCCCATCCCCGACCCGTCCCCACCACGGGAAAAGGCAGGGATCCCCGCCCCCGGCCCGCCGGGGACAAAATAATCCCCGATCTCGGCCTAACGGGGAAGCAGAAAAGCGGGGCCCGTTTAGGCCCGGAAATAATTATAAAGATTTAAAAAAAATTACCTCCAATATATTTTTATTCAAAATTTTTTAATCATATAGAAAACTTTTGTGGTGGTTTTCAATAATTCACGTATTTATCATATCACTAGATTAGTAAGAGTAAAATTAATAATTAATAACTTTTTTTTATTTTTCCTCTTCTTTTTTATTTTATTTTATTTTATATACATATATAATCTACCTTTACATACATATATAATCATATATAATATATATAATCTACCTATAATTTATATAGTGTGTGTATATATATGTGTGTGTGTGTGTGTGTATAATTTATATAATATGTATACATATACAACACATATATAATTCACACACACATATATATATGTGTGTGTGTGTGTGTGTGTGTATATTTATATAATTTATTTATATATACATATAATATATATATATATATATAATATGTAAAGCGGGCCGAGTTGAGGGTGGGGATTATGCAATCCCTGTCTCCGGTTGGCGGGCCGAGGAATGAAGCCCGTCCCCGCTTAAATCGGAGAATCCCCAGCCCAATCGGGTTGGGTCCCTGGTTTAAGCG
Organism: Voacanga thouarsii; assembly: GCA_026120185.1. Taxonomy (NCBI): domain Eukaryota; kingdom Viridiplantae; phylum Streptophyta; class Magnoliopsida; order Gentianales; family Apocynaceae; genus Voacanga; species Voacanga thouarsii. Next base: position 1,952,389 of record JANUWF010002419.1, on the reverse strand, counting down.
GGGAAATTGCCATCCCTAATTGCTGCAAGGGCTAACATCAACCGAATGGTGGTAATCTTAACAACTGGGGAAAAGGTGTCCAAATAATCTATACCAGCTTGTTGTGTATAACCTTTAGCTACAAGGCAAGCCTTATACCGATCAATAGAACCATGAGCTTTATACTTAGTTCTATAAACCCACTTACAACCAATAGGAGTTTTACCAGAAGGAAGAGGAACAAGGGTCCAAGTTTGATTTTGTTCAAGAGCATGAATCTCAGCTTCCAAAGCTTGGCGCCATTCAGCAGAGTGAATGGCCTGAAAATAATGTTTAGGTTCAGTATGCTGGGGAATAGTGTGAGCAAGGTTAGAAGAAGGAAGATGAGAAGAAGGAAGTGAAATAGGTTGAGAACATATGTAATCAGACAAGTAAGGAGGAGGATGAGAAAGGCAGGTAGACCGTCGAGAAGGTGGAGGCAAAGTAGAAGAAATAGTGTCCGAAGAGGAAGAAGAAAAGGGTACAGGTAACACAGGGAAAATCATAGATGTAGAGGATGGAAAAGAATGAAAAGGAAAAACATGTTTAGTGAAAACAACATTGCAGGAAAGAAAAATATCTCTGCTGTAAAAATCCAACAGCAAGTAGCCTTTAGTAGTTGTTGAATGACCAAGATAAACACATGTGTGACTTCTGACATCAAATTTAGTTCTGTGTTGACTAAGAGTACAGGCATGAGCAAGGCATCCAAAAACCCTAAGAGAAGAATAATCTGATTGTTTGTGAAACAACTGTTCATAAGGATTTTGATTATGAAGTAAAGGAGAAGGAACCATATTGATAAGGCGAACAACATGCAAAACACAATAATTCCAATAGGCCAAAGGTAATAAGGATTGAAAACGAAGAGCACGAGCAACATTCATAATATGTTGATGGTTTCTTTCAACGACCCCATTTTGCTAGGGTGTTTCGGTGCAAGAAGTTTGGTGGATTGTACCTTTGAAGAATAGAAGGAAGGTAAACTGAATTCAAGACCATTATCAGTCCTAAGGACCTTGATTTTAGCAGTAAACTGTGTTTCAACATAAGCATAAAAATGCTAGATAAGGTCACGCACTTCAGACTTGCTACGCAGTAAAAACAACCAAGTGAATCGACTATAGTCATCAACAACAGTTAAGAAATACTTATGGCCATGAATACTAGAGACTTTGTAAGGTCCCTAGATGTCCATATGTACAAGATCAAAACAGGCATTAGAAACCTTATTATGTGAAAGAAATGGTAACCTATGTTGTTTTGCTAAAGGACAAATACAACAAAACTCAGTATCATGTGGTGCGGTAATATCCCTATACTGAGTATGAATGACCTTCAAAACTTTATTTGAGAGGTGGCCTAAGCGAAAATGCCACAACAGAGATCTGCTATTGCCAAGATCTGTTGTAGCTGTGCAAGCAATGAAAAAATCAGTGGATGATAGAGGTGAGATCAAATGATAGAGACCATTGAAGAGCTTAGCTGATCCAATCCTCAGTCCATGATGAGGATCCTAGATCACACAAGTAGAATTTTTAAAAATCACATTACAATTCAATTGTTGAATAAGTTTGCTCAAAGAAATCAAATGAAACTTAAAAGAAGTAACATAAAGAACGTGCATAAAAGTGATAAGAGGTGAAAGTTTTACAGTGCCTATGTGTGAAACAATAACTTTAGAACCATTAGGTAATTGGACTACTAATTTTGTCAACAATATTGTAGGATGAAAAAGCTTCTAAAAAGGAACATATATGATTCGTAGCTCCTGAATCAAGAATCCAAGGAATTGAAAAAGTACCTGTTTCTTGAGCAGAAAAAGAAGGGGCTGAAAAGTTTGCAGAAAGACAAGTAGGTTGAGTAACAGTAGTATGAATAGAATCATTTGTCGGTTGAACTTTGATGAATTGAATGAGGCTAAGAAGTTGAGCATACTGATCCTATGTAACATAATTTTCATTAGTTCGCCCTGTGCAGATGGCATTTCCAGCTACAAAAGAGTTTGCTGCTCCTGAAGGTGTTATTTGAGTGTTGGCTCTTGTATTCATTTGTGTAATAGCATTCACTTGACTAGGACTCCCAACTGTTGGCGGCTGATTCCTTGGTTTATAGCCAATAGGATATCCATGTTTCTTGGAGCACCTGTCAATGATGGTCCATTCATACCACAGAAAACATAATATAACCTTCTGTTGGTTCCTCCTGACCGTTTTCCTTTACTGTTATTGAAAGATACACCAGCAAAAACATGATTACTTATGTCCATCAAGGGGTTTACCTCAGTATTGTTCAGTTGAGCAACATTCAGTTGGAGATTCAAAATAGAAGGATTAGTAGCAGATGAGTTCGGATTAGACAAGTTCGATAGAAGATGATTTGGTTCACCCATATTGAGTGCTGGTTTATTCATTAAGAAGGCTTGTGGTTGAACATGAAAAGGTTGTGCATTCTTTGATTGAATATTTCTCTCAAAAGTCACAGCAAGGGAAAACGCTTCACTAATAGATACTAGAGGTTTTGAAAGCAACACCTATGATTTAATCCCTCCAAACTCATCATTTATACCTTTTACTAAAGGAATTTGAAAATTTACAGAGCATGTGCAGTTGATGAAAATGGAGAACAAGAATATAATATCAAAGTATGAGAGCATCATGGTGGGTATGAAACATACCTGTTGGAGCCTTTAAAATGTGAAGATCATGGTTGAATGGTTAGAAGCTCAAGAACAGCTTCTTCCTTCCACATCCAGTGAACACCAGTGCTGCAACTTCTTCCGTTTCCGGTTCTTTCTTCCCTTCCGATGGAAAATAAGTGCAAAGCTTTCTAGTTCACAGAATATTCCCAATCGAATCCTCCGGTCGGTGAGCACACAATTGGATGAGAAGAAATGACCTCTTAGATTTTCACTCTCTTCGTTTCTGTTGGCATCCTTTGGTTTTGTATGTAAAGAAGACAAAAACCAATAGCCAGTAGAAAATCAAGAGACACGGGAGAGACAGAGAGCCAAGAGACATCCGGAAAATATATTCTTATTTTTTTCCTTTTTTTATTTTATTTTTCCACACAAAAATCCAAGAGTCATGAAATCAAAAATAATTATTTTGATAAAAATAATATTCCCGGGATTTTATACCCGAATATTATTTACAAAATAAATTTTTACTTCATCCTAAACTCTTCTAAACTGTGTCCAAAAAAATCTTATGGTCCAGGCTATTGGGCCAAAATAATATTTATTATTTTTCTTGGACCCGAAAAATCCAAAATAATAAACATTAATTATTTTTCTTGGGATTAAATAAATAACCCAATAAATAATTAATGAACCCAAATGAACTAAAAAATAATTAAACTCTAATTATTTATTTCTTGTGATTTAATTAAATAAATAACCCAATAAATAATTAAGTAATAATTACTTTCCTCTAGTTTAAGTCCCGGTAAATTTTCTAATTATTCAAACTGGACCCCGGTCCTGAATAATTAATTAACCAATTAAACCAGATAACAAATTTCTCTCCATTTATTTTATTCCAGTCTAATAATAAATTAGGCTTCCCGAATAAAATAAAACTCTCTCAATTGAGATTATTTTCTCAACCCAAAAATTAATTAGGACTTACGAGCTATTTCGAGAACCAAAAAGGACACATTGCCTTGGCTACTAAAATGACCAAAATACTCCTACTATATAAATAGATGTATTTTGCATTTTAAATATTTCCTAATATCACCATAAGGAAATATTGACCCCAAGGACAATGCTACATTAGCAGAGTCTTCAACCTACAAATAAAATAACTAAAATACCCCTCTACACATCGCCGTACATTTAGAGAGGAAGAAGTGTACTAACACCTCTCTAAAAGACGTCTACCATCCTTAGACCTCTAGTCCAATGATTCACAATTTCCTGGAGTGTTTCCGCTTTCCAAGGGAGCGACCCTAAAGCAAACATCCAAGTCACGTTTCTCAAGGCCCTGGATATTTAGATCATCCGGACAACGACAAGGGGCGATATAATATAGAAACTATCTCGTACAAGTCTGTTTTAACTAACTAGTCACACATACCCAACATACAAGTATATTGGCCATTCGATAGAACCTCAACTATAGTATATCAAAGTATATGCTTCCAACTTCACCAGACCACCAACTCATACTCAAGTCATAGAGTACTAGTCCACGCTGTAGCGGTAATAGTCTAAGTTTCTACCATATAATACTTTTAAGAAACTACTACAGGTCTTGTTCTACATATTCGAAATACGCTTATGTCATGAAGTGAGTGGTCTACTCACTAGCTAAAGGTAAGCCATTCCCCATTTGGAATTCATAACTTAATAACCTAAACATGATGAGATTCATATTCTCATCAATCGGTTAAGAACAACTGTTTATGTGTTTAAATAGCCCATGATCCATACCTTACTGTGAAAGACCTCCATTCACATGGATCACTTATTCAAACACAATGGGTCTGTTCCAAATGAAATTGTACACAAATGAAGAAAATTATTTCACAAATGATTTCCGAAAATAAATTCTTTTATTAACATATTCGATATTTTCATTAGAAAACTAGATTAAGAGGGCATACTCCCAACATTTACAAACCTAATCACCATATCACCTTCATCATTTGCTTTCACAGTGGGTATTAAATCACATCGACACTTTGGATCACAAGTGCAAATTGGTGGTGGCCTCAGACTATGCATTTCATCCCACAGAATTTTCAAATTAGTATAGTATTCATTTACCGTTAAGCTTCCTTGCTTCAAATTGAACAAATCCTCCTGAAGATCTGAAATCCTGTAAGCATCGCCTTGAGAAAACCGAGCACATAGGTCATTCCAAACTTCTGCTGCTGTGTTAAACCAAATTACAGTCTATGCTATGGCTGGGGAAACTGCATTGAGTAGTCACGACAGTACCATAGTGTTACATTGTTCCCAAGTTTGATAAATTCTCTCTGATTGATCTGGAACGGCTATCGTCCCATTCACAAATCCCAATTTGTTCTTCGAAATCAAGGCCATCCGCATTGCACAATTCCACTGATGATAATTCCTTTCTATTAATGCCGATTGCACAAGAATCAGCGAAGGACTTTCATTTGGATGCAAGTAATAAGGGCTTGATGGATAAATGTCTTGGTTCACCATGATTCGATTCAAAGAAGAACAGCAATTGAAACAAACAAGACGAAGAGTACCAGAATTCCGTAATCTCAAAGAAGTTAATCAAGAATCTGAATCAATTGTAGCTAAAAACGGTGGATCGAAGCCCTGGCAATGTTCTGCTCTGATACCATGTTAACTTTGTGAATACAAATCAACCGAAGGAAAACAATGAAAATTGCAGAGAAAACCAGTGAAAAAGAAATTTAGCAGAAAGGGAATTCATTCAATAAAATTTTGTGTACAGAGCAGAGGATATATATATAGCTCCACCCATCTGGAATCTAACTGCTTTACATATGCCAACTGGCAAAACTAATAGAAAGACAATTAAATAAAAATGCCAGCTGTACAAGTCAGCTATACAAGTTAGCTTCTGTTTGTTAGCCTTTGTCCACAAACATAGAAGTAGAAATTACATCTTCTTCAACAACGTATACAACTGGATAGTTGATACAGATAGAAGTTAGGTAGGTAGGGGGAAAAAATTAATTTGGGTTTTTTTTTGGGGGGGGGGAGAAAACATTTTAACTTTGTTTATTACTTTTTTTAAACAATATTTAACTCCTTTTGTATAGAAAATGAAGATTTTCTAATGTTGTGATCTTTTTATGTTGAAAAAAAAATTATTGCATGCATTTCCTATTGGTAACATAAAAAATATTGAAGAAGTTGGAGGGATTCTTAAGATTCATTCTTGTTAAATAAATATACCAAATTCATGTTGAGTGCCTCTCAATATAAGAAGAGAATTTTTAAAAGAATGTCTTCAGAGATATGAAGAATTTGTTATGTATATGTGTATATATATTATTCATGAGACCACAATGTGACTTCTCACAACAATGAAGTATATAGTTTTTAATATCTATTTTATACATTTGAATTATGAATTAAATATTGAACGGTTAATTTATTATATAAATAATAATTAAATTACAGTAGTTAATATATATATTAAACTTAAAAACTTTCATGAGCCATGCATCTTAGTTCTAGAAGTATATCCGTAATATATTTTTCTTTATGGGGATATGATTTTGCACATCTTAAAGCAATACTTTTTTTTTTTAATGACAAATGGTTTTGTCTTCTTTGAAATCAATTATTATGGTATATTATTTTACTTAAAGAATTCATCATTAAGAGGGCCACAAATTGACACCGCGCCCCCCCCCCCCGGCCCCAAACCTTGACAATCTCCCAGTAACTGTGCACAGATCAATAGAGAAAAGTATCCACAAATGAGCCAAAAATAATTGAAGAGCAAAAGAAAACGTCATACTCCAGCCACTAGTCTAAAATAAAACGTACTAGAGAAAAGCATTAGTTGAGCCAAAGGTGAAATATTCTTTTCGTCAAGTTTAGGGCCTGTTTTGTGTAAAAGATCATAGACTTCTACTGTATCAAATTAGATTTGAATATTTTATTTTAATTTAATAAAAATTTTAAAAGAATATTTAACTATAAGATTAATTACTACAATATCTTTATTAATTGAAGACGTAGATAAATGAAACAGATTAATTGTATAACTTAAAAAAATAATACGTTTATTTTTAAAAAGTAGGAAAATTCATTTTCAAATATTTAAAAATAAAATATAAATATTCAATTATAAATAGAGAAAATATTTGTTTCCTTAAATGAAACAACATGACCAAATATATAAGAAAACCTATGTTAGCTAAGGGGATTTGCTAGGCAACAGTCATATGCTTTCCTGTATAGAAGAAAGAGTTCGGGAATTACAAAATATCGAATTATGAAAATGCATTCAATTATTACCAAAAAAGGTTTAATTGAGTTTTGAGGAATTAAGGAATTTAGGCTAAAAGGCAATGTAAATGGAACGCCCAGGTAGACTTAACCGTCCTGTGTGATAGGAACCGAAGAGACTTTGTTCGCCTTTGGAATTCTTTCCTTACTTCAAGAAGAGACTTTGTTTAATTATAGTTTTTTTTAATGATTAATAATTTATTTATAAAAAATTTTAAAAAGGGAGAATATTTTACAGTTGTATTTATATAAAAAGAAAAAAAGAGAGAATATTTTACAGTTGAGTTAACAAAAACATTTTCACATGTTGAAGAAACTCAAAAGCATATTTCATATAAAATAGACAGAGTACAAAAATCGACTAAGTGATTATTTGATAATTCAATTAAATATTTAAATTTATTTAATTAAAAAAAATTTGAGAATAAATATTATTAAGTGTTTAATTATCTTTGAGCATTTAATAATAAATTTTTTTATTATTTAATTTATTAAAAACATATTAGAGTTGTGTTATAAATTTAAAATAATATGAAAACTATTTAAATTTGAAGTTTGAGTATGAATTCAATCTCCGTAGACGGCATGCAATGAAAGTTTTTTTTTTTTTTTTTCTTTTGCTAGATATGCATTGACAAGTTAATAATCCAAGTTGTATGATATAACTTGTTAATGTACGTAGTTTAGAGTCCACAATCCATACAAATATTTCTGGTATACTCCTAACAAAATTTCCCCAATTTCGAACTCTTCCTACCCACTACTTCACATAATTATAATTAATTAATAATTACAAAATCAGCAAAATAATAATAACTTTCAAATTACAAACTCATTTAATTATTATTTTTATTTAATTTAAAATATAATATAATATAATATTATAATTATTTTAATTTTCAAATTCAAACTTCAACTCAATTTTAAAATTTAGTATTTAAATATTTTTAAACTTTTGTTTTCAAACTTCAACCCTAACACAATTAACTGCCAATACTCATAAATAGTCAAATCAAACTTCTATACTATTTGTCTGCCATGGACCAAATTCTAAATTATAACTCCATTGTATAAATCTTACTCAAATTATCAAACGAACTCTAAATAATAGGAAATTTAAATAATCTTAGGAAACGAATAGGCGTCACATGTGATTTAGAACTTGAATATGGCAGGGGCTCTCCTAGTTTTTTTTTTTTTTTTTCCTAAAAGTTGTTGGAAAAAAAAAATCAGTACCTATTCTTTGGCCCATTCTCTCCCCTACTCTCTCTTCTATTCCTATGCAACTACTATATGTCTATTTTATTTTTTTTTAAAGTAATAATATAATACATGATAGTTTTACATATTAATAGATGAGAGAATGAGATAGAGAATTTTAAAAGAAAAGTCACCTATCGGATCATTTTTAGAAAAAAATTAAAATAAAAATTATTGAAAATAATTTAAAATAAATTTGAACTTGAAAAAAAAAACACTAAAGCAAACCCCAAGGTTAAACGAGTAATTGAACACACAATTGCAAGGGAATTATAACTATAATCCGGTGGCAATCCACGTCTTCTCTCCCAGTCAGCCCATCAAGATCAAGAAGAGCCTACTATATAGTAGGTCCCCTTTACTGCTTCCCACCATCCCATTAAATATTGCCGTTCTGGTATATGGTTGGAGTAGAGAATTTGAGTGTTACGTTCTTCTAACCAGAGATAGCTACCAACCTCCCAATTTCACAAAAGCCATTTTTGTTGGGGGGGCCTTTGCATATGGTAATCAAGCACGGAAGCGTGGGGTTCAAGTCAAACTCTATTTGGGTTTCTCGATTTTTTGTGAAAGTGCTACAGTTGTGGCGCTTGCTTTCTGCCAAGTTGCAATACCCTATGCCATCTATGATCCCACAGTATCCAAGTTTCGAGAATTTCTAAAGAAAACGCTACTATCTATCTGCGCCAGCGCCTCGTAGATATTCTCCGGTCTCCGTCTCAGGCTCAGTTTATATTACTACGACTTGTAAAGTGGACAAGAGCGTTGTTCTCCTTCACCGTCTTTTGCCGTCTTTTTTCTTGTGTGCAGTTGTTTTCAAGATTTTTCTTCCCGGGTTTGCTTTGGAATCTCTGGTTTTTTGTTTGGATAGATTGGGGGTGTTGTGAAAGAAGACTTTGGAGGAGTTAGTTGGATGGGAATTGAGGGAAGTAATAGTGATGAGGAAGTCTTTTAAGGATTCTCTCAAAGCGCTTGAAGCTGATATTCAACATGCCAATACCTTGTATGTGCAAACAAATCCCTATTGTCATCTCTTCTTTGTGTCTGGTTATTGTTTGTATGCTTGTTTTCCACCTTGATCCCCCCTTTTTAGCATAATTGACACTGTGGTGGAATTGCAGATTGTACCTTTTTTAGGTTGTGTTGGTTAGTCTTCCTCTGTTAATCTTTGGAGAAGTATGGAAATTTTGTTCGTTTTCTCTTGATTGCTCTGTCTCTGCTGTAAACAAATGGTCTTGTTCAGTTTCTCTGAGGCATTGGGTCTGTTGTTAATTTACTGCAGAACAAAAGCTTTTTATAGCTCTGCTGCTCTTACTCTGTGTGGGAGTGTCATACTGAAAACAGGGTTTCCTTCTTTCTTAAGATATTTTAATATGGTATCAGTAAAATGCATTCTGCTGTGGGTTGGGGTGAAGATTTGGGTTTTACCGGATAGTATCATGACTGTATTTCTCTTTCTTCTCTCCTCATCTCTTTTGGTCCAGCACAGCTGCACAGTTATTTGTCTTTGTCATTTTCTTTTTGTAAGATATTTTGTTCATTATGTTCTTGCACTATCACTAGAAGAAAAATCTAATCTTTAGTTATAGTAGTCCGGACCACAAATTGTGCTTGTTTTCAAGGAGGAAAAATGCTGTTGGGTAGGGGGGTTATCTCGGATTTGAAGTTATTTCACTTATTGATGGATATTGAGTATAATGGATGCAAAAGCAATGCCTCAAACTACTGACTAAAGTGTATCCCTTTTGGTCCAACACAGGGCTTCTGATTATCCTAGGGAATATGACAGTGCTTGCCTTCAGATGAGACTGTCGTATAGTCCCTGTGCTCACATTTTTCTGTTTCTTGTCCAATGGACTGATTGTCACCTTGCTGGAGCTCTTGGGTTGATCAGAATACTAATATATAAGGTTGGATTTTATTTTCAACTATAAAGTTTTGAAACATTACTCTTCTTTTTCATGGGATCAAGAGGATGATATCTGACTGCAGGCATATGAGGATGGTAGGACGACAATGTCTGTTCAAGAAAGGAAAGCTAGTATAAAAGAGTTTTATGGTAAGTCGATATTAAGAATAAGAAGTCAATGCTTCGACTTGGAAAATATGATTTGTTTTAAGGTATGAAAACATAAGATATTTCTGTGCTATCCTTCCTTAAAAGTCAAACCATTGGTTTGAAAGCTTTCTGGTGACGATCCTCAAGTGAGTTCTTACCAAGCTTAGTTGAAGCAGGTGTAATATTCCCCTCCTTATTGCAACTTCAAAGGGGAATCACTGATGTTGAAGACCGAAAACAAAGAGAGATCTGTGCCACTAAGTACAGAAGAGGAGACGGGATGGACAAGGGTAAATTATCAGAAATTGAAATGGAAAGAGAGGAAGAATGTGGAATTTGCTTGGAGATGAATACCAAGGTTGTCCTGCCCGGCTGCAACCATTCTTTGTGCATGAATTGCTACAGAAACTGGTAAGCAAACCATCAAGCCCTTTGCTGACCTGAAAAAATAAATTTCAGTTTTGCTTCTCTTCAGTGAGGAAAAATCACACGTTCGAAAATACTTGTATGATGATTTATAACTTGAAATTTAAATAATTCATATATCATAGGACACACTGTTTCCATGCCAACAATGTAATCCGGTAAATGAACCAAGACACACGAATGTGTATTACAGCAACGTAATCCTGCATACCTATGAAGTTGTGTCCCTCTGGAAAGAATGTGCTAATATATCTAGAGCTGTCCTAGGCCTTTTTCAGAAGAGCAGAGCTAGAAGTTATGTGGCAACATCTCTTGGAAGCAATGTTACCCAACTTTTGTATATTGACATGGAGCAGATAGCTTTCTAAGCTTTTAGAGTTTTGAATTGCTCCCACAGCCTTTTAAATGACCAGGTTGGAAAGTGTTGCAGAAGGAGAAGATTCTTTTCTACTTAACTGAACGAGATTGAAACAATACGAGTTTATCTGTCTCCAAGATTCTGTTGTGGAATTTTGGGCTTTCCTGCTCATCTTATTAAGTTATCAAGATCGACTTTTCTGTAGCCAAAACATGTGTTTTCCTTTTCTTCCCCACCTCCCCATCCCCCTCCCCCTCCCCCTCCCCCTCCCCCTTTTATAAAAAATATCTTCCTCTGTTCTATTGTCACATTTGTCTGCTTCAACTATTTCAGATGCATTTACTGGATGTTTATATGTTACTTTTAGGCGGGCACGGTCCCAGTCATGCCCATTCTGTCGGGACAGTCTCAAAAGAGTGAATTCTGGAGAACTTTGGATCTACACTAGTAACTGCGACGTTATTGATTTGCCAGCAATTACAAAAGAAAACTTGAAAAGACTGTTCATGTACGTTGACAAATTACCTCTCCTTGTTCCAGATCCAATGCTGATTTCTTATGATCCTAATTTCCGATGAAAGTGAAGCAGGTTGCAGTATAATGTTCTCAGCATACAGCATACAAAATTTATTTATACGCAATTGGAGGTAGTTGTTTGCCATACACAGCATTTAGAACTGTAAATACATTTTGGCTATTGTAGCTGGCATTTGAATGAAGTCTGCACTGTATTTATAACATCAAGATGCAGACACTAGACATAGTTTCATTCTTTCAATTTGTTGCATTAGTAAAGTGTCTACGGTCTCAGAGTTTAATTTGTATTTTATGATTGTCGAAATGGCAAAAGAATTGTTAGCTTCTAGCTAAACTACATACATTGAAAGGTGGATTGATAGCATCTTACTCCAGTGTCGGATGACTCGTTTGATTTCCACCCAAACGACAGAGAGACCCGTGAGCAACTTGTAGCTACCTTACTGTATGTGGTCTCTTTCACTACGCTTTCACTAGGGAATCTAGATGACACTTGTACTTCATGCTCACTTCTATTGAAGATAACCTGTCTCCCTCTTCCTAAAAGTACTTCAGTCGCCACCGTTTGTTTACACAGAGGCTTCAGAGACCTGTATTGCCATGAAAAAGGGTTTTTGACCAGAATAGGTATTTTTTGAAATTGAGCGTCGAAAGAGATAATGAAATTTGAGATGGATACCCGGTGGAAGTTGCGTCATTGTATTTAGCAGACGCGAGGTCTGCATCCCTTGAAATTCTCACTAATTCCTCAAACGCATTAAATGCTAAAAGTTCAAATTGTTTAGCTTCAAATTCCGTGCCAATTGGAATTTGGTGCCTTGTGTAGCTCGTGTCCAATAGATGTAAGGTTCTATCCCCCATTGTTTCCACCATAAAAATTTCATGCCAATTGTGAATTACACATTGTGTCCATCATTTCTACTAAACAAAAAATTGTAATTTATTTTTATTAAATTTTTAAATAATTTTAAATCTCAATTATTTGTTATATTGATTTTTTTATTTTTATGTTTGAATTAAATATTTATTATTTATTTTTATTTTTAAAGATTGACAATAATTTTTAATTTTTTTAATTAATATAAATTTTTAATTTTTGTTATGAATTATTGAAATCTTTATTAATTAGTAGAGGCTCCACTAATTATAGATTTATGTGAATTATTATAAAAGATTTTTATGGATGTCCACCATTTAGTGGAGACACCACTAATTGAGATTAGTGAAAGATGATGTATGACATGATGTATTCCACTAATTAGAGCTCTATAAATAGAGTTATTCTTTAAGCTTGTAAGATACCATCATTTTGTGAAAGAAAGATTAGAAAAAGAATTGTGAGAGAAAGAAAGAGAGAAGTTTGAAGAGAAATTATTGTGCAAAGAATAGTTAGAATTTTCTTAGTGTGTAGTGTGTAGATTTTATTCTAACACTACCTTAATTTTATAACACGTTATCAGCACGAGTCTCTACCGGTACAAAAGCCAGAATACTAAGCACGAGTTTCTGCCGTTAACAAAATCAGAAGACAGGTACGCATTTATTGATCTCTATGGCTAATCTCGGTAAACTCGAATTTGTAGCCCTTGATATTTCTAGAAAAAATTATATGGCATGGGTTCTTGATGCAGAAATGCATCTAAATGCTGAAGGCCTTAGTGAAACTATTCAAGCAAATAATAGTGCATCTGCACAACACAAGGCTAAAGCTTTGATTTTTATTCGTCGTCATCTCGATGAAAATTTGAAATGGAATATCTTACCGAAAATGATCCATATGTCCTGTGGGTAAATTTAAAAGAAAGATTTGACCGCTTGAAGATGGTCGTACTACCCACAGCACGGTATGAATGGTTGCACCTGAAGTTGCAAGATTGTAAAACCGTGAACTCCGTGATGTATAAAACTACATCTTAGTTAAAAAATTTGCGGAGAAAAAGTTACTGATGAAGTTATATTGGAGAAGATATTCTCCACTTTTCATACCTCGAATATTGTCCTACAGTAACAATATCGAGAAAAAAGGTATCCAAAATTGACAGATTTAACATGAGTTATTATTGAAAAATCATGAAGCCAGATGAACTGGCTCAACAGCACTCCCAGAAGTGAATGTTGTTGGCTCCAGCAGAAGCCATCGTTATAATCGTAGTTGTGGCAGTGGCCGTGGTTCTGGTCATGGACACACTCGATATTTCCCTTTTCACAGAGAAATATTGGCCACCTGAAGTGGAACAAAAAAGATAATAAGGGAAAAAGATATTTCCATTAATAATAAGCATCACATCTTTTATTCATATCACTAGTGTTCATATGAACTTGAGGATACATGCTTATAGTTGCTCTTTTGTAATTGAGCTGACAAATGTAAGATGAAGGTTTGTAATTGTTCTTTTTCAATATTTACATTAGAGGAAGACAAACAATTAGTAATTATGGACTTCAGCTCCTCTTTTTCGACATCCTCCTCATTTTCTTTCTCCTTTGAGCCAGCATCGAGACTAGCAGCAGAATTAGCCGTAAAATTACTGCGAAATGAGTCTTGGGATTTTATGATCTCCTTAAATTTATTATAATTAAATTTCTTATTATATTTGGCCTTGAAGCATGCTTGTCTCAATTTCCGTGTTTGGTCCTCGAACTGCGTATTAGGACTTTCTTCCACCAACTGTTTTTCACATTCCAGTATCGCAATGGCTTCTTTCAACTTCTTCTCAGCCATATGTCCTCCTTCTTCTTTATTTTGCATCTCCTGTAAATCGAAGTGATATCATCGGTTATTTACTTATAAATCTTTCATAGTTTCATACTTGCAAATTATAAGTATGTATGAGAGAGAACCTGAACATTCTTGATTATGGTCTCCAAGCTCACCAATTTCCTGTGAGGCCATCGACGAATTCCTAACTCCCTACATCTTTTCTTGAGACGGGTTATGCCAATATTCAGTTCTTTGGCTGCGCTCTTGATTGGTAGGTAAAAATACTGCAAAATTGTTTCTCTTGATAGTGTTTGGGAGTTATTGCCCTTCTTCTCTCTCTGCCTCTTAATCATCTTCTTCTCCCCAAGAATTTTGTCTGCAATAATATCTTGAACTTCGATATTATGCATTTCATGAGCACTTACTCCGACTTTGTTGCCAAGACCACTCATTATTTCTCCTAGAAAAAGAAAATAATATCAGTAAAGGTAATACCATTCAAAATCCATGTTTAAATGTATAATAACCTGGAATCATATTCTGGCTTTGTTCAAAATCCATTAGAGAGTAGAAAGGATCATGCACAAGCATATCCTCATTCAAAGGAATAGCATCAAGAGGAACAGCATCAAAAGCAGTCTCTTGTAGGGGCAGATCAACTTGGTCAAAAGCAGTATGTTCAAAACTTCCACTGATTTACATCAAAAACAAACCAAAAGAGAGTTTAATTTCATTATCAAGCACACTAAAAACAAATGGAAGCCCTCAAAGGTATCTCACCTGAAATTAGGAGGAAGCGGTTGGTTTGGAAAGGACAACATATCAAAATCTTCTGCGTTCGAATTAGGCAGAAGCGGTTGGTTTGGACAGGAAAACATATCAAAATCTTCTGCGTTCGAATTAGGTAGAAGCGGTTGGTTTGGAAAAGAAACTACATCAAAATCTGTTGCAGAAACCGAGTTAACATTTGACCATGTCTCAAATGAATTATGAGTCTCCATATCTGCTTTGTGATTTTTGTTTTTGATATTTACTAATGACTGATGACTGAGATATATATCGATATATATATATATATATATATATATATATATATGTATAAGGAAGAAGAAGAGGTAGATGGTAGGTAGAGGGTCGAAGGAGAAGAAAAGACAAGAGAGGAAGAGGAAAAGTCGGTACCGGGAAGAGTGAAAAAAAAAAAGGAGATATTTTTCTTGGCATTTCCTGCTTGTCATCATTTTCTTATATTTCTTTTCTTATTCTCTTGTGAAATCATTATTCCCTAAATTAGGGGGAGAATAGAAACAGTACAAGAAAGATCGTGATTGGACAACATTATTAAATTATCTTGATCCGCATACAAGCGCGTGTGAACTTGAAGTTCAAAAGATAATTCATTTGTAAAGCATTGCAAATCAAATGCCAGACGCTTTTGTTGACTCTAGAAGAGTAACAAAATCGCATATGCCAGCTATAAATGCTCCTATTCGAATTGAAGTTCCAGCAGAACAAAATATTATACCTATAGCTGCTGAGTCAAAAACACGCCAGAAGCGTGGCCGACCTCTTGGTTCTAAAGATAAAAATCCTCGAAAGAAAAGAGGATTAAATGATCCAGAAGATCATATTGAAGAAAAGAATGATAAAGACCAAGAGAGAACTTACGACAAAGAACTAGAAGTTGATGAAAGTAACAGTGAAATTTCTATCAATTATACCACTTCCGGTAGAAGTTGGAATCGGATAGAAACTGTTATTGATAATATATTTGCATACAATATATCTCTTGATGTTACACAGGATAGTGATGATCCTGAACCAATATCAGTTGATGAATGTCGGTATAGAAAAGATTGGCTGCAATGGAAAGATGCGATTCAATCGGAGTTAAATGCACTGACACAACGTGAAGTCTTCGAACCTGCAGTCCGAACACCAGAAGGTGTAAAACCTGTTGGCTACAAATGGATATTTGTACGAAAGCGCAATGAAAAAAGTAAAATCGTTCGATATAAAGCGCGATTAGTAGCTCAAGGTTTTTCACAAAGACCATGTATTGATTATGATGAAACTTATTCTCCTATTATTGATGCTATTACACTCCGATATCTTATCAGTTTGGCAGTACATGAAAAGATAGATATGCGCCTATTAGATGTTGTCACTGCTTACTTGTATGGAAATTTAGAAAATGATGTTTACATGAAAATCCCCGAAGGATTTCATATGCTTGAAGCATATAAACATTATCCTCGTGAAAATTACTCCATCAAGTTGCAGAAATCATTATATGGCCTGAAGTAATCTGGGCGCATGTGGTTCACACGTCTTAGTGAATATTTATTGAAAGCGGGATTTAAAAATAACCAGGTATGTCCATGTGTTTTTATTAAGAAATCTGGTTCTAAATTTGTGATATTAGCTATATATGTTGATGATATTAATCTTATTAGAACTCCTGAAGAGCTCCAAGAAACAATTGATTATTTAAAAAGAAAATTCGAAATCAATGATTTTGGTAAAACCAAATTTTGCCTTGGTTTACAAATTGAACATCTGGAGAGTGGAACATTTATTCATCAATCAACATATACAGCAAAAGTGCTAAAAAGATTTTACATGGACAAAGCACATCCATTGAATATTCCAATGATCGTCCGATCATTAAATGTGGATAAAGATCATTTCCGACCTCAAGAAAATGATGAAGAACTCCTTGGTCCTGAAGTACCATATCTCAGTGTAATTGGTGCATTGATGTATCTTGCTAATATACACGACCTGATATTGCTTTTGCTGTCAATTTATTAGCAAGATTTAGTTCTTCACTAACACGACGACATTGGAATGGAATTAAACAAGTCCTTCGATATCTCCAAGGTACAATTGACATCGGATTATTTTATTCAAATAAAACCAGTCCAACATTGATAGGTTATGTAGATGTTGATTATTTATCTGATCCACATAAAGCACGTTCTCAAACGGGCTATCTATTTACATGTGGAAATACTGCTATATCATGGCATTCTACGAAACAATCTATAGCAGCTACTTCTTCAAATCATGCTGAAATTATAGCCATTCATGAAGCAAGTCGAGAATGTGTATGGCTAAGATCCATGATTCATTATATCCGAGAAAGTTGTGGATTATTATCAATCAAAGATATTCCAACTCCTCTTTATGAAGACAATGCAGCTTGCATAGCTCAATTACGAGGAGGATATATTAAAGGAGATCGAACAAAACATATTTCACCAAAATTCTTCTTTACTCATGAACTCCAGAAGAAATGTGAAATTGATGTGTTACAAATTCGGTCATGTGATAACCTCACAGATATTTTCACGAAGACTTTACCGATTGCAACCTTTGAGAAGTTGAGATATAAAATCGGTATGCGTCGGTTTAAAGATTTAAAGGAATCATCTCATCAGGGGGAGTAATAAACAGACATATAGAATAGTGTACTCTTTTTTCTTCACTAGATTTTTTTTCCCACTGGATTTTTATCTAGTAAGGTTTTAACGAGGCATATTCTTTATGTAATGGATGGACATCCAATGGGGAGTGTTATGAATTATTGGAATCTTTATTAATTAGTGGAGGCTCCACTAATTATAGATTTATGTGAATTATTATAGAAGATTTTTATGGATGTCCACCATTTAGTGGAGACACCATTAATTGAGATTAGTGGAAGATGATGTATGGCATGATGTATTCCACTAATTAGAGCTCTATAAATAGAGCTATTCTTTAAGCTTGTAGGATACCATCATTTTGTGAAAGAAAGATTAGTGAAAGAAAGATTAGAAAAAGAATTGTGAGAGAAAGACAGAGAGAAGTTTGAAGAGAAATTATTGTGCAAAGAATAGTTAGAATTTTTTTAGTGTGTAGTATGTAGATTTTATTCTAACACTATCCTAATTTTATAACAAATTTTAATTTATTATTAATTATTTTCAATTACTTTTATTTATTATTTTTAATTATTTTCAAAGACTGACAATAATATTTTTCAAAGATCGACTCAGGAATACGCCTCAATTTTCGACGCTATGCATAATTAATTTTTTAAATAATTAAAATTTCTATATAAATCTTGAAAATATTACATGTAATTCTTTCATATTTAAATTATAACACTTTTTGAGTTTAATTATTAGTTAATGTATAATTTATAATATTTAATTACAATTGAGATTATAAATAATAATTATTTACAAAAAAATATAAAAATTTCAAATGTGGGGTATCTAAATTTATAATTCCCTTACATTTTAATTCGAGCAATCTATATTCTAACTGAATTCGAATAATTGGTGAAAAATTAAATAAAATGTACAAATAATCATTTATATCTTATAAGTTTAGATACCCCACATTTGAAATTTTTATATTTTTTACAAATAATTATTATTTATAATTAATTATAATTAAATATTATAAAATTATACATTAACTAATAATTAAACTCAAAAAGTGTTCTAATTTAAATATGAATGAATTACATGTAATATTTTCAAGATTTATATAGAAATTTTAATTATTTAAAAAATTAATTATGCATGACGTCGGGAATTGGGCGTATTCCTGAGTCTGTCTTTGAAAAATATTATTGTCAGTCTTTGAAAATAATTAAAAATGATAAATAAAAGTAATTGAAAATAATTAATAATAAATCAAAAATTAAAAATTATTGTCAATCTTTAAAAATAAAAATAAATAATAAATATTTAATTGAAACATAAAATTAAAAAAATCAATGTAACAAATAATTGAGATTTAAAATTATTTACAAATTTAATAAAAATAAATTGCAATTTTTTGTTTAGTAGAAATGGTGGATACAATATGCAATTCACAATTGGCATGAAATTTGTATATCGAAAACAATAGGGGATAGAACCTCGTGTCTACTGGACATGAGGTACACAAGGCACCAAATTCCAATTGGTACGAAATTTGAGGTCAAACAATTTGAACTTTTAGCATTTAATAGGTTTGAGAAATTAGTGAGAATTTTGGGATTCTCACGTACACCTCGTGGCAAACACAAGATCCTTCTACTGGATACTTATCCCAAATTTTGTTCTCTCTTTCTATACTCAATTTCAAAAAGTACCTATTTTGATAAAAAAAAATCCCATGAAAAACGCAAAGAATAGCAACTAGCAAGGTTTCTGGTCTGATTCTGCAGAGAAATATCTTGATTTGACCAACTCCTTCCGCACACTATCGTTCAGGAATATACCATCTAAAGACAAACTTTTTAATCATTCATCTACAGAAAACAGGTCTGCTCTAGTTGTTTCCAGCAGTCCTGTAACTTGTTTCTCTCAAATAAAGAAGCTTACGGTAAAATAAACCCCGACAAATGCCCACCTGCACTTTGGCCAGACAAGGGGGAAAAGGAAAAAAAAAAAAAAGAGGAATTTGATACCACCTCCATATTTAGAGGTGGTACTTTCTTCGCTTAAGTTAAAATTTGATACAACCTCAATTTAACTGGATTTGACTTTGAATGGAATCGATTCTTATCCCTGACCCACCAAGCAAGAATGAGTCGAAAATGGGAATTATATCTTCGAGTCGTACTTGGCTTTCTACAATTTTTTTATTTTTCATATTTATATCTATTTATTTTAAGTTTATATATATAGTTTTTTAATAGTAGATATAAATATATTTATACTTATAAAAGAATTTTTCATTAATATATTTTAAGAATATAATTTCATAATTTAAAATATAATAAATAATTAAATATTTTTATAATTTTTTAAAGATATATTATAATATCTAATTTAAAAAAAAAACTAATATGTTAAAGATTAACTTCATTTATTATGAAGTTTTTTATATTTTATTTTTAAATTAAAACATAAAAGAATTTTGGTTATACAAAATCAAACCATTTTCATATTTAATTTTTTATTTTCTTAGTCTTCTAGAATCTTAAATAAATAAAATTATATTAAGAGATTTAATATTTAAATTTATACTCTTTTTGCATAAATTATTATATTCTATTATGATGTTGAATTTTAATATTTTATTACTTTATTGTGAATTTTAAATCCTTTTTAATATATTTTTTTTCGTACTTACTTTAAGAATGCATTCCCCTGTTGACCCGCTGGACCTACTTTTACACTTGGAAATGGACTGGGAGAAGGGGTTAGCTTTTTCCCAAATGGGCCGAGTTTGAAAATCCACACCTCTCTCTATTGTAGGGATGAGTTGGAGACCGACCCAAATGTTAAAAGGCAAAATAAAATTAAAATTTCTAATTCTCGGACCATCCCTATTTATAATCTCTTGCAATAATCCTCTCCTATTTGTCCTGTACATACTGTATATTTATAAATTATATGCATTAAAAAATTATATTATATAATTTTTATTAAATAAAATATATTGAGGTGAAGAACTTGCCTTCCGATTTTTCCTGGTCGAAGTGTGTTCTGCTGTTTACTAGTAAACCTAACGTCCTTATAAAATCAAAGACCTGGTATGTATCTCCAAACGTGTACCAAAACACTAGAAAGGACGACCATTCAAATGTTCTTGCTTCATTGACATAGCATGTTTCATGGTTCCTATCTATATCCCAGTCTTCCTCTGAATAAGAGCATCTACGTCAATTAGTCAAACGGCCGGAAGAAAATCTACCATCCTGGCCCATTAGTTTGGAACGAGTTCAACTGCTGAGAAGCAACTGACCTTTGTATAAATAATATGCCGGTAGACTCGTGCCTTTTCATATATACATATGCAATACTATATTAGGCAAAAAAGCTAGACGGGCACTATTACAAGTTCAGAGAGAAGCCAGCCTTTCTGGTGGTGTTGTAAACTGACATAATAACAAAAGAGGACATATGCAATACTATGTGTAGAATCCAGCTTCAGTCATCGTCCTCGTCACCATCATCCTCTTCCTCCTCTTCCTCATCCTGCAAAGAGACAACTAGGTTAGACCAATAAACACATTCGCACATCCAACACACACAGAATTAATCATAAAACTGTGTTCAGCAGCAAAAGCTCAACTCAATCACCGTGGATGTCAGACTGCACAAAGTCAATATCTATTTCACGTAAGACCTTCCTGACTACGTCTCACATAAACACCAACAGAATTTTGAAGTCGATTAATCTTGAGTAAACAAATAAAATTCAAAAAAGCCAGTTCTGATGGACTTATACATGCTTTTTTTTTTAAAGGTTGATGTTGCAATTCCAAGCATCAGCATATCAGTCAACTCAAAAAGAAACTATCGAGTTTATCATTGTTGTCAGTAACTTAAATCAGACATCTATTCTACAGTTGGGAAGCTAAGAACACATATATTCCGACAATTTAGAAGAAAAGACTGATAAATCAGCACAGTAAAGCAAGATTCTTTGTCAGTTAGAACTTCAATTCTCAATAACCACATCTGACCATAAATACCAGCAATCAGTCATCCAAATTTAAGAACAAGTGAAAGTATAGGACTGAAGACAAGCTAAACAAAACAGGATGAATCTGCATATTGTTTCTTTATTGCTCTCTGTGCATTTGAAGCCAAACCAACTGAATCCTATACATAACTATGAATACCTGCCCACTTTCATCTTCATCATCATTGATTTCAGATTTTGACTTCTCAGACTCCTCATCACCCTCGTCAGCTGAGCTTTCCTGTCAATCAAACAGAGAAACTTCACAAAGGCTACCAATACCTTTGAGGTATTATTGGAATATTGATGGGATATACTTCTCAATGACACAAAAAGACAGAATGCTAACCTGCTTCTTGTTGTATGATTGCATCAGCTTGTCATAGTCTGCCTTCCTCTTTGCAGCTTTAGATTCATATGGAGCTTTTTCCTTCCAGAAAGAATAATCAAGTATTAAAGCATAGAAGAGGACAAAAATAAGACTAGTCAAAATTTTTAGAATGCTTTAGTTGCAACTATCTGTCCTACTGGAACCTGCTCCATTCAGGCTACATTAATCATACAGAAAACATGGTTTGAGCACTCACAGCAGCAGTCAGGGATTTCCACTTCTCTCCTCCAGCTTTGCCAACCTTCAGATGCAGCATGCAGCAATCAAGTAAATATCCTAATCTTGTTATAGCTACTGCATTAGTTAAAGAAAATGACAAACCCCATAAACAACTTACCGCTGAAACAGCCTTCACATTAGGATTTTCCTTTTTGAATGTCTTTCTAAACTCTTCACTGCATTATTAACATGCCAACGTTAAGATTTGACGAGGAGCAGATAAAGTTCACAGTTCCGATCAAGTAACGATACATACAGGAATACAAAGAAGGCACTAGGGGGCCTCTTGGGCTTATTTGGATCTTTCTTGGCCCCTTTCTCCTTCTTAGCCTTCTGTTTACTTCTTGTATCCGGAACGGCAGCTGCCTTTCTCTTCCCAACCTTTCTGAAAAGAATAGAGATACATATGATCCATCACTATAATATTCCTGTTGCAACTGTATCCACAACCGACTATTGAAACAAAAATTAGAAATACACAAAAATGAAAAAGAAATTAAAACGATGTTCAACATCTTAAACGGAACAGAGGTTTGATGCCTTCGCAAAAGGATGCACTTAAGCACAACAAAGAAAGTAAGTGCAATGCAACTAAAATTGTCAATGAATTCTAACCTGTCATCAACAGGCTTCAATGCTTCCTTGGTTTCCTTTCTCACTGTCCCCTTACCCTTCCCTGCCTTCATTGTGACAAACTGAAATCGCCAAGAACAAAAATTGCAAGATCAAAAACAAATAACAAATAACCAAATTACCCCCAATCTTTATAGTAAGAAATACGATAGCCAAGATTCCTCAGTCAGTTTAATTACATGATTATGTCACGAATGAAGTCGAAAAATATCAAAGGAAAATAGGCTACACTTCTGATCTGATTTAACATGTACAACTTAAAGTTCCAAAATTTCAGTTGGAGTAATATATCTTATAACAGTGTAATCTGGTGTAACTAAAGATTCATTGATAATTTGATCTTCACAAGTCAACGCAGAAGGAATTTGTACTTTCATAATATTGACAACTGGAGGATTACAATTCAAATTTATTCAAAATTTTGATAAATCAAAAAATAATTTTACTCTCACCTCCATAAACAAATAACAACAGTAACGATAAAGAACCAGAGAATATGATAAACCAAAAAAAAAAAAAATCATTTAAAAATGTATGATGTTGACAAGGTTATTCGTCCGATTACTCTTGCTCGTAACGATTTAAACAAGAATTTCAACTTAAATCAAAATTTGAAAAGAAAAATACTCACAAAATTCACAAAGGAGCCATACATATGCTGTTTTGAAATGGATAAAGCGAAAGAAAAGTGGAAAAATAAGGAAATATTCGACATGTTCTAAATTTAAAGGGAAAAAATGGAGAAAATACCTGAGAGAGAAGATAAAAAGCGATCGGCGATCGCCGGCGTTAGAAGAAAAGCAGTGAAAAACAGAGCAAAGCCAAGACAATAATAGCAGCGGTAATGAGTAGCAGTGACTACTGACACAGATCAAATAAATCGACTTTTGAAATGATTGTATTTGTATGGCGTCGTATGATGGAATTTATTACCCGGACCTGTAGGCTGTGATCGAGGAACCGGAATGGCCGGTAAAGATTTCCTTATATTTTACGAAAACCTTACACGTGTGGTTGGCAAAGGTAGACAATGAGGCAAACGGACACCTTTACTTTATCAGGAAGTAAATACATAATTAGGTGTGAAAATGAATTGAATTAAGGCTAACCCAAATTTAGTTTGACTCACAATTTAATTTATATTTAATGTGAGTTAATTGTATTTATTTAAATTCAACTTACACGAGTAAATTAAAATAATTAATTAATATTTTATTCGAGTACACAAAAATAATTAATAAAGAAAGAATATGAATAAAGATAAAAATTACAAACGGTTCAATTAATTCAGCATATGCTGAATTGTAATTTACAATTCATATTCTACTCGAGTAAACCAAAATAATTAATAAAGATAAAAAATAAATAAACCAAATAACTAATTTTAAATTGTTTAATATTACAGTATAGGTTATAAATATTGAACAGCATATGCTATATTTAAGGTTTGTTTAGTAACTCAATAACTTATTTAAAATTAGTTAATTAAATATTTGATAATACATATCGTTAAGTATTTAATTACTTCAATGTATTTAATAAAAATAAAAATTACTTAAATTTAAAATTTGAATATATTACATATTTATTGAATTATTATTATTCATTTAATTTAATTTAAATTATAAACAAATATAGGATAAAAATTCATTATAATTAACTTAGTCATTAGATTCAAACTTCAAATTTAATTTAGTATTTAAATATTTAATTTTCAATTTTATCAAATATAGCTTTATTCAAGAAAAATATAATATTCTTAATTGTAAACTAAAATAAAATCAAAACCAACTAATAAAAATTCAATTAAAAAAACATAATGCATATAATAAGTAATAAAATTTTGGTTACTTTTTCATATAAGAAATGTACTATTCATAGCATTTTATTCCGCTTATAAACATTGAAATTAGAGTATAATGTATACAATAACTAAAGTTTGTTAATGATAACAAATAAAATAGAAATATATCTTATATTTTTCTTTAATGTGATATACTTTTTACTTTTGTATAAAATATTATGCCAAGTTAACCACTATTAATTTTAATGGGACGGAAGAAGTATTTCTTTTCAAATTAACATATACTTTTTAAAACTTTAAACTATATAATATATTATAATTAATTTAGTATATAATTAATTAGGAGTGGCAATCGTGTCGTGTTCGGGTTGGCGGATCATATTAACTTGGGATAATTTCACACGATAGGTCAATTCGAACACGATCCGATTAATAAACGTGTTGTGTTGTGTCAATTCGTTTATTTTTGTGTTGTGTTCGTGTTATAAAACAGGTAAACACAACATGACATGATTATACACAAAAATTAAATAGATTATTACTAAACCAACCAATCTGAATACCTACTAAACCCGTCAATTTATCCACCCATTACACCAAAAAAAAATTAAAAATAAATCAAATTATATAAAATTAAAAAACTAATAAGACAACCCATAAAGTTATAAATAACTAATAAAACAAAAAATCATCCAACTAAATATTTAGAGATCTCAATAAATTCATAAGATTTAATCTTAAAAATCTAAACAAATGTAATTTTGTAATAAAATTACAAAAAATTATTTTCTCTAGCTAAAAGTCATTGCAATAATATTATTATTATAAACACTAAATAATAATTAATTAAGAATGATTCATTTATCATATATAAAGTAAATAGCCACATTAACACCATTTATTTTTCTTAAGAGGTCTCATATAATTAAACAAAATAGACACACAAATAATTCAATTAATTCATATAATAAAATTTAATTCAATTAATTTATGTAAAAAATTAAATTATCTAATTTTCTATAGTGAAATTTGTAGAGTATTATAAAAAGCATTAAATATAAGTATTAAAAAAAAGTTAAATAGGTTCACGGGTTGAATCTATTTATTATCTGAACACGTTTAAAGTTAAACGGGATGACCTGTTTTGACTCAAACTCGCGAAACCTTAATCCTAATATGCTATAACCGTATTATTTTTGTATCGTATTAACATATCGTGTTTAATATTACCACCCTTATAATTAATATATATATATATATATATATATATGTCAAATTAATTCGTAAATCAAATGGGTCAAACTTCTTCCAACTCAAATCCAAGTCATATTTTAAATGACTAAAAAATCTTGATTTACACATTACTAATTTAACTCATGAGTTAAGTTCGTTGAGTTAAATATCAAATTAAATAATATGTTACAGTCAAGTTGACTCAATCGATTTTTAATCATAAATATAACTTATTTTCATCTTATTTATTTAGATGACAATGAAGTAAATTTTAATCTTTTCATCAACATTTTCTTTTCTTTTTAATTCTCCTCGTAATTAAATAAGGTAAATGATTATATTCTTCCTCATTTCCTTTTTTTTTTTTTACCTCAACCAAACAAGTATGAAAAGGGACGCTATAAAATAAGTGAAAAATAAGTTTTCCTAATATTTGTATGTTTTCCTAAATCTACATAGAAATCTTAGTCTCATTTCTGAATTATTGAAAGTTTAAAGGGGAAAAAAGATGATTTAAAAATTAATTTAATAGTATTATATTTAATAACATTATTAGCTAGAAAAATATTATTAACTAAAAACAGTTTCGAGATACAGCTCAAATATTATTGAATATTTTTAACCAAAAAGATTTCTTTTTTTTTCCCCTCCAGCAATAATAACCAAAGTGAATAATCTAGCGAACCTCGGATGTCCTAACACCGAAAGTAGCCGGTTTTCCCGGTCACCGAATGGAAGTGGAAAGCAAGTGGCAAAGGATGAGACGATACCGTGAGAAGCGAAGTTATCCGTTGCATGCGATGACAAGGGAGATATTTTGTGGCCAGCGTAAGGGTCCGCCACGTGGAGTGCGGGTTAAAATTGACTTCACAAGTCTTTCTCTTTTGACCAGCTTGTTATTGTTGTCCGAATTCCGAGGCACGCTGTACGTACTCTTCGAAACTCTCCGTCTTTAAGAGTCCTTCGTAGATTCTTCTTGCTTCGGAAATAATGCCTTTATCTTTTATTATTATTATTATTATTTTTTATTTTTTATTTTTTTGCTCCTAACCATCAAGTACTACGCCACCTTTTGCGCCATAGACAACGCAACCCAAATGTGCTCGCTTTTCTAAAGCTTATTCCTACGAGTTCCTCGTAGGTAAGATACCATCCGTCCATGGTTTAAAAAAAAAAAAAAAAAGGGAATTCACTACTTCCCAATAAAATATTGTGAAATGTGAAATTTATATAATTTTTTATTTTTATTATATTATATTATTATATTATAATTTTTATTTTTTATAAAATTTTGTATCATATCAGTAAAAGGAGTATGTAATTTAATTGGAACAGAAGGAGTAAGTATTTATGTGACATTAGAATCATTATACACTGCTCCATTTGTTTTAGAAAAATATTTTAATTTTTATTTTTAGTTGTTTTAAAATAATGTTTATTTTATTAAAACAGACGTGTTTCTTAATATGAATTTTCTTCAATATGCTCACTTTCAAGATAATAAAAAAAAATGAAAATGGTGTATAAGGGTATTGTTACACGTATGCCATGTAGTGGCTTATTAAAGATAATATCCCAAAAAATTATAAAAGTCAAATATTCTTCTATGTGAGATGAAGAGATATATTCTAAAATGGAGGGAACATTTAACAACGATCTCAAAGTTTTTAAATATATATATATATATATATATATATATATTTGAGTAATTATAAATATACAGTAATTAAATTGAGATTAATTTGTTTAAATATAATAAAAATTATTAAATATGTGAGTGTGATGAAATTTAAAGTGAAGTAAAAAAGAAAGAATATAATATGTTATATCTATATAATAGTTGTCAAAAATAAAAATTCTTTAAATTATTATTATTTTAAATTAAAAGAAATATTGAAATACAATCCAAACACATTAAAAATATCTTGTTGGTGACTTGATGGGGTCGTTCAAAAGGAAGAAAAAAAGAAGAAAAAAAAATGCCGAAGGTAAGGCCTCACGGACAAATTGCAGAGGCCTTATCAAGGGTTGGGCCTTTGCCCAGTGGCCTGCGCCCAAACGCTAGGAGTATGGGATCATTTGCTTCGCGTCGCCAAGTGTTTCATCGACCCTGAAAGCTAAACTTTTTTTTTTTTTAAATAATTTTTAACGAGAACCGTAACCATCATCCTATAGTGCGCCCTCTCTAGATAAATTACTCATTCTATCGCAAATTATTTATCTTACTTAATTGATTAAATAAATATTAAAATAAATAAAATTTTAATTATTTTTTTAATTTTTACCCTCAAAATAAATTGTATTAAACAAATTTTGAATAGTAAGTTCATATCTTAAAAGATCTTAAAAAGATATTCGAACCTAAATAAAAGATAGAAAAATTTTGTTCCTCCTTCAACTTGGACAACTCCTTTGACAGCTAAACTGTTTCAAGTTAATTATACTTACACAATCCTCCTTTCATCCTAATCAAATTAGTACGGAATTTTATACAAAACAATAATAATAATATTATTATTACTATTATTATTATTATAAAAATAAAAAATATGTGAGTCTCATATTATTTTATGTCAAATTTAAATATATAAAAATAATATATGAATAAGTATATTAATTATTTTATAATATATAATATATTAAAAGTTTTTCTTTTATAAAAAGTATTAATTTTTTGAAATAACCTAAAATAGTTAGTAAGTTAATTTTGTTAGCCCGGAGAGAATAGTACATTAGAGATTTATAAATTCCCTAATTTAAGAAAGGCATTTTTTAAATTACCAGAAGATTGGAGGATTAACAAAGTCAAAGGCAGGGAACATGCTATTTCGGATACCTTAGTTAAAAAACTTATGGTAAAGAAATTAAGTAGCACTTAAACTAATTTTAAATTTTAAAATTTGCATATAAACTAAAAAACGTTCAGAAGTAACACTCATATTATTAAAATATCTTGATGTTGCACTTTTATCAAGTTTGACTGTTTAACTATCTTTTTCGTTGATCACGTGATATCTTTTGAGAGTATTTTTATTCATTAAAAGAAAGGAAAAAGCAATCGAATTCGCCACAACAAATTGAGAATAATTTTCATGGATCCACTACACATTTTGGGATCAATCCACACCCAAAATTTACACTCTTGGACTTTTATTCTTCACATAAAATACAAAATCAGTGAATATATGTTTTGTCAGCAATGAAAAATATATCGAGATTTATTTATTTATTGCAATAAGTTACGTATCTTCTTGCATGATTCTTGTCAGTTTATGAGGTTATAAGGATGCTTACTCTCATACAATGTCGGACTTCGACTTTTGGGTATTTTCAAATTACACATGTTCTTTTTTTTTTTTTTTTTGAGGGATTAAAAACCAAAGGTATGTTGAGGAAGAAAAGGAAAAAAAGAGTCAAGTGTTTTGAAAATTGTGATATCAATTTTATTAGTGAGAAAGAGTTGACATCTATAAGATAATATGTAAGGATAAAAATATCCTCAAGTGAGGGTTGCGTGATCGACAAAAAAGATAGTTAAATAGTTAAAGTTGACATAAGTGTAAGATTGGAACATTTTAATAGAATGAGTGTTACTTCTGAATATTTTTTAATTTAGATGCAAAAATTGAAATTTTAAATAGTTCAAGTGCTATTTAGATTTTTTCTCCGAATATAAATAGCTAAAATCATACATTTCTAATTTTTATTTTATTTGTCATCAATAAAGGGGGAATTAATGTTTGAATATTAAAACCTTAAAGTATGACACAAAATTTGACTACTAAACTATCATTCAATGTATTAAAACAGGTATGATTCTTTATTACTTATTCCGTCCTAATATAAGTGTGTCATTTAGCTGATTATATAAATATTAAAATAAGTAAATTTTTAGTTAATTAAATATTTTATTTTTTTTATTTTTAAAATTCAATTTATTCCTTCTCTTTATACTAAGAAGTACTTAAATTTCAAAATTTTAATATATTCCAAATTACTTCCCTATACTATTATTTAATTCAAATAGATAGTATTCTCTCCATCTCAAAAATCATATCAATCTAGCACATGGTACACAAATTAAAAATTTACTAAGACTTGTACAATTATAATAAAAAAGAATTATAATACATCTAAATAAAAATAAATATTAATTATTCTCCTCTATACGTTCATTAATGTTTTATTGGGAATGTATATATTCTTGATTGAATGAGAGATAAATTAGGAATACAAATAATAAACTTATTTTGATTTGTGAGATTAATAAGTATTTTGGTACAATAAAAAATAAAAGTTTTTTACATGATTTTTATTATAACTGGAGTAATAGTTTAAATATATTTGGAAAATATAGTGTTATTAAATGGAGACAAATTTAGAATGTTATATCTTAATTTTTTAAAGAAATAAATAAATTGAGATAAAGATTATATTAAAAACGAGACACTTATTTTGAAACCAAAAATGTATTATTTTTTTTTCTTGATAAAATGTTTCTTACGAATTGTGCCATGAGAAAATAAATTAATACATTCATCATATAGGATTAAAAATCATTGGTGCGTATGGAATTTAAGTCCAATTCTTTTAGCCGAAACTAATATGAATGTCCTCGGCACTTGTGTGGTTTGATCAAATCCTTAACACCTAAAAATAATTATTGATAAATTAAAATTACTTTTGTTAAGTATATAAATATAAGTTGAAGATCTCAAGTTGGTTAAAAAAAGAGAGGGTAAACTCATGAATTTATTTCTCATTTAGATCTTACTCGGATTGGTTGATGATTTGATAGGGGATGAATATCGGCTTAATGGCGGTTTTGACTACGATTGATGATCTAATAGTGATTTATAGATAAAAAATAAAATAAAATATTTTAAAGTTTTGGGTTAATACATTATTGTAAAATCCCATAAAGTTGTTTCTCGCATGAGATTGTTGAGAGTCTTCTTAATTTTTAGACCATTTCAATTATAATAATTTTGTCATACAATACATAAATCAAACTCTACTTTAGAAATCTTTATGCATATTAGAATATGAATAATTTTTTCAAACTTTGTTACTAAAATTTTCAAACAAGTTTTGTTTAAATTTATAGGTATATTAGTAAATTAAGTATGTAATTCATATAATAATAATAATTGAAAATTTAAAATATATTTATACAAATACTTTTGAAATAAATTTTTTGACATATGGAAAAAAAATATCAAATTAATTTGAGATTTCCCAATTCATAAAAAAGAATTTTATCAATCTAATCAGTAGCATAATTCGAATTTTTACAATGGTAAATTGGTAATGCAGGCAGCATAAATCCACTAGGGCTTCTGCTTTTCTTTTCCTTTTTTTTAAATAAAAAAATTACATTAATTTTTTCTTTTTCTTTTGGCAAAATGGTCCCTAAAATGAGTAAGGAAAAGAAAAAGATATTCCCACAATCTGCAATTCAGCGTCGACCA
This sequence comes from Voacanga thouarsii, assembly GCA_026120185.1. NCBI lineage: Eukaryota > Viridiplantae > Streptophyta > Magnoliopsida > Gentianales > Apocynaceae > Voacanga > Voacanga thouarsii. The sequence goes on along the minus strand of JANUWF010002419.1, from coordinate 1,920,854 downwards.
CAGAACGTCGTCCGACGTGGACTCCGACGGACCAGTTAAATCACCCAATAGCCGGAAACAGATAAGAAAATGATAAGGCCATGACGTCCACAGCCAACAGATGGATTCATCTATCAATCCTACGGCCATGGATTCCCAATAGGGATAATCCCATATGAACAAATAAATCTCTTTCTCCACCACCAAAACCTCACTCTATAACCCAACCAAAACCATCCATCATACTAGCCTTAGCCTACAACTACGCTCTCACATCCTCCACCTTCCTCCTCCTCCTCAACCAACATTTGTCGACATGGCCGCCACCACCGCTGCCGCAGCGACTTCCTCATTCATAGGGACCCGTCTTCCCGAGGTCCACTGCGGAAATGGTCGTGTCCAGGCCAAATTTGGGTTTGGACGCAAGAAAGCTGCGCCAAAGAAGAGTGCGTCAAGGTTCACCGCAGACCGTCCATTGTGGTACCCTGGAGCCAAGGCCCCGGAATGGCTCGATGGCAGCCTTGTTGGTGACTACGGGTTCGATCCCTTTGGGTTGGGCAAGCCAGCTGAGTACTTGCAGTTCGAGTTGGATTCATTGGACCAGAACTTAGCTAAGAACCCGGCTGGTGACATCATTGGAACCAGGACTGAGGCTGCCGACGTGAAGTCCACCCCATTCCAGCCCTACAGTGAGGTCTTTGGCTTGCAAAGATTCAGAGAGTGCGAGCTGATACACGGAAGGTGGGCTATGTTGGCAACTCTTGGTGCCTTGACTGTTGAGTGGCTCACCGGTGTTACATGGCAAGACGCTGGAAAGGTACGTAATTGCGATTTTTTTCCATTCTTAACCAAAATAGAAAGCAGACAGAACTTTTTCATAGATGGAATAAAAGAAATCCTCTGTTACCGTTAGTGTTTTCCAAACCTCTTGTCGCTGCTAGCCACCCAAAACACTCATTTTGTGCTCACACTTAAGTAAAACCCTAACAAAAACTCAAAATTCCCGCTCATATAAGGTGAACTATGCGATTCATGCTTGAATATAACCGAGGGAGGTTCGTGACTGGGACCTGAGTAAAGTCCGTGTATAACAAGATGTTGAATCTTGTACTGCAGAGTTCTACTGTACTAAACGTTTGATGATTTGATCATAGGTTGAGCTTGTGGAGGGATCATCATACCTGGGCCAACCACTTCCTTTCTCCATGACTACATTGATCTGGATTGAGGTCCTCGTTATCGGTTACATCGAATTCCAGAGAAACGCAGAACTTGACCCAGAGAAGAGACTGTACCCAGGTGGAAAATTCTTTGATCCACTGGGTTTGGCTTCCGACCCAGAGAAGAAGGCCACCCTTCAACTAGCTGAGATCAAGCACGCCCGCCTTGCCATGGTTGGATTCTTGGGCTTCGCTGTCCAAGCTGCCGCCACCGGCAAAGGACCACTCAACAACTGGGCAACCCACTTGAGCGACCCTCTCCACACGACTATTTTTGACACCTTCGGATTTTTCTCTTAAACACAATCGAGCTCACTTGGTTCATCCCTGATACTCCTCATGGATGAGAACACTAAATTTACATTATGAAGCGTAATATGACGGCCCTCGTCTTGTAAAAACTTGTAAAATTTGACGGCTTAATCAGAATGTTATGCCATATCAAGCTTTCGAGTTTATATATGGACTTTAATCCTTTAACAATATTGTTCTGGGCATAGGCTACACTAATAGCAATTGGTAATATTACAATACTTTTATTTTTTAAGGAAATTGCTATTATTGGTTATATTACAATAGCAATTGGTAATATCACAATAGTTAAATACTACTTTCGGATTGGAATGATTTATTTTAGGGAAGGTTTAAATTCGTACTCATATAACTTAAATTCAAATTCCTAAATTATAATTGTTTTTAGTACCTTTTCTCTTTAATTCTCAAACTATTAATTTTTTAAATTTTAAATTACTCTTTTAATTAAAAAAATATAATGGAAAAAGTACAGTATTTTAATGTATTTTTTACTTTGTTTACCTTCTCGCTTCTTCTGACTTTTTTTTTTCTCTTTACATAAACATTGTGCTGTTATGAATTATTGAAATCTTTATTAATTAGTGGAGGCTCCACTAATTATGGATTTATGTGAATTATTATAGAAGATTTTTATGGATGTCTACCATTTAGTGGAGACACCACTAATTGAGATTAGTGGAAGATGATGTATGCAATGATGTATTCCACTAATTAGAGCTCTATAAATAGAGCTATTCTCTAAGCTTGTAATACACCATCATTTTGTGAAAGAAAGATTAGAGAAAATTGTGAGAGAAGAGAAAGAGAGAAATTCTTGTGCAAAATAGTTAGAGTTTTATTAGTGTGTAGTGTGAAGATTTTATTCTAACACTACCCTAATTTTATAACACGTTATCAGCACGAGTCTCTACCGGTACAAAAGCCAAAAGACTAAGCACGAGTTTCTGCCGTTAACAAAACCAGAAGACATGTACGCATTTATTGATCTCTATGGCTAATCTCGCTAAACTCGAATTTGTAACCCTTAATATTTTTGAAAAAAATTATATGTCATGGGTTTTCGATGCAGAAATGCATCTAAATGCTGAAAGCCTTAGTGAAACTATTCAAGCAAATAATAGTGCATCTGCACAACACAAGGCTAAAGCTTTAATTTTTATTCGTCGTCATCTCGATGAAAATTTGAAAATGGAATATCTTACCGAAAAAGATCCATATGTCATGTGGGTAAATTTAAAAGAAAGATTTGACTACCTGAAGATGGTCGTACTACCCACTGCACGGTATGAATGGTTACACCTGAGGTTGCAAGATTTTAAAACCGTGAATGAATATAGCTCCGCAATGTATAAAATTACATCTCAATTAAAATTATGCGGAGAAAAAGTGACTGATGAAGATATGTTGGAGAAGACATTCTCCACCTTTCATGCCTCAAATATTGTCCTGCAGCAACAATATCGAGAAAATGTGTATACAAAATTTACAGATTTAATTACTACCCTCCTCATTGCAGAGAAGAATAATGAGTTATTATTGAGAAATCATGAAGCTAGACCAAGCGGCTCAACAACGACTCCCGAAGTGAATCGTTGTTGGCTCTAGCGAAGCCATCGTTATAGTCGTGGTCGTGGCCATGGCGATGGCCGTGGTCGTGGTTATGGTCGTAGACACGCTCGATATTTTCCTTATCACAATTATAATCAAACTGTGAGAAATACTGGCCACCTGAAGTGGAACAGAAAAGATCATAAGGGAAAAGAAAAAGAAATTGAAGAAAAGCATGAGGATATATGTTATAGATGTGGCATGAAAGGTCATTGGTCACGAAGCGTCAGTGCGACTAAGCATTTAGTTGAATTATATCAAGCTTCATTGAAAAATAAAAATGTGGAAGCAAATTTTTTCAACATCCAATAAATGATGTCGATGATGATGATATTGATCCTGAAGATCTTAATATCAATATTACCCATATGGATGTATCGGATTTTTTTGAACACCCAGACGGTAGGATAGACCATTTAATTGGTGATGGCAGTGTCCAGAAGAATTAAAGCCTCACCCTAATATTTTTGTATTTTCATTTTCATTCTATTTTAATAATATTTACGTTTGCATATATATATATATATATATATATATATATATTTGTGTTCAGATGGCTGTTGTTAATGATGATGTATGCATTATTGATAGTGGAACTACACACACCATACTAAAAAAATGAGAAATATTTTTCTGATATCAAAATGGGAGAAATAAATATTTATACGATAAACGGTAGTGCAAATGTGATTGAGGGCTCCGGAAGAGCTAGTATATTGTTGCCTAAAGGAATAACAATTATTATTGATAAGGCACTATTTTCCTCAAAATCCAGAAGAAATTTATTGAGTTTTAAAGATATCAGCAGAAATGGGTATCATGTTGAAACAAATGAGGAAAATGGGATTGAGCATCTTTTTATTACTCAAATGCATTTGGGTAAGAAATCGTATTAGAAAAGCTGCCGTTTTTTTCTACTGGCCTATATTTTGTAAAAATACGTACAATTGAAATTCATCATCTAATAAACCGAAGTTTCTTGATCCTATTACTTTTAGCATTTGGCATGACCGGTTGGGTCATCCGGGATCTACCATGATGAGAAGAATCATTGAGAATACACATGGTCATCCTTTAAAAAATAAAAGGATATTAACATCAGAAAAATTCGCATGTACTTGCATGTTCCCTAGGAAAATTAATTGTTAAACCATCACCGGTAAAAGTAGGAGCTGAAAGTCCTACATTTCTCGAAGCAGTTCACGGAGATATTTGTGGACCTATTGATCCACCATGTGGACCGTTCAAATATTTTATGGTCTTAATTGATGCATCATCCCGATGGTCACATGTATGTTTATTATCTACTCGCAACTCTGGCGTTTGCGAGATTACTTGCTCAAATAATTAAATTACGAGCACAATTTCCGACCATCACATTAAAAATATCCGTTTGGATAATCTTTGGTGAATTTTCATCACATGCTTTTGATGCATATTGCATGTCAATTGGGATTAATGTTGAACATCCTGTAGCTCATGTTCACACACAAAATGGTCTTGCTTGAATCTTTGATTAAACGATTACAATTAATTGCTAGACCATTATTAATGAAAACAAATCTCCCAACATCTGCTAGGGACATGCTATTTTACATCTTTGCAACACTTGTATGCATAAGACCAGCTAGTTATCATAAATTCTCTCCTTTGCAATTGGCTTTTGGGTCAGAACCAAATATTGCTCATTTAAGAATTTTTGGGTGTGCTGTATATGTTCCAATTGCACCAAACCAATATACAAAGATGGGTCCTCAAAGAAGAAAGGGATATACGTTGGATATGATTCTCCCTCTATTATCAGGTATGTTGAACCCCTGACAGGAGATGTATTCACAACAAGATCTGTTGATTGTCATTTTGATGAATCATTATTCCCTAAATTAGGGGGAGAACCAAAACAGCATAAAAATGATCTTGCTTAGACAATATCATTAAATTATCTTGATCCGCGCACAAGCGCATGTGAACTTGAAGTTCAAAAGATAATTCATTTGCAAAGCATTGCAAATCAAATGCCAGACGCTTTCGTTGACTCCAGAAGAGTTACAAAATCGCATATTCCAGCTATAAATGCTCCTATTCGAATTGAAGTTCCAGCAGAACAAAATATTATACCTATAGTCTGTTGAGTCAAAAACACGCCGGAAGCGTGGCCGACCTCTTAGTTCTAAAGATAAAAATCCTCGAAAGAAAAGAGGATTAAATGATCCGAGAAGATCATATTGAAGAAAAGAATGATAAAGACCAAGAGAAGCGATGACAAAGAACCGGAAGTTGATGAAAGTAACACTGAAATTTCTATCAATTATACCACTTCGGTAGAAGTTGGAATCGGATAGAAAGCTGTTATTGATAATATATTTGCATACAATATATCTCTTGATGTTACACAGGATAATGATGATCCTGAACCAATATCGATTGATGAATGTCGACATAGAAAAGATTGGTTGCAATGGAAAGATGCGATTCAATCGGAGTTAAATGCAGCTGACAAAACGTGAAGTCTTCGGACTGCGGTCCGAACACCGAAGGTGTAAAACACTGTTGGCTACAAATGGATATTTGTGCGAAAGCGTGATGAAAAGAGTGAAATCGTTCGATATAAAGCGCGATTAGTAGCCCAAGATTTTTCACAAAGACCAAGTATTGATTATGATGAAACTTATTCTCCTATTGTTGATGCTATTACACTCCGATATCTTATCAGTTTGGCAGTACATGAAAAGATAGATATGCGCCTATTAGATGTTGTCACTGCTTACTTGTATGGAAATTTAGAGAATGATATTTACATGAAAATCCCCGAAGGATTTCATATGCACGAAGCATATAAACATTATCCTCGTGAAAATTACTCCATCAAGTTGCGAAATCATTATATGGCCTGAAGCAATCTGGGCGCATCTGGTTCACACGTCTTAGTGAATATTTATTGAAAGCGGGATTTAAAAATGACTAGGTATGTCCATGTGTTTTTATTAAGAAATCTGGTTCTAAATTTGTGATATTAGCTATATATGTTGATGATATTAATCTTATTGAAACTCCTGAAGAGCTCCAAGAAACAATTGATTATTTAAAAAGAGAATTCGAAATCAAGGATTTTGGTAAAACCAAATTTTGCCTTAGTTTACAAATTGAACATTTGGAGAGTGGAACATTTATTCATCAATCAACATATACAGCAAAAGTGCTAAAAAGATTTTACATGGACAAAGCACATCCATTGAGTATTCCAATGATCGTCCGATCATTAAATGTGGATAAAGATCCTTTCCGACCTCAAGAAAATGATGAAGAACTCCTTGGTCCTGAAGTACCATATCTCAGTACAATTGGTGCATTGATGTATCTTGCTAATAATACACGACCTGATATTGCTTTTGCTGTCAATTTATTAGCAAGATTTAGTTCTTCACCAACACGACGACATTGGAATAGAATTAAACAAGTTATTCGATATCTCCAAGGTACAATTGATCTCGGATTATTTTATTCAAATAAAACCAATCCAACATTGATAGGTTATGTAGATGCTGGTTATTTATCTGATCCACATAAAGCACGTTCTCAAACGGGCTATCTATTTACATGTGGAAATACTGCTATATCATGGCGTTCTACGGAACAATCTATAGCAGCTACTTCTTCAAATCATGCTGAAATTATAGCCATTCATAAAGCAAGTCGAGAATGTGTATGGCTAAGATCCATGATTCATTATATCCGAGAAAGTTGTGGATTATCATCAATCAAAGATATTCCAACTCCTCTTTATGAAGACAATGCAGCTTGCATAGCTCAATTACGAGGAGGATATATTAAAGGAGATCGGACAAAACATATTTAACCAAAATTCTTCTTTACTCATGAACTCCAGAAGAAAGGTGAAATTGATGTGCTACAAATTCGGTCATGTGATAACCTCGCAGATATTTTCACGAAGACTTTACCGACTGCAACATTTGAAAAGTTGAGATATAAAATCGGTATGCATCGGTTTAAAGATTTAAAGGAATCATCTCATCAGAGGGAGTAATAAACAGATATATAGAATAGTGTACTCTTTTTCCTTCATTAGATTTTTTTTCCCACTGAGTTTTTATCTAGTAAGGTTTTAACGAGACATATTCTTTATGTAATAGGTGGACATCTAAGGTGGAGTGTTATGAATTATTGGAATCTTTATTAATTAGTGGAGGCTCTACTAATTATAGATTTATGTGAATTATTATAGAAGATTTTTATGGATGTCCACCATTTAGTGGAGACACCATTAATTGAGATTAGTGGAAGATGATGTATGCCATGATGTATTCCACTAATTAGAGCTCTATAAATAGAGCTGTTCTCTAAGCTTGTAATACACCATCATTTTGTGAAAGAAAGATTAGAGAAAATTGTGAGAGAAGAGAAAGAGAGAAATTCTTGTGCAAAATAGTTAGAGTTTTATTAGTGTGTAGTGTGAAGATTTTATTCTAACACTACCCTAATTTTATAACATGTGCTACCTAATTTTTGAAAAGTTTGAGAGATTTTAAGAGACTTTACTGCCTTTACGTATAGTTAGTTCTTTTATGACATTGACGGATTATAAAGTTTGAAGAGGGTTAGAATGGATAAGGAATTTTAAAGGTCTAAAAATATAAGTAAAAATATAAGAATTAATATATATATATATATATATATATATATATATATATATATATTAAAAGAATAGTTAGGCAAAGAGTAGTGATAAGTAACTACACAAGGCAATTATAGTTTATGAGTGTCGATTTAGGTTATAAGGACGTGGATTTGGTCTCTCCCTTTATTTTAATATGACATAAAAATTATTTAATTAGAATTAAATTATTATATTATTTTTATTAATAGATAAAGTAGTAATAAGACTCATGAGGTAATAACGGAATTTATATTTTATAAAGAAAGAAAGTTAGTAATGAAAGATTAGAGAAAAAAAATATGTTTATTTTAATAGATGAACATTTATAATGCCAATTTGGATATTTAAATCTAAACAGAAAGAATATTTGATATCAAATTCTATTATAAAGTACCATAGGAAAGTATTCCAAATTACTTAATAGTGTGTTTGAGTAGAATGAAAAGAGGGAGGCAAGGTAGAAGATATATAAATTTGGAGGGAGATAGATAATTTATCTCGTTTAGTTAGGAAAAAATATGGGAATAAGTAGAGTTTTCTTCTACGTTAAAAATAATAATTCATTTAAATTTAAATAAATTAAAAAATATTTAATATTTAGTTCTTTCCATCCCACCCAAACAACTTAATGAAAGTGAACATTTCCTTTGCGTATTCTTCATAATTTGAACTCACTCTTCCTTCGAGGTGTACGTAAGCCCGGAGCTCTTACTATTAGGACAATATAATCCTTTGAGACTAATATATTAGCCCAATTGATTAGAAATAACCTTTATGAATAATAATTAATTGGACGTATTTTTAATCAATGTCCTAAACTTGATTTACATTTCTATCTTCTAATAGACTAAGAAGAAAAAAAAAAGAAAGAAAGTAAAGTATATAAATTATTTTGGTATTAATTCTTTTTATTCTTTCTCACGAGTTTCGAACAATCGCCCTTTTTGTGCTTTGAAATTGGAGGATTCAGTTTGTATTTTAAGTAAGGGTGAGAGGATCACACTACAGGAAATTTGCCATTTTGTGACGGCCAAAAACTGTTGCAGACATGGTTTGCGACAGTTTTGGCCGTCGCAAAAATGGCGTCGCTATTTGTGACGGCCGACGGTTTTTGCAAGGGCAAGAAAAAATAGTAGCCATTGCGACGGTTTTGCGAGGGCTTTGCGATGAATATTTTTTGTCAAAGTTCGACAAAATAGAAAATTTGCTATCATTTTACGACGAAATGTATAAGTCCGTCATAAAATCCTCGCAAATTGCGACGGTATTACAAGAGTCTTTGTATATTAAAGAAATTGATCCTTGCAAAATCGTCGCAAATTGCGAGGGTTTTGCGAGAGAATTTTTCACCCAAAGCCATGACCCTCGCAAAACCCTTGCACGCAAAACTCTCCCAAATTGCGAGGGACTTTTTCACCCAAAGCCATGGCCCTCACAAAACCCTCGCAACTTGCGAGGGTTTTCTGAGGGCCAAGTTTTGGGAACAAAAATCCCTTGCAAAATACGACTTTGGGTGAAAAATTTCCTCGCAAAACCCTCGCAATTTGTGAGAGTTTTGCGAGGAAACCCTCGCAATTTGTGAGAGTTCTGTGAGAGATTTTTTTTCCAAAACTTGGCCCTCGCAAAACAGAATTGCGAGGGTTTTGCGAGGGATCTTTTGTTCCCAAAACTTGACCCTTGCAAAACCCTCACAAATTGCAAGGGTTTTGCGAGAGACTTTTTCACCCAAAGCGTGGCTATTGCAAAATCCTCGCAAATTGTGAGGATTTTGTGAGGGATTTTTGTTTCCAAAACTTGGCCCTCGCAAAACTCCCGCAAATTGCGAGGGACTTTTCTACCTAAGCAAAATGGCCCTCGCAAAACTTAGCCTTCGCAAAATCATCGCAATTTGCGACGATTTTGCAAGGGATTTTTTTGCCCTCGCAAAATCGTCACAATTTGCGAGGGTTTTCGTAACCCTTGCAAAATCGTTGCAATTTGCGAGGAAGTTTTTTAACCCTGGCTAAATCATCGCAAATTGCGAGGATTTTGTGATGAATTTTTTTATTTTTCTATTATTATATTTATTTTAAATTATCAACTCTCTGTAAATCAATCTTGAAACACTTCACAAACAAATGCCAAAATTGTGTTCATAACCCAAAAAATAATGTAAAAAACTGAAACTAACCACAAATAAATATAATTAAAATATTTAAATATAATATAATATAAATACATAGTAAGTATCTAAAAAAGTAAAATAATTCATAGAAATAAGTAACAGTGTATAAAGAGTATAGAAATAAATATAACAAAGTCTAGGGTGGTGGAGGGAAAGAGAGCCCCTACGTGGGCTTGGGTGCTGCTCATTAGTTGGATCAAATCTATCGTTAGCATTGGGGTCTTCATCTTCAGCATTAGAAGCTGCTATGCTCGCTTCTATCTCCTCTATGGATGGCATAGATAGTGCAAGAATGCCTACTTTGTCCGACATAGCAGCCATCCAACCACCAAATATAGAGTGTTGTTGCTTCATGAAGTCCTGATACAAGTCTATTTGTCGATTGAACCTCCGCTCAGCCTGCTGAACCCTTTTCTCTACTAGATGCCCGATATTAGCTGGTATAGTGGAAGATGTCTGCAGTCCACTCTGAGACAACTTAAATCGAACTTGTGTCGCCTCTGAGCATAACCCATAAACTTGTCCTCTTTTGAACCCACCTTGTACTTTTACGAACATGGCTTTTTCATCAAAAGGAACAATCGAATTTATGGAGTCACTAGACTTGGATTGAGTAGTGCTCTATATGAGATTTTGCACATCATCCTAAAAAAAAAAGGAATCATCATTGGTAAATATCAAAATAAAATACAAATTTCACGCAATATAAAGAAATTTCAACATATTTAATCTATATACTATCAAAGTCTAGCGAGATCGATCACTGACAAACTGGCCTTTTTGTGGCCCACTGTGAAAGACATGTAATGTCTCAAACATGTCGTGTAGCTGAAAGAACTCCCCTCCTTGACCCGCTACATTTATGGAACGCCCAGGAATAAAACCAAACTGATTATTTGAAATTTGTATAATGCCCCTAACCTCTGTTCAATCACTCTCTCCCAAAGCTTCATAGTATGACTCATGAGTTTAATCCCACGGTAATTGGTACAATCTTGAACATCCCCTTTATTTTTGTACAACGAAATCAGAGTACTCTTTCTTCACTCTGTAGGCATCTTATTAACTCTATATATCTTGTTGAACAGACTTATCAACCACGTGATACCTATCTTTCCTAAACACTTCTAAACCTCAATCAGTATGTCATCTGGTTCTACTGCTTTTTTTGGACTTATCTTTTTAAGGGCATCTTAAACTTCATGCTTCTGAATACAACGAATCCACGCACGATTAACCTCTTTGTTCAAAATCGTCAAGCAACCTACACTCGGAAGTTGGACTTGACTCCCATTAAATAACTTATCAAAATATAACCTTCATCTCTCCTTTATTTCTTCATCCTTAATTAAAACTCTGTGGTTGTCGTCCTTTATACATTTCACCATACCTATATCTCCCGTCTAATTCTCCCTATAACGTGCCAGTTTATATATATTCTTCTCCCCGTCTTTCGTATCTAACCTTTCATATAAATCCTTGTAAATGATGGATCTTACTTTTCTAATAGTTTCTTTAGCTTTTCTTTGCGCGTCCTTGTATTTCTCAAAATTCTCATCACTCTTACATTTCCCTACATTTCTATAGTACTATTTTTTACTCCTTACGGCTTCTTTCACTTCGTTGTTCCACCATGACATGTCTTTATTTAGAGGTACTTTTCCTTTAGATTTTCCAAGCACTTCCTTAGCTACTGTCCTAATACATTGAGCCATTTTTCTCCACATAGTATCTGGATCCGAATCTATATTAGAAGACTAGTCATCCGCCTCAACTACCTTATTGACAAAGGGTATTCTTTCATCCCCCTGAAGCTTCCACCACTTGATCCTAAGGTCAACCCGAAGATTCCACTGCTTACTCTTTTTCCTAAAATTAAAATCAATGGTGACGTTACACACCGAGTTAAGGCTGGTTGGTTGAAATGGAGCAATGCGACTGGTATTCTATGTGATCGTAATGTACCATTGAATTTAAAGGGAAAGTTCTACAGGACAGCCGTAAGATCTACTTTGTTATATGGTACGGAATATTCGGCAGCTAAAATATGTCATATTCAAAAAATGAAAGTAGCTGAGATACGTATGTTACAGTGGATGTGTGGATATACTAGAAAGGATGGAGTTAGAAATGAGACTATTAGGGAAAAGGTGGGCGTGGTATCTATTAAGGAAAAGAAGAGGGAAAGTCATCTGTGTTGGTTTGGACAGATTCAGAGAAGATCTAGGGATGCGCCTGTTAGGACGATGGAGAGAATGAGGCAAGATAGGTTAGACAGAGGTAGAGGTAGGCCTAAAACGATATGGATAGAGGTGGTTAGAAGAGATATATTTTTTTAAGATTTGCATTAGAGTATGACGTTCGATAAAAGAAAGTGACGGGTGATGATTCATGTTGATAACTACACGTTGCCACATGTTGGTTCATATAGCCGACTCCAAGTTACTTGGGATTAAGGCTTAATTTTTTGTTGTTGTTGTAAAATACAATTATTACAATCCTATATAAATTCATTTCAAAGCAATTTAGAATAATAAATAGTTAAGTGAAAATGAACTACCAAATGGTCCTCGTGTTTTGTGAATGAGATAGACCCTTCAGAATAGGTGCAGTTATTTCTTCGATTCTTTTTGTTGATAGCTGAGAGTTTTTGATACTTCTCTAAACTCCAATACTCGCAAATGTTATTCTAATACTGAGCCTCTATCCAATGAGGACATACCCAACTATCCCTCTTCCTCAGCCTAGACATTATGTCCGAAAATCGCATCCGATACTACTTTTCCTAAATAGATCAAATCTGGGAAGTGTACTCTCCCTCCACCGAAAATATTTCTGCATGATCACGATTAAGAATTCTGATTAACATATAACATAGTACTTAGACAACAAAAAATATTCAGAAATTGCTTACCCCAAATTCTTGAAACCACAAGTCTCGCACGGTTATCGGGACATGTGTATATGTTGGATACGAGCCACTGAAGTATTGTTGTATTATATTTGAAATTTTTTGGACACATTTATCCGAGCTAACAAACCTATTTTTAGTGCAATGACAACGTATAATAGAATTATATTAATCTAAAAAAAAATAATTGAAGTAATACTTAACATATTGCAAAGTATGAATATGTTACTTACTCGTTTCCTCGTGAAACAATCCAAGGCCGAGAGTCCAAAACTTGCCACCTAACAGAATGCGAAGCTGAAGCAGCGGATGATTAAAAAGTTGGGGATGGTACTCCCTCATCTCCAATAGAGCCATGTAAAGATTGAGGCACTGAAAGTCGAGGTAGCTAAGTAAGGGATGGGGTATAACGTTCCTGACCCTCCTGACACTCCTCCCTTAATGACTCTTCATTAGAAGACATTGCTAGAGGAGATGAAAAAGAAAAATGAGTGACTAATAGATTGTATCAACACTTCAAAAGAATGATGTAAATAACCGTGAATAAAAATGAAAAAAGAATAATAACATTGAAACTTTATATCTATTCACTAATTTAAAGTAATAGAATAATAGTATAATAACGATGGATATGTCAAAATAAACATTGTTCTTGTAAATTGAATTTTAAAATTTTTTTGATAGAGTCTCCCCTATAATTGGACATTTTCCAGGTACAAGGCCACCTCAAGATTTGACAATCAAAGCGCTGTTGCAAACAACAAAGACAAATCTTTCAAATATAGAAAAATCGAAAGAGTAACTAGGGGTAATCACACATTACCTAATAGGAGTGATCACCCATCACTCACGGGGTTCCAAATATTATATTAGATACAGTTAAAACCAAAGTAAAGAATTATATATGCCTATGTCCTTGTGAATTGTCTGTCAATACTGCAACAATGCACTATATAAATTACCTTACTGTTTACACCAGAAAAGAATATAATAAGGGCTAATAAAAAAATCATATGGATTGCAAGCATGTATATAGATACACCATATACCCAAAACAGTGGAATTTATACAGCAACACACATAGATATAGCCACCTTATGTTTATCTATCTCTTTTTCTCTGGCCTATACAAGTCTAAACGAAAGATTCCTGCAAAATAGAAGGAGATGAGATTCCCGACAATTAGACAAAATTTAATAATAAGGATTGAAATTCTGTAATAAATGAAATTTTAAATTTGACATGGGATAGTAATGATGTAATAGATTTCAAGAATCACTTACCATTAACCATATAAATGGTAAATAAATTTAAATCAGGCCTAATCACTGGAATCATTCTCCGATACAGACTCGTTGTAATCTATTGAGGTATCACTATTCGTATCACATTTATCTTCATCATCTTCGTCTTCATTAATAGGAGAATTTTCCCTTGCCATTACAGCCTCATCTTGAACAGCCAACATTTCATTCAAACCGTTCTCATGCATCAAAATACCAAGATCAACAAATAATAATATGTTAACTTCGTTAGTAGCATCTACTTCTTCATGATAAGTAACCACGGGTGCATCTATTATATGCCGAGTTTTGATTTTGCAAACTGCCAACCAATCAGATCTTGGCATCTTACTCCCTAGATATGATGCATAATACACTTGGCTAGCTTATTGAGCTAGAACAAGTGGATCATAGTTGGCGTAGCTCCTTTTGTGGTTAATTTCGACATGATTATACTACAGATGTACTATGGTACCACGATTCCATGTTTGATCAAACCAATGACATTTAAAAAGAACAATGCTTTGCTGTGGATTACCAGGAAACTGCACTTCAATAATCTCATTTAACACTTCATAGTAATCAGGCCCTGATACGTCATTTTCAATCCCTTTCACGCACACACCACTATTCACTGTTTTCTTTCCCTCTGAATAATCATTAGTGTGAAACTAGTAACCATTAACTATGTACATACTATATGATTTCAGCCTTGACAGACCCCAAGCAAAGTTTCTTAAGGATTCATTTGTAACCATATTTTCTGGATCTTATCCCTAAAAAAATTAAACAAGTTAATATTACATAAAATAAAAGTTGTAGCATTACAAAATTTGTTGAATCCCCAATGGAGTTTTAAATGCAAGTTAGTAACTTATATAACACACATATCCACTAAACCATTCTGCAAATTTAAGGCCTATTTTTCTATTAATTTCTATCTCTGATATAGTTGGAGCCAATCTTCGTAATTGTGCCGTGAATGCTCTGTAATGCATTAGAAGTATGAATATGTCAAAATCATTACGAGATCTTCATTCATCGTAAACGATATATAAAGTAATAGTTTGTACTCAATGTATGGCTGCACTTCACCACAATTAAGCAATTTGTAAATTCTTGCTGTAATGAATTCTTCAGATGTAAGGAATCGAGTTCAAATCGTTCCTTGAACATTACAGATTGATAGCTCAAGTTATTGCACCCTCTCCAATCGTTCTCCCTCTTCATTACGTGCCATATTTGTACATTTTATTTGTACATGTGGCTTAAAATAATAAGAGAAGAAAATGGATGCTTCTTTAATGACATAAGCATTGTGGATTGATCCTTCAACTCTAACCTTATTTTTCACCTAAAAATGATGCAAATACCTATCATTTGAAAAAAATTTCAAATTCAGTCACACACGCTCATATTGTACCTGGCAGGAAAAGAATTAAATTGAATTATTAGATTACTGTCCAAACGGGTACATCCACCTATATTGAACGGGGCCTCAAACTCTTGCTTCGTAAGGCAAATGAATTGATAAGTATTCCATTACATCAAAGAATGCAGGTGGAAATATTTTCTCCAACTTATATAACAACAAAGGAATGTCAAACTCCAATTTGGCCATATGAGCTACACTCAACTTAGGAGAGCATAAATCCCGATAAAAAAAGGCTTAATTCTGTCAAAACACCCCATACGTTTGAAGGTAGAAATTCCTTCAATGCAATGGGAAGTAGTCTCTCCATGAATGCGTGACAATCATGTGATTTCATATCGAATAACTTCAACTCATTCAAATTAGCACATCTTCCAATCTTTGAAGCATATCTGTTTGAGAGTTGCAATCCCCTCAACCATTCAAGTAAAAGTTTCTTTTGTTCTGTTGTCAATGAGTAACAAGCTTTAGGTATATCCACCTTTCCTCTTCCCACATCCAAGGCATGTAACTTTGGCCTATGGCAATATATTTCCAAGTTATATCTAGCCTTTAAATTGTCTCTTGATTTACCCTTTACCTCCAAAACTGTGTTCATAACATTATCAAATACATTTTTCTCATTGTGCATTACATCAATATTATGTCGGACCAAATTAGTATGCCAATACGAAAAATCCCATAAAATACTCATTTTTGCCCAATTATGATATATACCCCTGCCATTACTCCTTCCAATTTCTTTGCCTGTTTCTGTGATTTTTTCATAATTACACAAATTACCCCAGATTTCTTCACCAATAGGGTATTGCACAGGCTGTAATGTCTCAGAACCTCTATCCTTCCTAAAAGATCTCGTGTCCCTCTTGTAAGGATGATCTGATGGTAAGAAACGATGGTCATAGTCAAACCATGATTGTTTTTCACCATTTTGTAGATGAAAAGACTTTGTATTGCTCATACAATATGGACAAGTCAGTTTCCCAACTGTGCTCTAACCACTTAACATACCATATACAGGAAAATTATTAATAGTCCACAAAAGTACCGCCTATAGGTGGAAGTTTTGTTTCTTCGATATGTCATAAGTGGTGACATCTTCAAACCACAATTCGGTTAATTCGTTAATCAAGGGTTGTAAATAAATATCCACCTAATGCTTTGGATTCTTGGGGCCTAGGATAATGATTGTTAAAAACATGATCGGATCCTTTATACACATCTACGGGGGGAGATTATACGATGTAAGAATGACCATCCAGGATGAATATTGCTTACCTGACATCCCAAATGGAGAGAATCTATCTGTACATAAACCAAGTTTGACATTCCGCACTTCTTTTGCAAATTCAAGATGCATCCGGTCAAAGTGTTGCCAGGCTTCACTATCACAAAGGTGACTCATGGTGCCTTCCTCCGATCTGCTCTCTCCATGCCATATCATGTGTTCAGCTGTTGTTTTAAAAATATACAATCTTTGTAGCCTCGGTGTTATCATAAAGTAATACATTTTTTTGAATGAAATTTCCTTCCTACTTATGTTTTTCCCAACCCTTTTCTGTGCACATTGAGGATGGTTACAAAATTTGCACTCTCTACAATTTATATCATCTTTCTAGAAAAGTATGCATCTATTAATGCATACATTTATTTTTTGTACCAGTAAATCCAACCCAGCCACTAATTTTTTCATCTGATAGAAATCATCAGGAATTGTATTACTGCTAGGTACAACCTCTTTCATCAATTGCACAACATCATTAAAGGCTTTTCTCGAGATGTTATTTTCAGACTTAATGTTTAATAACTTTAAAGCAAGTGAAAGCTGCAAATGTGTAGTGCAACCATCCTATATAGGAGTCTCTGCAGCCCTTAACATATCATAAAACTTTTGTGCCTCCACATTAGGTGGTTCTTCAAAATTTTTCTACTGATGGAGCTTTAGGGGGAAAGTCAGGACTTGCTACGTCAAAGACCATTTCGTGAGACGGATTTTCTTGATATGACTCAACTTCTAGGATTGAGGTAGACACACTTGAGGTATACTCGAATGGCTCACCATGACATGTCCATCGGTAATAATTAGCCACAAATCCAGACTTCCGCAAGTGAAGCTTTACTTGTGTTAGATCTAGAAACTTTTTATTCTTACATTTTGCACACGAACATCTAATTATGTTTGATATTGCATTTGATAAGATAAATGTCAAAAAAGCTTTAACCCCTTCTTCAAATTCAATAGTGATCCATTTTACACCTGAAGCGTGCTTTCTATACATCCAACTACAATCCTTCATGACGTCTAAACGAGAGAAAAGAATAATCCATTCACTAATTAAAATTACCCCTAGAATTATATTAGTGAAAATGAGTAATTACATTTTCCTTTCCATTATCTAACAAAAGTAGGTCCAAAACATAGACACACACAAGATATTTTTAAAATAGAATCTTGTAGTCTTTCAAAATTTATCTAACTATAACATACATATGTGGGATATATACTCATATTCAATTGAATAACAAACTTCAGGATAAGGATAGTTATTCTATTCCACAATAAATAGTGGTAGATTTCAAAAAAAATTTGACAGAGTCTCCCATATAATTGGACATTTTCCAAGCACGAGGCCACCTCAAAATTTGACAATCAAAATGCTATTGCAAACAAAAAAGATAGATCATTCATTTATAGAAAAAGAACAAAAAGTAACTAGGGGATAATCACCCATTACCCAGGAGGAGTAATCACCCAACACTCACGGGGTTCCAATTATTAAAAAGACACAAGTATCATGTGCTTACCACTTCCGTTAAGCTAATAATATTTTCCCAAGGTTTACACTCCGTTTTTTGCAAGAATCACCGAAAATGAAAGATAATAACATTTTCCTACAATGTTTTTTCATCCCATTAACAATGATAAGGAAGGTTGGTAAGGACAGATATGCTATACATGGAGGGCTCTGTGTAAATACTCTCTTATACAAAGAAACATTATGAGAAGTCAATATAAATTATATAAAGAATCTGTATATCTCACCGTGTGTGTGTGTGTGTATGTCCTAAGTCAAGTTTTCTTTATTATTATTATTATTATTATTTACAATATTAATTACAAAGAATAAAAATAAAAATTTACATTGTCTTTTAAGTGAAACCATTTTTTTTTTCAGAATTAGATATAACCTTCCATTTTTTACCACTTTGATTTCAAATTGGATGTTGCTTCACGATATCACTGGAAATGATTTCTAAAATTTTTTCATGCATTCATTAACAAAACAGCCAAAAAGTCATTAATATAATAATCACATTATTCTACGATTAAGCTAATAATTCAAAAAGTCCACTGAAAAAGGAAAAAAACATATAAAATCTCCATTAAGGATGAAGATACAAGAAACAAGCATGTGCTAATTCAGAAATAGAAGCAAAGATCTTACTTTTAGGATGTTAAGGAGGTTGCAGAATGCAGCAAGTGCAAGAACTAGCAGCCAGTGTCTTGAGCTCCCCAACTGCAAATTCTCAAACTGTGAAGAGAACAGAGATGAGAAGGTAATCGTCTGGCTTTCTGTTAGTTGCAGGGGATGGGGGGAGGAGGTCACAGGGGTGGGGGCTCTGGCGTTGGGCGGTTGCGGGGGTGGGGGTCGGGGGCTGTAGGGAGTGCTGCAAGGGTGGAGCGCCGGGGAAAGGGCTTGGGGGGGGGGGGGGGGAAGGGCAGGCGGGCTGGGAGGCGCTGTAGGAGGGGGAAGGGGCTGCGGGGAGGGGGGTGCAGTAGGAGGGGGCCGCCGGAGGTGGGCACCGGGGGGGGTGGGGGTAGGGGTCATATGCGGGGAGGTAGTGGGTAGTGAGAAGAAGAGAATGTAAGGAAGAAGGAGAAAAAAAAAAAAAAAGAAGAAGAAGGAAATGGAAATTTTCTAAGTGTAGGAAATTTTTAATTTTTTTTAAATCCTTAGCTATTTCATCGCAATTTGCGATGAAAAAACAAAACATTCGCTAATTTCTTGTAGATTGATATGAAGAACATTACAAACCAATCCTCTACATTACAAATTTCACCATTTTTTTTTAGTGATCTCAACAATAACAATAGTATTTAAATTATTTTTCTTTATATATTTTACTTTATACACTACTTAATCAAAATGATAGATCAAAAAATTAGACATATGTTTTGTTAGTGTTGTGTCCTAGAGACAATCACTTGTACATTGTATATGACACATTTTATTTTAATAAAATGCATTATTTATCTTATAGTTTCTTTTGTTTACTTTAAGTAATATAACTGTTCGATAAAGTCCTTAGTAAACACTGTATTAAGGAAATTATAATAGAGATCATGATATGAGATTCCTACTATACTGGATGGTGTTAATACTTAAATAGTTCTTAGTCATAGTATTAATGAGACATGATATCATTAATGCGTTAAGACTAGCATGTGTTAGACTTCCTGATTTGATCAGGCGGTGGTTCTCATAACCGTGAGTATTGAGATACTCAAAGTTAACACATGGATGCTTGTTAATGGAACAAGTTCATTGGATGACCTAACTTTGAGATAATCACATGGATAACTATTTAGTGCCAATGATATAATCTCAATATAGCAAATGTGCAAGTATCTTTAGACTTGAGATCTCTAAGGTACTTTGTTTGCTGAGTTTTGTACTTTGATTCCAATCTCCGGAGCCAGATCGAGGGCCGCCTATGGGATGGATATTGTGTACATTGTGAGGTAAATGAAAGTAGTTGAGAGGGTCAATAAAGGATTCACCACTCCTAACAGTAGGGGCGAATATCTCACGGCCACTTGTAAGAATTACTATTCAGAAAGTTCTTGGCTAAGGCGATTGTGTATTGGAAACAATTCCAATTGATACGCATCTAGAGGAGTGGGTTCTTGTACAAGTACTATTGTATTCGGGCCAGAATTAATTCTGGAGGGAGTTGGCACTAATTCCGTACTCCAAACCGAATGAGATATTGTATGGTGAAATGAGTTAATTGCACTGAAGTTTGTTATTGAAGGGTTTATGTCAAGCCACTTGACTTCCTAGACTCTTGGGGTAGTCATGATGTGTTGCTAGATACCGCTCATGATCTGAGAATATGGATTTATTAATTAATGAATTAATACACCAATCCTGATTAGAATTAATAGGATTAATTCTAATTAATTATAATTATTAATCTCAAAGACGTTTGAATTAATTCATGTTCGCTACCAATTGATTGAGAAACCTAATAAGTCACACACAATAGAGGATTATATACTCAAGATGTTATTTGATAACATAGCGGGATTAATTGCGAGAAAAAAAAGTTGTTGTGGACAAATTATAATTAGTTATAATTTGTGTTCCAAGTTGTAATTGTGAAAACTTGATGTTTCCAAATTACAATTAGGAAATTCTAATTGTTATAGAATTTCAGATTTTCAGTGGGTTTTGGAACATATATTGGATATGCTTGAAACCTTAATCCAAGGGTGATTCACACGAAAATAGGAGCCACAAAACAAACGTGTTCTTCTCTCTCTCTCTCTCTCTCTCTCTCTCTCTCTCTCTCTCTCTCTCTCTCTCTCTCTCGTTTTGCTAAAAACAAAAACAGCCCTAGCCGCCATCTTTTTCTGCTAACACAGGAAATTTTGGTGCTTGAGTATTCCTCTGTGTGGATTATTGTTAGAGATAATCACACACTGTGATTATGATGGTTAGATGTCCAACTCTCGTGGAGTTTGCATAAGAGGATTGCTGGATCGTGCCTTGACTTGAAGAAGATCAATTTTGTTCTTCGAACGATCACCCAAAGGTAAAAACTGTTGCCTTTACTCTCTTTATGTCTTGTTTTCCACACATATACGAATCCTGGGATGGTATCTCGTTTTATTTTTCGCTACGCCGTATACGATACGAGCTTGAGATACCCAACATGTATATACATATCTACATGTTATAATATATATATTAAACCAAATAGATACTTATATACATTGTATATTATATAAACATATACATTTACTTATATATTACAGTAGGTATATAATATAATAGAATTAATTATATATTTACTTATGTAATATATTAGGTGTATAATATAAGATAATTACATATACACATTTATAATAAAATGCACAATTTGAGACATGCTATTAAAAATATTTCAGTAAATGTGTCAAAATACACCGCTACACAAACACATAAATAAAAATAAAAAAAATAAAGAAAAATATAGATTAAAATCCTATTTTTGTCGCAAAACCCTCGTAAATTGCAATGGTTTTTTAAGGGAAGAAGCAAATTCGTCGCAATTAGTGACGGATTTGCGACGAATTAGGGTGTTCAAATTTTTATTGTGCAAAACTTAAAAAAAATCAGCAAAAAGGAATATTCAATTCATTCTGTGCAAAAATTTAAAATTTTAATCCAAAAATTTTAATTAGGAAAAGGCGAGTAATATAAAATTTAAAATTTCGTCGCAAAAGCGTCGCAAATTTGTAAGGATTTTGCGACGGTCTAGACTTTTCTCCTTTTTTTTTAAATGTGAAAAGTTCGTCGCAAAATCCTCGTAAATTGCGATGGATATTTAAAAAAAATTTCATTTAAATATTTTTTCCATTAAAAACAACCAGCCGTCGCAAAACCCTCACAAATTGTGAAGGTTTTGCGACGATCTGATTTTTTTTTTTAAATATGAAAAGTCCGTCGCAAATTGCGAGAGTTTTTCCATGGTACAGACTTTTTTATTTTTTAAAAATATGAAAAGTCCGTTGCAAAATCCTCACAAATTGCGAGGGTTTTACGATGGACATTCAAAAATTTTCATTTAAATATTTTTTTTCATAAAAACAACCAACTGTCGTAAAACCCTCACAATTTGTGAGGGTTTTGCGATGGATAGACTTCTCTTTTTTTTTAAAATATGAAAAGTCCGTCACAAAATCCTTGCAAATTGCGAGGGTTTTGCGATGGACATTAAAAAAAAATTCATTTAAATATTTTTTTGGTCTAGATTTTTCTCTTTTTTTAAATATAAAAAGTTCGTCACAAAATTCTTGCAAATTGCGAAGGTTTTACGATGGACATTCAAAAAATTTTCATTTATACATTTTTTTCATAAAAACAACCCGCCGTCGCAAAACCCTCCAATTTGCGAAGGTTTTGCGACGGTCTAGACTTTTTTTTTAAATATGAAAAGTCCGTCGCAAAATCCTCACAAATTGTAAGGGTTTTGCGATGAACATTTAAAAAAAAATTTTATTTAAATATTTTTTCATAAAAATAACCAACCGTCGCAAAACCTTCGCAATTTGCAACGGTTTTGCGACGGATAGACTTCTCTTTTTTTAAAATATGAAAAGTCCGTTGCAAAATCCTCGCAAATTGCGAGGGTTTTGCGATGGACAATCAAGAAAAATTTCATTTAAATATTTTTTTATAAAAATAACCAATCGTTGCGAGGGTTTTTTCGATGGTTTAGACTTTTCTCTTTTTTTTAGATATGAAAAGTCCGTTACAAAATCATCGCAAATTGCAAGGATTTTGCAATGGACATTCAAAAAATTTTATTTAAATATTTTTTTTTATAAAAATAACCCTCCGTCGCAAAACTCTCGCAAATTGGGAGGGTTTTACGATGGTCTAGACTTTTCTCTTTTTTTTTAAAATATGAAAAGTCTATCGAAAAATTCTCACAAATTGCGAGGGTTTTGCGATGAATATTCAAAAAAAATTTCATTTAAATATTTTTTCATAAAACAACCAATCGTCACAAAACCCTCGCATTTTGCGAGGGTTTTGCGATGGATAGACTTCTTTTTTATGTCCATCGCAAAATCCTCACAAATTGCGAGAGTTTTGCGATGGACATTCAAAATTTTTTTTATTTAAATATTTTTTTTATAAAAACATCTGATCGTCGCAAAACCCTTGCAATTTGAGAGGGTTTTATCAGTCACAAAACCCTCTTAAATTTGCAAGGGTTTTGCAACGGTCTAGATTTTTCTCTTTTTTAAATATGAAAAGTCCGTCACAAAATCCTCTTAAATTGCGAGGGTTTTGCGACGAACATTCAAAAAATTTCCATTTAAACATTTTTTTTTTCATAAAAACAACCCACCATTACAAAACCCTCGCAAAATCTGTCGCAACTAAACTTTTGCGAGGGTTTTGCGACGGTCCACCAACTAAACTTTTTATTTTTGTATTTTTTAAATTATCAAAAATCTGTTGCAAAATCCTTGCTAATTGCGAGAATTTTGCGACATTCGCAACAATTTTCTTTTTGTTCATATATTTTATTCTAAAAAAATTTAACCGTCGCAAAACTCTCTCAAATGGCGACGATTTTGCTATGAATTGCGATTGCCATTTTGGCCGTCTCAAAACCGTCGCAAATTACCAGGATTTTGCGACAGTTTTGGTCAACTCACGAGTTCATCTGTTATCTCGCAAAATCGTCGCTAATTAGCGACGGAACTATAGCCGTCGCAAAAAATTCGTCGCAAATTATGAATTTTCCTATAGTGAGATAGAATCCAGTTAGATTTAGATAAAATTAGTCTCCATGCTACGCATAAAAATTTTGCTCGATTCTTAATAATTTTTTTAAAAACTAATAATTTATTTTGTTCAGTTATTAATAGTTTTTTTTTATAAAAAAAACTAATAATTTCATAAGTACAAAAATTTTGTCTAATAATTATTAATCTTTTTTAAAAAATTAATATTAATATCATAAAATTAGTAAAGTTAACATATGCTATATTCTTTTCTTTAACAAAAAAAAAAACTTATTATAATTGTGAAAATGAAATGTTATAATACAATTACATTCTTTACAAATTAAAAATTCATATTTGTAATAAATACATTAATTTTTTGATAGAATTTATAAGTTCATGATCAATAAACACAAGAATCTCAATTTGAGCCGATCCTTCAAATTTTTCTAGCATTTCTTCGACATCAATTGGAACATGAATATTCTTTTTCAGCAATGAACTTTTAGTTCCAACGATAACTTCTTTATTTCAAACTATAGCCACCACACAGTGACCCGTTATAGACTCAAACTCCCTAACTTCAAGCCAAGCATAGATTTCTTCATCTTCTCTAAATTTTTTAGCATATTCAACAATTGCCTTCGCTAAAAGTTACACACTATTCACCTGAAGAATTAAAAAGAAACTTTATCTATTTCTTTTACTTTGAAGTATAAAGAAGATTTTTCATAATAATAATTTGAAATATTCAGAGCAGCGCATTGTTTAATAAAATTCGAATACGTTCAACTTTCAATTTTCTTGTCTCAGTATAGTTATAAACATTATACTTTTATGAGATTCTATTGTCATTGCCTGAGAAGATCAACAAACAGTCTCAGTATGATTAAAAAAACCAAAAAGCATCAGATTTACAACAGATAATATAAATGTCACTAATAAATCAAATGTCCTAAACCAACATCAGCTTTAGTGGAGCAGCATGCGTTAAAGATCATTTTGACTTGTCCTAGATGAAAAAACCCCTGTAAAGATAGCTTTTATAAAATATTAGGACAATCTTAATCAAATACACAAATAGAATGTTTGGCATTGAATATTTCTCTCAACTTAAAATATGTCCAAATAGAAGAATTACCTGGATGCAGCAACTAATTCATAAAATTCACAAAGTGCCATTGTTTTCCAATAAACACAGACTTGCCATCTGTGAGAGTCCCCACCTTGTCAAATGCTACAGAGTTCAACTGTCAAAATATGCCCAAAATGTAAAATGCTAGTTTTGTTTAGAAATTATGAAACTATTTAATTCAACAACATGAGGGGTGTTTACTTTAGGCAAATTAGCATTTTTCTTCAAATGACAGCAATACCACATGAATTTCATCCAGACCTTATGTGGACTTTCCAATGCGTGACCACCGTTGATGAGGACTTCTTGAGAAGTACTAACTCCAGTGCCAACCATGACAGCTGTTGTAGAAGCAAGGCCAAGGTATGACCATGACAAAGATGCCAAACTGGAGGGCAAGCTGAAAGCTATCCATTGAGGAAACGATCTAGGCAAGCTAAGTAGAAAAAGAAAGAATTATAACTTGCAAGTTTTAAACATTAGATAGCAGTTAACTTAGGCTAAGATAAGACAATCCACGACACATTGGTCATTCTTATTTGGAGCATTTGGCGAAAGGTTAAGAATTGGGAAATTAGATATGCACACACAAATTTAGGAAACCATGTCCTAAAAGGAATTCAGGTCTAGTTAGATTAGGAGTTGGTCTTTGATCTATCAACAATGTAATTCTCTACCCCTAAATAGGTGTCTTAAGTTTAAATAAAAGTAGTTCCAACAGCTTTGTTATAATCCAATGTCTTAAGGATTTCTTTCCCCACGATGTGATGATGCTAAGCATTCTCCCTGATATTTTTCTATTATTTTATCTGTGTTTTGGTTAAGTTATAATTATAACTTAGCTTCTGCTAAAAAATTCCATCAGATACCTATGCTTAATTTATTCATTACACAAGTTTA
Organism: Voacanga thouarsii; assembly: GCA_026120185.1. Classification (NCBI taxonomy): domain Eukaryota; kingdom Viridiplantae; phylum Streptophyta; class Magnoliopsida; order Gentianales; family Apocynaceae; genus Voacanga; species Voacanga thouarsii. Next base: position 1,894,723 of record JANUWF010002419.1, on the reverse strand, counting down.
TGCTATTTAAACACAATTTTCAGCTTAGTTTTCTATCCAAAACTTAGTAAAATCTAGTGTAGTTTCAAATCATAATAGATATTGTACAACAAATATTATTGTCCAAAAGAAAAAACCAAATGAAAAGGACATTTGATAACAAACAAACAAACTAGTATGCATGGCTGCAACCTTTTACAAGAGCAATTTGTTGAAGCATTTTCGTATTCAAACATATTATACAAACCCCATGATGAAACCAAGGATTAGACAAACCTGTGCAATTTAACCACAAATTTCAACCTAGTTTTCTATTCAAAACTTAGTAGAATCTAGTGTAGCCTCTGAAAAACCTTAGAGGGGGGGGGGGGGGGTGAATAAGGTTTTTGGCAAGCAAAAATAATTTTTCTGAAGAGTCTAAAATGCTAAACAAGGATGATCACAAAGATACTTGGACTGACTTTATTGATGCATTGAAAGCTGTCCAAGCACTCGTAGATGTGTATTCAGATTTAGACAGTGAAAGATTATAAAAACAATATACATGAACCACTGAAATAAAATGAGACAAGAGATGTATAGTGGTTCGATCAACAATGATCTACGTCCACTACCTTAAGCCTCACACTTAAGGATTTTCAACCCTATTTTATTAATTTCACTTAATGAAACAACCACATACAAGAGAGGATCACCACACTGGGTTTTACACAACCTCTCAAACACATCAAGGCTCACCCCTATGGGTTTTACACCACAACCTTGAACAATCACACAACAAGGATCACCCCTATGGGTTTTACCACACAACCTTGCTATTACAAGCTGAGAATTGAAAATCAATAGAACAGAGATAAGTTCACTTACTTGAGCAGATATTCTCTTGGATACAGGCACAAAATACTTTTATCTTTGATACACAATGAACTCACTTTGAAGCTAAGATAAAAGGAGATTTTTGAAGATATTGAGCAATAGTGTTTCTAAGATGGATGTTTCAAAATTCTTACTTATAATCTGGCTTTAAGGGCTATTTATAGAGCCAAAAAGTGGAGTGCCAACGGTCATAAAAAAACGGTTATAAATTTTTCTGTTTAAACTCATCCGAGTTTTGGACGAAGATGCATCCAAAGGTTAAGTCCAAAATGGCACATCCCTGACGGACAATTTTTCAACCCGGTTTACAGGATTTTGGATGAACCTTTTGGATTCAAACTGTACCATCCAAAATTCTGTGAATTCTAAAAACTTTGAAAATCATCTCATTTGAAGCTTCAAGGTAAAGCTAAATGAATTAAAAGATAAGAGGACATAGGAAATAATAAGTATACCTTAATGAACACTTCTTAGTCTAATATTCTTCATAAAAAGTCTTCTTGATGTATAACTCCTTATACTTAATTTTCCAATTGATCTTCCATTCTTGAAATTGGTGATCAAGGAGTCGCCAACAATTCTTATTTGAAGACTTTAGAAGAAACAAAGGTCAATCATGTCCTATCACAATAAATTGACACGTTAGTCTATATCAACGTTTGTCATAAATCAAAACATAAAAGAAGGCCCTTAGGGCTAACAATCTCCCCCTTTTTAAGTTATGACAAACATGACACATTTGATATGTAGATAGAGATAACATGATGAGCAGAATGTGCAAATAATTGTAACAAGTCTCATAGAGATCTTACGAGAAACCATATCTTAATGATCCTAAAGCATATCATTTCTCTATATAAATATTCAAAGTAATTTGATAGAGATAAAATGCTAAAAAGCTCCCCCTAAATATATGCTTATGTAATAATTTTGAACATAAGAGGGAATAGAAGAAGTAACGATTTATTTATCCAGAAAGTGTATCCAAAATCGTTTTGGAAGAACTTGTGTTTTCTGAATATCTTTTGGATAGGACTTTTGGATGTCCAAAACATTTTTCAAAAACTGCTTATAAGAATATTTGTTTTGGATATAAAGTTTTTGAGTCCAAAACTCCCCCTTGATTCGATGTACCAAAAATTTATCACAGAATTTTTGTTTCAAGGATCCAATTATCATTCAGAATTCTGTGTTATAAAATTGAACTTTCACAAACTTGAGGAATTTTTCAGAAAAATTTGTGAACAGTGAAACAGAAATTTTCATCATGGTTTTGATTTACCTACGCAACTGTTCATATCATAAATGGTTCATGCAGTTTATAATAGTTCATGCAGTTACTTCAGAATTCAATAACTGTTCATACAACAGTTTCAGTTTTTCAAAGGGTTTCAACTTCCATAGCAGTTACTTTGCTGAACAAAAAAAAAAAACCAAACATTAACAGTCCAATATTAGTCATGTAGAATCCATGCAGAACTCATAACATTTTATTTTTGGATATCAACATGTAGATCAAATTCATATGCAGTCGTAACATACAAACTTTACATTTTCTATCAATTACTGCATACCAACAATTTCATACAGCTTATATTGCAGACTATAACATTTTCAGATTAGCATATGTCTTGCAAACAACATCATGCCGACAGTCATACAGACCGACATTCAACATTTTCACAACAGTTTCATTTTTTTATTTTCTCCTTATCAACATGTGGATCTATCTAACATTTTCTTTCTCCCCCATAATAACTGTCATCTCTCCCATATTCACTGTCATTTTCTTTCTCCCCCTTTGTCATCAATCAAAAAGAAGCATAGCAGAAGGAGAAGTAATATGCACTTAACAGTCATCAGATAGATAATAGACATGATAGAGAATTAAACTTAAAAAAGTATCAGAAATTATCCAAAGATAGAATATAAATGACTGAAAAAGTAAATTGTTCAATTGTGGCAGAATGTAAGTTGTTCATCAGCCCACGGTGTTACCCAAGAAAACAGTCTAGGAAATATTAATGGTTTCACCCTTGGATCCGGTACCCTTCTTGGAAAACTGACTAGCTATTCTGTTGGATTTTCGCTTTACAACCATATGCTTCTATCTTTTTCCTTTGGGTTTGGGAGAAGGAGGAGGAATATGTTGGATTGTATGCCCTCTTAAACTAGGTTTCTGATGTAAAATCGAATATTTTAATAAAAGAATTTATTTTCAGAAATTGTTTGTGAATTTACTTTTTATTTGTGCACAATTTTCGTTTGAAACAGACCCATTGTGTTTAAATAAGTGATCCATGTGAATGGTGGTCTTTCACAGTAAGGTATGGATCACAGGTTATTTAACACATAAATATTTGTTCTTAACCTATTGATGAGACTGGGAACCTCATCATGCTTAGGTTATTATGTTATGAATTTCAAATGGGGAATGGCTTACCTTTAGCCAGTGCGTAGTCCACTCACTTCATGACATAAGCGTATTTCGAATACGTAGGACAGGACCTGTAGTAATGGTTTTTAAAAATACTATATGATAGAAACCTAGACTACTACCGCTACAGCGTGGACTAGTACTCTACGACTTAAGTATGAGTTGGTGGTCTGGCGAAGTTGGAAGCATATACTTTGATTTGCTATAGTTGATGTTCTATCGTAGGGCTAATATACTTGCATGTTGGGTATGTGTGACTAGTTAGTTAAGACAGACTTGTACAAGATAGTTTCTGCACTATATCGCCCCTTGTGGTTGTCCGAATGGTCTAAAATGTCCAGGGCCCTGGGAAACATGACTTGGATGTTTGCTTTAGGGTAGCTCCTTTGGAAAGCGGAAACACTTCAGGAAGTCGTGGATCATTAGACTAGAAGCCTAAGGATGGTAGATGTCATTTAGAGGGGTGTTAGTACACTTCTTTTTCTCTAAATGTACGGCGATGTGTAGAGGGGTATTTTAGTCATTTCACCTGTAGGTCGGAGACTTTGCTAATGCAACATTGTCATTGGAGTCAATATTTTCTTATGGTGATATTAGGAAATATTTAAAATGCAAAATACAGCTGTTTATATGGCAGGGGTATTTTGGTCATTTTAGCAGCCAAGGCGATGTGTCTTTTTGGTCCTCGAAATAGCCCGTAGTCCTAACTAATTTTGGGTTGAGGAATTGGTCTCAGTTCAAGAGGATTTTATTTTATTTGATTTTATTCAGGATGTTTAATTTATTATTAGACTGGAACAAAATAAATAAATAAATAAAATAGGAGTTGAGAGAAATTAATTATCTGGTTTAATTGGTTAATTAATTATTTAGGGCCTAGGTCCAGTATGAATAATTAGAAAAATTAACCTGGGCTTAAACTAGGAGAAATAATTAATGTTTAATTATTTATTAGGTTATTTATATAGGCCCAAGAAATAAATAATTAAAGATTAATTGTTATGATTCATTTGGGCTCATTAATTATTTATTGGGTTGTTTATATAAGCCCAGTAAATAAATAATTAATGTTTATTATTTTGGGCCTTTTGGGTCCAAGAAAATAATAAAATTTATTTTGGCCCAATAACTTTGACCGTAGAGTTTTTTTCCAAATACGGTTAAAAAGAGTTTAGGGTTAAGCCAAACTTATTCTCAGGATAACATCCGGATGTTTTGAAACATGAAATCCCGGGGATATGTTTATCAGATAATGAGAGACCTATTTTTGGCTAACCAATAAACAAGTCTCTTGTAGAGGAAAACCCTAATCTCCCAAACCCACAAGCCTTACGCAGCTCTCTCTCTCTCTCTCTCTCTCTCTCTCTCTCTCAGACGTCTCCCTCCTCTGTGTCTTCTTCTTGTTTCTTTGCTAATCAATAGCAAGTGAACAAAGGAGATTTGAGACTGTTCCTCTTCACCATTATGTTCATCGACTAGAGATTGGGTAGAGGAATATTTCAAGAGTTAGAAAGCTTGGCGTTCATGCAAATAAGGCGAAGTAGAAGGCTAGCGGGTTTTCAACCGAAGCTTCTTCAAATGGGCAAGGCGAAGCGATTCCTGTCATTCAATCCACTTCTACTCGACCTAGAAGGCTTAAAGAGCGCAAATGTATGATCTTCACGCTTCCGTGTGGCCTTTAAGACTTGCGATTTTTTTTTCCTTCTCTGTTTTTTTTCCGCCAGTGCATGCTCTCTGTTTTTCGTCCCCTCAATGTGGTATCAGAGCCAATGGTTCTATGATCAATATAGGGAGCATGGTAGTTAATAAAAATGAAGAAGATGATTATACTTGTGATCCTTCACTGTTTTGGGTATGGGATAGGATCTCTGTGAGCTTCATCGTTGAAGCATAGGCATCACTGTAAAAATTTTTTTTTTTTGGCTTTGAAGTTTGATCGTGTAAACCTAATTTTAATGGGTATAGGCGGTTGTGATTTTGTTTTGGATGAGTTTTTGTAACTAAAAATGTCCAAAGAAGCCAAAGAAGACTGAAAAGTCGAACCAGAGAAGCCTCTACAATTCGCACACGGAAAGAAGGAAAAATGAAGAAGAAACACTATTCCTAAGCCGTGGAGTCGAGCCAAGCCGCTGAAGCCGAGCCGCATTGTTTATGTGTCACGAGCCGCGTCCTTCCAGCTGCTAGAGCCGAGCCGTGACTGTAGCAATTGAGCCGAATGCAATTGAAATGTTGCAATTCAATTGCAACAGCTTCCGGGTCGTGCGCGGGCAATCGGATCAACCCGCGGGTCATGAGCAGAAAGGCAGCGGAGTGGGTTGCGGGTGCGAGCAGCCTCCATGGGCTGCAGCAATGGCAATCTGGTGTGGCTGGTGCACCGGGGGCGCTGTGAACCGACAGAGCAAATGGGCCCTAATCTGGTGCGGCGGGTGTACATGGACCGACAGATTTGTTTTTTACAATTTTCTTTGTTTTTTTTTTCGTTTTGGGTCCCATATCAAGCGAAATTAATATTTTTGTAATATTTTATATTCTTAAAATATATTTGCATGAAAAATATTAGTAAGAGATTTTAGGATTAAACAAGATCATTAATTAATTAATTAATGTGTTTAATTTTATTATTTGGTCACTTAGGTTTAAAAAGCATGAAAACGTTTATTGTTTTGAGCATGCTATTTTTTTATGTACCTATGTGTGTTTTTTTCTCAAAGACCAAAGTCTTTGGGAACATCTTTTGACAAGAAAAATATTTTTCTTCAAAAATTAAATGGTTATTTTAATTTGTATAAAAATTAATCCTTGAATATTTTCTCAAAGGATTTAATCCTTGACATAGAAAATATATTGGATTTAAATATTTTTGTAAATTAAAATGGAGAGCCATTTTTGTTTTGTTTTGGACTAGAAAAATGATTTTGTCAAATAAACTTGAGACCAAAGTCTCTAGAAAATTTTAATTGGAAAATTTTTGAAATCATTAAGTTTTAACTTAAATAAAATTAGTCCATGGAGAATTCTCTCAATGGATATAAGCCTTGACATAGAGATTTTAATGGACTTAGGTATTTTATTTTTGAGTTAAGAAAAAACTTAATGAAAATTTCAAAAGGATATTTTTCCAAAAAACCTTTATTTTAAAAGACTAAGTGGGAGAGGGGTTCCAACGGCCCTACGGCTTCCATCACGGTCCTCATTAGAGATCGTGGGTCCCCTCGCGTCACCCTGGGAGTGAACCCGTATAGGATAGGGATACCACAAGGATCTAGATCTAATGAAAGAATGTAATTAATAACCCGGGGCACGTACTATGATTGACCAGCCCACGTTGGAGATTATAATGCGAGGTATGTCCATAGGAAATGAGAGGAAATGGCCATTCCACGATGGAGTTATCCTCTAGATCATTACCTATAAGGGAAATTAATTTGAGGTGGTTATTACACTTAGCTTAGAAAACTGTTAATCTTCCCAAGAAGCTATGTCAGTTTTCCTAAGAGCCAAATTATTTTCAGTGCACAAATTTTATTTTGTTTTCACAAACTAAATTCTTTCTTTTATTTTTCGATTTTCAGAAATTGTGGGAGGTTCTTTTAGTCCATTGGCCGTTATTCTCAGGGAGAATAAGTTAACGGGTCCAAATTATGTGGACTGGAAAAGGAACCTGGACATAATACTCACAGCTGAGGAGTATAAGTATGTTCTTTACGAGACTTGCCCTGTTATCGGGGAAGATTCCACCGTCGAAGAGCGAGAGGCTGAGAAGGCGTGAAAGAAGGCTGACGAAATGGCATGTTGCTATATGTTAGTCTCCATGTCTAATATGCTCCAGTCAAAACACGAGCACATGGCTTCTGCATATGACATCAGTCAATCATTGGCTACTATGTTCGAGGACAAGAGCTGGCCCGCAAGGCAGGAGGCTCTTCGAACTATTGTTAACACTAAGATGGCTGAGGGAGCATCAGTCCGAGAGCATATGCTCAAGATGATTGCTGCTTTCGAGGAAGCGGAAATCTTAGGGGCTGTCATTGACCCTGAGAGCCAAGTGGATATGGTTCTTGAATCTCTACCGGGCTTCTTCACTCAGTTCAAGTTAAACTATAATATGAACAAGTTGAACATGAGTTTAACTGAATTGATGAAAGAGCTCCAGATGGCGGAGAAGGTCATAAAGCCGCAGTCAAAGGCCATGATTGCTAAGGTTTCTTTCTCAAGAATTGGGCCTAAACCCAGAAAGTTCAAGAGGAAGAAGGGGAATGCAGCAACCCAGCCCAAGAACCAGCCCAAGGACAAACCAAAGGGCAAGTGCTTCAAATGTGGCAAGAAGGGACACTAGAAAAAGGAGTGTCCAAATATTCAAACCAAGAAAAACCCCACAGGTAATGTTTTCTATCTAGAGTCCATAAAAACCCCACAGGTAATATTTTCTGTCTAGAGTCCATATCAATGGTAGGATCAACTTCCACTTGGATTGTTGATTCAGGAGCCACTAATAATATTTGTAACTCCTTGCAGGGGTTTAGAAAAATAAGAAGACTCAAGAAGGGCGAACATGGGCTTCGAGTGGGTAATGGAGCACAAGTCTGGGCCATTGCAGTGGGAGAGTTGGATCTTATTTTTTATTGTAATAAGATAGTGGTTTTAAAAGATATTTTATATGTACCTGGTTTTCGTCAGAATTTGATTTCAGTTGCAAAACTTATTAATCAAGGATATTATATATCTTTCCATTTTGGTATTTCTATCAATAGAGATGGAGAAATTTTATATATTGGGCACATGTATGGTAATTTGTTCTTTTTAAACCCTATTAACAACCAATCAAATAACGCTCAGTCTGAACCTTTAACTAAGAAGAGAAAGACCAATATCAATGATTCATACCTTTGGCATCTAAGGTTGGGTCATATTAACTCAATCAGGATTCAGAGGCTAATCTATGATGGGCCTTTGGGCTCATTGAGATTGGAAAGTTGGCTTCAGTGTAAATCCCGCCTGATGGGAAAGATGACCAAGAGGTCATTTACACCAAAGGCGGATAGAGCCAAGGAGGTGTTGAGTCTTGTTCACACTGATGTGTGTGGTCCGTTGTCTACACCAGCTAGGGGAGGTATTGAGTACTTCATCACTTTCACGGATGATTGTACGAGGTATGGTTACATTTATCTTATGAGACGCAAGTCTGACTCTTTTGACAAGTTCAAGGAGTTTAAGGCTAAAGTGGAGCATCGAACAGGTAAATTAATTAAAACCCTACGATCCGATCGTGGTGGAGAGTACCTCCTAGATGAATTCAATGACTACATGGTACATTATGGGATAGTATCCCCGCTCTCTGCGCCGGAACACCCCAGCAGAATAGAGTAGCTGAGAGAAGGAACAGGACATTGATGGAAATGGTCCGAAGCATGATGTCTCATGCTACTCTTCCAGTGTCCTTTTGGGGATATGCCATGGAGACAACGGCATATATTCTGAACTTGGTGCCTTCCAAGTCAGTACTTAGGACTCCCTATGAGATGTGGACTGAGCGTAAGCCAAGTCTGAATCATCTTAGGATTTGAGGTTGTCCAACTTATGTACTGATCAAGGGAGACAAGTTGGACTCAAGATCAGAATTATGCTATTTTGTTGGGTATCCAAAAGGGACAAAAGGAGGCTACTTTTATCATTCTAAGGAGCAGAATGTACTAGGCAGTACCAATGCTAGATACTTGGAAGATGATCAAAGTACTTCCACTAAAGGTTCTACGAGATTAGAACTTGAGGAGAAGTTATCTACAGAATCAACTTCTTCTGACCCGATTGTGGAACAAGAAGAGGCACAGCTTCAAGTGCCTGTGCAAATGGAGCTTCGTCGTAGTGGGAGAGTGTCTAGGGTTCCGGATAGATGGACTGGAGAAGCCTTTGAGCTGGTCTCTGACCATCAGGAACAAGACCCCACTAGATACGAGGAAGCTATTGCTGATGCTGATGTAAATTTGTGGCATGAAGCAATGAAAGTCGAGATTGAGTCTATGTATCTCAATCAGGTTTGGGATCTTATAGCTTCACCTGAAGGGATAAAACCCATTAGGTGTAAGTAGGTGTACAAGAGAAAGAGAGGAGCGGATGGGAAGGTGAAAACCTTCAAAGCTAGGCTTGTGGCGAAAGGATATACTCAGAAAGGGGGAATCGACTATGAGAAAACCTTTTTCCCGATAGCCATGCTTAAATCTATCCGCATCCTTCTTGTCATCGCATATTACTATGACTACGAGATATGACAAATGGATGTCAAGACGACATTCTTAAATGGCCATCTTAGCGAAGACGTCTATATGTCCCAACCGGAAGGCTTCATTACTGAAGGCCAGGAACATATGGTTTGCAAGCTTAAGAAGTCTATTTATGGACTCAAGCAGGCATCGAGAGCATGGAACATTCGTTTTGATGAGATTGTAAAGTCTTATGGTTTTATTCAAAACGAAGATGAACCATGCGTATACAGGAAACTTGAAGGTATTAATGTGGTTTTTCTTGTCCTGTATGTGGATGACATTCTACTCATTGGAAATGATATAGGGACATTGTCATCTACAAAGGTTTGGCTATCTAGTCAATTTAGTATGAAGGACTTGGGAGAAGCCAGCTACATTCTCGGGATTAGGCTTCTTAGAAATAGGAAGCAGAGAATGTTAGGGTTATCCCAACCAACATACATTGACAAGATGCTGGCCAAGTACAGCATGGACTCATGTGAGGGAGCTCTAATCCCTTACAGACATGGGTTGTCATTTTCTTCGAAGGACTGTCCTAAGTCTCAAGAAGAAAAGGACAGAATGAGTAGGATTCCTTATGCTTCGGCTATGGGAAGTCTCCTGTATGCCATGCTGTATACTAGGCCATATATCTGCTTTGTCGTGGGCTCAGTTAGCAGATATCAGTCAAACCCTGGGAAGATTCATTGGCAAGCTGTAAAGCATATTCTCAAGTACCTCAAGGGAACGAGAGATTATATGCTGGTTTACAGGGCTGATGATTTGGTTCCTACAAGATACATGGACTCAGACTTCCAGGCGGATAAGGATGAGAGAAAATCCACTAGTGGATATGTTTTCACCTTGTCTGGAGGAGCAATTTCATGGAGGAGTATAAAGCATTCTTGTATTGCTGACTCAACCATGGAAGCTGAGTATGTGACAGCTTTGGAGGCGTCCAAGGAAGCAGTTTGGCTCCGGAAGTTCCTTTCAGAACTTGGAGTCGTACCACATATGAACAGGCCGATTGTGATGTATTGCGACAACACTGGAGCAGTATCGCAATCTAAGGAGCCTCAGAACCACAAGAAGGGGAAACACATCGAGAGGAAGTACCACCTGATCTGGGATTTCATCCAGAGACGTGAAGTCGTGGTGGAACATATTACCTTAGAAAACAATCTAGTAGATCCATTCACCAAACCTTTGGCTGAGAGAGTCTTCAAGAGACACTTAGATGCCATAGGGGTGGGCACCTATGGACTTACCTAGTCTTAGAGTGCAAGTGGGAGATTGTGGATTGTATGCCCTCTTAGACTAGGTTTCTGATGTAAAATCGAATATTTTAATAAAAGAATTTATTTTCAGAAATTGTTTGTGAATTTACTTTTTGTTTGTGCACAATTTTCGTTTGGAACAGACCCATTATGTTTAAATAAGTGATCCATGTGAATGGTGGTCTTTCATAGTAAGGTATGGATCACGGGTTATTTAACACATAAACATTTGTTCTTAACCTATTGATAAGACTGGGAACCTCATCATACTTAGGTTAGTATGTTATGAATTCCAAATAGGGAATGGCTTACCTTTAACCAATGAGTAGTCCACTCACTTCATGACATAAACGTATTTCGAATATGTAGGACAGGACCTGTAGTAGTGGTTTCTAAAAGTACTATATGATAGAAACCTAGACTACTACCGCTACAGCGTGGACTAGTACTCTACGACTTGAGTATGAGTTGGTGGTCTGGCGAAGTTGGAAGCATATACTTTGATTTGCTATAGTTGATATTCTATCGTAGGGCCAATATACTTGCATGTTGGGTATGTGTGACTAGTTAGTTAAGACAGACTTGTACAAGATAGTTCTGCACTATATCGCCCCTTGTGGTTGTCCGAATGATCTAAAATGTCCAGGGCCTTGGGAAACATGACTTGGATATTTGCTTTAGGGTAGCTCTATTGGAAAGCGGAAACACTCTAGGAAGTCGTGGATCATTGGACTAGAAGCCTAAGGATGGTAGGTGTCATTTAGAGGGGTGTTAATATACTTCTTCCTCTCTAAATGTATGGCGATATGTAGAGGGGTATTTTAGTCATTTCACCTGTAGGTTGGAGACTTTGCTAATGCAACATTGTCCTTGGTGTCAATATTTCATTATGGTGATATTAGGAAATATTTAAAATGCAAAATACAGCTATTTATATGGTAGGGGCATTTTGGTCATTTTAGCAGCTAAGACGATGTGTCTTTTTGGTCCTCGGAATAGCCCGTAAGTCCTAACTAATTTTGGGTTGAGGAATTGGTCTCAGTTCAAGAGGATTTTATTTTCTTTGATTTTATTCAGGATGTCTAATTTATTATTAGACTGGAACAAAATAAATAAATAAATAAAATAGGAGTTGAGAGAAATTAATTATCTGGTTTAATTGGTTAATTAATTATTTAGGGCCTAGGTCCAGTATGAATAATTAGAAAAATTAACCTGGGCTTAAACTAGGAGAAATAATTAATGTTTAATTATTTATTAGGTTATTTATATAGGCCCAAGAAATAAATAATTAAAGATTAATTGTTATGATTCATTTGGGCTCATTAATTATTTATTGGGTTGTTTATATAAGCCCAGTAAATAAATAATTAATGTTTATTATTTTGGGCCTTTTGGGTCCAAGAAAATAATAAAATTTATTTTGGCCCAATAGCTTGGATCGTAGAGTTTTTTCCAGATACGGTTAAGAAGAGTTTAGGGTTAAGCCAAACTTATTCTCAGGATAACATCCGGGTGTTTTGAAATATGAAATTACGGGGATATGTTTATCAGATAATGAGGGACCTATTTTTGGCTAACCAATAAACAAGTCTCTTGTAGAGGAAAACCCTAATCTCCCAAACCCACAAGCCTCACGCAGCTCTCTCTCTCTCTCTCAGACGTCTCCCTCCTCTGTGTCTTCTTCTTGTTTCTTTGCTAATCAATAGCAAGTGAACCAAGGAGATTTGAGACCGTTCTTCTTCACCATTGTGTTCACCGACTAAAGATTAGGCAGAGGAATATTCCGAGAGTTGGAAAGCTTAGCGTTCATGCAAACAAGGCGAAGTAGAAGGCTAGCGGGTTTTCAACCGGAAGCTTCTTCAAGTGGGCAAGACGAAGCGATTCCTGTCGTTCAATCCACTTCTACTCGACCTAGAAGGCTTAAGGAATGCAAAGGTATGATCTTCACGCTTCCGTGTGGCCTTTAAGGCTTGCGGTTTTTTTTCCTTCTCTGTTTTTTTTCTCGCCAGTGCATGCTCTCTGTTTTTCATCCCCTCAGAATATCTTTTTTCTGGATAGGAGAAGGCTGTGGAGATGGTTCAGGTGAGGGTTCAGGAGAGGGAACTTTGATATCTGCAGGCGGTTCATTTTTGTCCTCTGAAGATTGTTCATCCTTTTTATGATCAGATATAGAGGCGGAAGGCTTAGTAGATTGCTCAATGACAGAAATTCTGTTCCCTAAGTTCTTGATTTCTGAGTTAAGAGATTCCAATTTCTCTGCAAAGGATCTGATTGCACTCAGAATATTCTTAGACAAACCCATGTCATGAACATTACCTTCATCAAATTTTCTTTTAGAACCAGAGACAGTCTTTCCTTCGTCCTTAATTTTCATCAGATTCTCTCTTTCTTTTCCAGCAGTTTCTCTAAGCAATTTCCAAGAATTATTCTCCCTTACATATCCCATCTTTTCAAAGGAATCATAGTTATAAACATTTGTTTTTGATGGATCAGAAGTAACAGAATTTAAATCAATATTGAAAAATCTGAAGACTTTGGTCAATAAATTTCCAAACGGAAAAGCCTTGCTAGAAGTATTTCTAGACTGCAACATTAACTTTGTTGCCAGAAATCCAAAGTTAATCTTTCTCCCCTTAGCTAAGGCAAGCATGTCCACCATTTGAAGTATGCTAATAGAGGTCTTATGACCGGAATTGGGTACAACAATGGTAGAAACCATATGATGAAGGATTCTACCCAATCCATTCAGCTATTTAGAATTGCGATTTCCAGAGATCTCAAAGATTTTTCTACCAGTAAACAACTTCTCAAAATTTTTCAGAATAAAAATTTCATTTCCTTCAGGAAATTTGTTCAACTCAAAATACTGAAAACCAGCATCACGAACATCACAGATTCTGTTCAGCATTCTATGGTCAAATTCAAAATCTTTTCATTTCACTCGTGTCACATACCACCTAATCATGAATCCTCCCTCTGTTTCTTCTAGTTTGCCTTTTCTCAAATTTGCATAAAATTCCCAGACTAAAGGAATGTAGATTTTCTCATCAACTGATAGCAAACTCCCCTACCCGACATGATCAAATATATCTAGAATATTTGACAAGTTCAGGAAAGCAAAGTGGTTCACTCGATAGCCAGAAATAATAGTTCGATTTCTAGAGACCCAATCATTGTATTCAGATTCACATTTGGAGTCGAGAAATCGAGGTACCTGATTTGCAGAACTCAGTTGTTCGGAGGAAGATTTAGACGAATCATAATGAGAGGCCGAAAAGTGAGGCTGAGGAGAAGCTTCATTTGCTTTCGCTTTGCCCTTTGTTGAACCCGAAACCTTTTTCATTAACACCAGAGAAGATTTTTGCTCCTTCTTAGGTTTTGGAACGGTGGATTTTGTCTTGGCCATTGAAGGATTCAAGCTTTTACAGACCTTTTTGGGTTTTCAGAGAAGAAGAACATGGAGGAATTGTTTTGGAAGAATGACGGTTTCAAGGGTTTTGAGAAAGAGAAAATCAGATAGCTTTGAATGTCTAGGATAGTGTGAGAACAATGTGCCTTGGAAACATGTGTTTTTCTGAGGAGTTTTGAAAAACGCGCAAATCAATTTTTTGAAACACGAAATTTGGAATAAAAGAATATCAAGCATTGATTTTGGAACAAGACCAGGTCCGAAATCATTGTCCAAAAGAGTGTTTCCCTGAAATGCATTTTGGATGTAGGAATTGGATTCTAGTACTACGTCCAAAACAAGAACAGTGGTATTTTGGATGTAGAGTTTTGTTTCCAAAACCTTTTTCTTCACAATTCTCGCACAAGAAGAACTTACACAAAAAGATTATTTATCAAATTCTTGTAATACCCAAACCTCTTCTCAAATTGTTGAACCTGTCCTCAGCTAGAGGTTTAGTGAAGATATCAGCAAGTTGTTCATCCGTTGAGACATATTCAACCCACACATCTCCTTTGAGTACATGGTCTCGGATGAAGTGATGTTTAACTTCAATGTGCTTTGTTTTCGAGTGCTGCACTGGATTTTTTGTTAGATTGATAGCACTTGTGTTATCACACATTATAGGAACACAGTTAAAATTTAAATGGAAATCTCGCAGAGTATTCTTCATCCATAAGATTTGAGCACAACAGCTTCCTACTACAATATATTCAACCTCAGTGGTGGATAATGATATGCAAGCTTATTTTTTACTGTGCCATGATACCAATGAGTGTCCAAGAAATTGACAATGGCCACTAGTACTTTTTCTTTCAACTTTACACCCTGCATAATCTGCATCAGCATATCTTATAAGATCAAAGGTGTTAGTACGTAGATACCATAATCCATAATCATATGTCCCAATAAGATATCAAAGTATGCGTTTAACTGCATTTAAATGAGATTCCTTCGGACAAGATTGAAATCGAGCACAAAGACATATTGAAAACATGATATCTGGTCGACTAGCAGTAAGATATAGTAGACTTCCAATCATTCCTCTATATTTTCGTTCATCTACCTCCTTACCCTTTTCATCTTGGTCAAGTTTTATGGATGTGCTCATGGGTGTGCTGATTTCTTTTGCTTCATTCATTCCAAACCTTTTGAGCAACTCTTTGGCATACTTTGCTTGGTTAATGAAGATTCCATCTTTAGTTTGCTTAATTTGCAGTCCGAGAAAGAAGTTCAATTCTCCCATCATACTCATTTCAAATTCTTGCTGCATAGTCTTAGCAAACATCTTGCACAAGGAGTCATTAGTAGCGCCAAAGATAATATCATCAACATAGATTTGGACGATTAGTAAGTCACCGGAGCAATCAGATTTGATAAACAAGGTATTATCAATTAAGCCTCTAGAAAATCCTTTTGAGATTAGAAAACCACTAAGCCTTTCATACCAAGCTCTAGGAGCTTGCTTTAATCCATAAAGAGCTTTAGATAGTTTGAAAACATGATTTGGATAGAGCTCATGAGAAAAACCAGGTGGCTGCTCAACGTACACTTCTTCTTCAATAAAGCCATTTAAGAAAGCACTTTTGACATCCATTTGATAGAGCATAAAATTTTTAAAAGATGCAAAAGCAAGTAACATTCTAATAGATTCTAATCTAGCAACAGGAGCAAATGTTTCATCGTAGTCAATGCCTTCCTCTTGATTAAATCCTTGAGCTACCAATCTAGCTTTGTTTCTAATTACAGCTCCGTTTTCATCAAGTTTGTTTCTAAAAACCCATTTTGTTCCAATAACAGGATGATCATGCGGTCTAGGAATAAGTTTCCAAACTTGATTTCTTTCAAATTGATTCAACTCTTCTTGCATGGCAATAATCCAAAATTCATCATGTAATGCAATATCAATGTTGTAAGGTTCAATATTTGAAAGAAAAGCAAAGTTGTCGATAAAATACCGTCAAGTTTTAACTCCTTGGTTTGGATCTCCAATGATTTGCTCCTTTGGATGGCCTGATTTGAATTTCCAATCCTTTGGCAATTGATGATTTGCAGAATCTTTAGTTTGATCTTTCTCTTGTTCATTCTGTAATTCTTCGATCTCCTCCTCTTTTGCATGAGTATCTAATAATGGAGCATTTACTTGATCTAACTTAGCTTCATTTGAATTTCCTACATCATCATCATCATCTCTTTTTGACGTATAAATGTTAGATTCATCAAATACAACATGCACAGATTCTTCCACACAAAGTGTTCTTTTATTGTATACTCTATAAACTTTCTTGTTGGAAGAATATCCAAGAAATATAGCCTCATCGGACTTGCTATCAAATTTTCCAAGATTATCTCTTGTATTTAGAACAAAACATTTGCATCCAAAAACTTTAAAATAAGAGATAGAAGGAGTTTTGTCAAACATAAGTTCAAAAGGAGTTTTTCTTAAAAATGGTCTTAACATAACTCGGTTTATTGTATAGCATGCTGTGTTAACAACTTCCGCCCAAAAGTATTTTGGAAGAACATTTTCACAAAGCATTGATCTAGCCATTTCTTGCAAGGTCCGATTTTTCCTTTCAACAACACCATTCTGTTGAGGAGTTTTAGCTGCTGAGAAATTATGAAAGATTCCATTTTCATCACGGAAGAGAGTGAATTCGCTGTTACAAAATTCTTTTCCATTGTCACTTCTGATAGAGACCAATTTGCATCCAATCGAGTTTTGGACGCGCTTAATCAGTTTTGAAAATTCAGTAAAGGCTTCATCTTTTTGTCCAAGAAATAATGTCCAGGTAAATCTAGAAAAATCATCAACAATTACATATGCGTATTTTTTACCACCAAGACTAGCAGTCCTCATAGGTCCAAATAAATCCATATGAACTAATTCAAGAGGTTTTGAGGTGGAGATCATTTTCTTTGGTTTAAAAGAAGTTTTGATTTGCTTTCCAAATTGACATGCATCACAGATTTTGTGTTTATCAAATTTCATTTTTGGAAGCCCTCTAACAAGTTCTTTTGAGGATAGTTTGTTTAACAAATCAAAGGATACATGACCTAGTCTCCTATGCCAAAGATAACCATCATTATCATGAACAGATAGACATCTAATTCCATTAGTTACAAGGTCATTAAGATAAAACACATATACATTTCCCATGCGTTTGGCAGTAAAGATGATTTCGAGATTTCCACTGTCAAGTATAGAGTAAGAAACTTTTTCAAAAATAACTTTGCAACCATTGTCACAAAGTTGGCTAATGCTGAGCAGGTTATATTTCAAATCATCAATAAGTAAGACTTGCTTTATAAATGTTAATGAACATTTACCAATATTACCAATGTCGAGAATCTTCCCTTTTTTCTTGTCTCCAAATGTAACAAATCATTCATTTGTTGTCTGAATATTTTCTAGTAAAGTTGCATTTCCAGTCATGTGTCTTGAACAACCGCTGTCCAAGAACCACTTGGTAAAGCTTAAAGACCGTGCCTATATATGAGAAGAAGAGATAATTTTTGGTACCCATACTTTCTTGGGTCCATGAAGGTTAGTAACATTTTCTTTGATTTTCCAGAAAGTAGCTTCATCGGATTCCACTTTTCTTCTAATAAGACATCTTGAAACAATATGTCCAGGTTTTTCACAATACGTGCATGCCTTGTATGTGCTATGAGAAGGAGTAGGTTTAGCATGCTGAAACTTGTTCTTTTTGTAGTTATTCTTATGTTCATATCCTAAGCCACTTTAATTTTCGGCTAAGCTAAATCTGGGCATGCAAGTTTTGTCTTTATCCTCATATTTATATTCTAAGCTACTTCGATTTCCAGAATAAACAAATTTGGGCATGCAAGGTTTGTCTTTATCCTCATGGTTATATCCTAATCCACTTCGATTACCAAAATGATGTTGAGTTCTGAGAAGTTTTTCCAGATTGCTTTTACCATTTGTAAATTTTTCAAAGCAATTGGTAAGATCATTTACTCTAATTTTTATATCATTGAAGGTGATAACCATGCATTCAAGAATTCGAATTTTATCATACAAGTTTCTATTTTCCAGAGATGCATGATGTAATGCTGTCATGATCACATCTTTTTCAATTTCAACACACATATGTATTTCAAGAGACATTTCGTAGCTATTCAACAAAGCTTCATTTTCTTTCATCAGACAATTTACCTTCAACTTTAAATCTTTATTTTTCTGGACAATTTCTTTAATTCATAAAACATATTACATAACAACTCATTAGGATCAACATGCTTTTCAGTCATTGATGTATGCGAAATAGACATGCATTCTGATGTTAAAAAGTTTACCTCATTTTCCAAAGCCATGAAGCAAATGTTGGCAATTTCTTCCTCAGATTCTTCATCTCCAGATTCATCATTTAAGTCCCAAGCTCCCATTAATCCTTTACCTTTCTTGATTTTCTGGTCTTTCCTCTTCTTAGACACTTTTCCTTTCTTTCCTTTTGCAACCGGACAGTCTGCAATGAAGTGATCCGTGCTTTTACATTCAAAGCATTGAGGTTTGAAGCTGGAGGTTTGTCCTTTCTTTCTTATAAGCTTCCTTCCTCGTTTGTAGTTTCCTTTGAACATCCCTCTGAATTTTTTTGCTATCATTGCTAAGTCATCACCGTCCATGCCTTCACTGCTTTCTGAAGAGCTTATTTCTTCATCTTCACTTTTAGCTTTTAGAGCAATCCCTTTTCTACCTTTATCATGATCATCAGATTCATGAAACCTTTTAAGCTTCATCTCATGAGTTAAAAGAGATCCGATCAACTCTTCAGTAGGTAAGGATTTCAAATCCTTGGATTCTTCAACAACAAGAGTTTTAGGCTGCCAACTTTTTGGTAAAGCATCAAGAATTTTTCGATTTTGTTCCCCAAGGGAATAAACCTTTCCGTAAGCTTTCAGACTATTTGAGATATTAGTAAATCTTGTGAACATGTCAGTGATGCTTTCATTTGGCTTCATAGTAAATAATTCATAATCATGAATAAGAAGCCCTAGTTTTGATTCTTTGACTTGATTTGTCCCCTCATGGGCGATTTCTAGAAATCTCCATATATCATGAGCTGAATCACAACTACTAACACGGTTGTATTCAGTCGCATCTAGTGCACAACACAAAATATTCATAGCTTGAAAGTTTAGAGTCATTTTTGCATTGTCTTCCACACTATACTCATAATTCTGTTTAGGTATTTTTATGCCATCAATCATCTTTGATGGAATAAAAGGACCATTCTCTATTAAACTCCATAACTCGAAGTTAATAGAACACACATAAATCTTTATTCTATGTTTTCAGAATGTATAGTTGTTTCCATTAAACAAAGGTGGACGATTTGTTGAAGATCCTTCAACATATGGAAGAGAAGATGAGCTTGCCATTAAGATCTTTTCTACAAGGCTGTTAAACCAAAAGTATGTAGACCTCGCTCTGATTCCAAATGAAAAACTTTAGAGGGGGGGGTGAATAAGGTTTTTGGCAAGTAAAAATAATTTTTCTGAAGAATCTAAAATGCTGAACAAGGATGATCACAAAGATACTTGGACTGACTTTATTGATGCATTGAAAGCTGTCCAAGCACTCGTAGATGTGTATTCAGATTTAGACAGTGAAAGATCATAAAAACAATATACATGAACCACTGAAATAAAATGAGACAAGAGATGTATAGTGGTTCGATCAACAAGGATCTACGTCCACTACCTTAAGCCTCACACTTAAGGATTTTCAACCCTATTTTATTAACCTCACTTAATGAAACAACCACATACAAGAGAAGATCACCACACTAGATTTTACACAACTTCTCAAACACATCAAGGCTCACCCCTATGGGTTTTACACCACAACTTTAAATAATCACACAACAAGGATCACCCCTATGGGTTTTACCACACAACCTTGAACATACACACAACAAGGATCACCCCTATGGGTTTTACCACACAACCTTGCTATTACAAGCTGAGAATTGAAAATCAATAGAATAGAGATAAGCTCATTTACTTGAGCAGATATTCTCTCGGATACAAGTACAAAATACTTTTATCTTTGATACACAATGAACTCACTTTGAAGCTAAGATAAAAGGAGATTTTTGAAGATATTGAGCAATAGTGTTTCTAAGATGGATGTTTCAAAATTCTTACTTGTAATCTGGCTTTAAGGGCTATTTATAGAGCCAAAAAGTGGAGTGCCAACGGTCATAAAAAAACGGCTATAAATTTTTCTGTTTAAACTCATCCGAGTTTTGGACTCGGGTTTTGGATGAAGATGCATCCAAAGGTTAAGTCCAAAATGGCACATCTCTAACGGACAATTTTTCAACCCGGTTTACAGAATTTTGGATGAACCTTTTGGATTCAAACTGTACCATCCAAAATTATGTGAATTCTATAAACTTTGAACATCATCTCCTTTGAAGCTTCAAGGTAAAGCCAAATGAATCAAAAGATAAGAGGACATAGGAAATAATAAGTACACCTTAATGAACACTTCCTAGTATAATATTCTTCATAAAAAGTTTTCTTGATGTATAACTCCTTATACTTGAATTTTCAATTGATCTTCCATTCTTGAAATCGGTGATCAAGGAGTCGCCAACAATTCTTATCTGAAGACTTTAGAAGAAACAAAGGTCAATCATGTCCTATCATAATAAATTGACACGTTAGTCCATATTAACGTTTGTTATAAATCAAAACAAAAAAGAAGGCCCTTAGGGCTAACAGCCTCAAATCATAACATTTGTCCCCAAAAAAATAAAAATAAAATGGAAATTGATAGCAAACAAACTAGTAGGCATGCTTGCAACCTTTCACTAAGTAGTTTCCTGAAGCATTATCTTATTTAAATATATATCACAAACCCCATAATGAAATTGAGAATTTGACTAATTTCTACAATTTTACTATAAATTTCAACATAGTTTTCTATCCAAAGCTTAGTAGAATCTATTGTTGTTGGGGATATGCCCTAGAGTCAATTTATACTTATACTATTGTCATTATATTTTATATAATAATATGAGACTTTCCTTTCCATGAATATTGAGTTTTGTTTTGTGGTCATCAAGTACGTGACTTGATAGTAAAACCCTACAATGAATACAATGACTATTCTAAAACTGTCCCTGATCGATTATTATTATTGGAATAATAATAAATTAAGATTAGTATGTTTGTGACTTGATGTCTATGTTTTACTGGCCATGGATATTTGTGATATCGAGTCAAGACATAAATAAATGTTAGAGAACATTGTATTGGACATGACCCACTGTGAGAGTATTTCATGGAATATGTCATAAGTACTTTCTAGCCATAATAATATTGAAAGTCCTTCGACCTAAATTCATCATAGTTTCCTACTTGATAAATTCTATATTTTGACATTATCTAAAGTTGTCTTTAACCAGATAATAAATTAGACTACTGTTGGATATAGAATAAATCAATGAGAGGAATATGATTGATTGTGAAGGAATTTGTCCCTCTCAATTATGGGAGAGATATCCATGGGCCCCTATCAATCTAAGATATTGATATCATTTGTTTGAACAATCTACTATGAAATCAAGAAATAATTGATTAAGCTTAATAAGGATGACATGCTCCGTGCCTTATGCTTAATCTGGATATCGTGTGACAAAAGGACTAAATATAAAATTATGGTTTGGTTCAAAGAGATCACCGATCTTCATTTAACCTAGATAGTTAAAATGTTTTGCTAGAAACCGCTTATAACTTGTGGGTCATTTAAATATGATTTAGGCATACTGCCAGTGTTAAATGAACCTATAGGGTCACAGAATAAGCGAACTTGTTAGGTTATTTTCTGGTGATCAAATTCGATGAATCTGGAAATATGTCTAAGTTAATCGTACTTAGAAAATTTACCAGATACAATGAATCTGGAAATATGTCCACATTCGATGTATCTGAATGATGTCCAAATTATAAGAATCTGACTCGGTAAATTAATTAGTTAAATTATCGAGATAATGACAGAATCTTATCATATCAGTTTTAATTTAATTTGAATTTAAATTAGAATATGATAAGATATTATTAGGGTTGGACTCTAAGAGGTTCGGGGGTTTTTAAGAAAACCCTAGCCGTCTTTTCAAGAGTCCAATTTTTCGATTGAGAACATTCGTGCCATTCTCTACCAGAAGAGAAAAAAAAAACCTCTCAAACCCTAGGTGCTAGCACTCCCCGGGTATCGAGTGAGTTCGCGGTGTGTATCCGATAGAGGACGTTCGTATACTACAACGTCTGGTGATTGTTCGGGTTGAACGTACAACAACGCAATCAGAATCGAAGGATTTTGATTACAGCAACCAGAGGTAATTCTTAAACCTTAGATCTTCTTAATCGTTTACTTGGGTCCTCGGGAGGGATTCGTGGATGTTTTCCGCGTTTAGGAGTCCACGAATCCCAACAATTGTAGCTTCAAATCATAACAGACGCTGTAAAATAAATAACATAGTCCCACAAATTAAATGACAAATGAAAACGATATTTGATAACAGACAAACTAATAAGCATGCTCACAACCTTTTATGATAGCATTTTCTTGAAGCATTATCTTATTCAACATATTGCACAAACTCCATAATAAAGCTAAGGATTATCATCCTTGTCAATAGTAATATTATTCTCCAACCCCTCTCCCACCTTCTCCTCTATTGTACAAGTAGAACCACTCTTCTCCATCATCTTCATATTCTAAAATTCAAGATCAAATCAATTAATCTTACGACCAATATAGAAATAAATTATTACATATACCAAAATTATTACTCAGATCTACAATTATCCCTAACCGATAGAGAGAGGGAGAAAATTTTTCCTTGATCTAATGTCAAGATAAAAACACACCAACAAGATACAAATCTAAGTTTTAATTAAAAATTAAAAGCTTAAAGTTTTAAACAAAGCTAACAAAACAAAAGTGATTATGCCAATGACACAAGTAAAAAATAGACCAAAATTTGTAAGGAAATAATTACTTATTCTAAACTCCCAAATTTTTTGTGCACGGAGTGGGGGTGGGGGTGGCAGGGGATGGGTGTGGAAAAAGAGAAACCAATTGAAACGAACCTGGTTGTGGATGGAGAGATCCTGAAAAGAATCAGTGACTTGTTAAGTAGTTATTTCCACGAATAGAAGCCAGAGGATAAGATCTATAAGAAATATATGAAAATCTTTGAATAAATAAAGTACACACAGATGTATGTGTATAGAGAAGTAAGAAAAGTCTTGCCAAAAAATAGGATTTGCCTGATATAGCCAAATTAAAACATGAGAATCCATTTGAACAGATCCTAATATTATAGTAATGCATAGATCAACAAATAAGTTACTATATGTACAAAAACTAAGTAGCTTATAGCAAATAGAATGTACAATCAAACACATCCCTGCATACGATTTGGTCATTTGTGGTTGCCGCATTTAGGCTACCTGCCAACATACACATATAGCAATAAAACATGCACATATTGATCGTACCTTTGCATATTCTATTAAATACTCAATATTTTTGCACTATCAACATATAGTGGCTGCTGGAACTTATACCTAAATAGGATTTGTACTAATACACTATTACAAAGGAATAGTATAAGATTGTGCCCACTATACTATTTCTTTGTGGTGGGGAGAAACATGTATGAATAAAATATAAAAATCCACATGTAGACCTTTAAAGAAGGCTGATTATATGTTGAGTCATTTTCAAGCTGAGATCAATTGTGCCGTGGATTAACAAAAACATAACACCATAAGATTCCAATTAAACCCAAGTTTATCTTAAGTACTTAATCAATGTAAGCCACATTACTTCTAGCAACATATATACCCTTCTGTAGAAACAAGATTTGCACATAACTTTGACCTAATGGTCTTGGTAGGAAAAATAAATAGAAATAGAGATTGCTAATTTCCAAACTACTGAGTGTGTAAATTTTCAACTATGAACCTACCCTATTTAAAGGTGTACTTCCACCAGCCTGAAATAAAATGGAAAAATAGAAGCAAATTAAAAATAGTTCTTGTTATGGATAATTTACTTCATATTTCTCAGTCAAATGCCATCATGGCAAAAGCTTTAGCTATGAATTACGACCAAACAACCTCAGACTCTTTCTGACTAGTACAGATTAAAAAGAAATGATTGTTCTGTTAATGACATACCTGGTTCAATTGGCAAGGGATCACCTTTCTATTAATAGCCTTATCTGTAGTGCCATATAGCCTAGAACCAAGCAAAAACCAAGTGCAAAAACTAAAATACCAAGAAATTCAAAGAATAACAAAAGGAAAAAAAACCACAAAAATAAGGTTAATTAAATAATTTGACACAACACAAATCTTTTCCAGCTCCTTTGGTCTCTGAATATCAGCCTCTCTAGGTCAAGCCCGAGACAACTGTTTGGTGATGCCATACCACTTGGGCTGCCCCTCTGGTTTTTTTCCGTGGCGAAACAGTCGAAGCATCCGAACTAAGCATCTCTGTGCATAAACCTAACTCTAACTCAAAAGCCCTATATTCCACAGTTCTATAAATAATCAACTATGGAGGAAAAAGAAAAGACGAAAAAGGATGTTCAATCAGTGAACTATAGATCACAAACAAAACATGATTCAACTATAGGCCTAAATTAGCCCAAATATCAAAACTTCCACAGCAAATAGGAAGAGAGCTTCTAACTGAATCCTAATATCAATCTACAAACCAGTTCCATTGCTCATAATTTTTTGAATAATTGAACAAAAATACAAAACTGAATTATTGTGATAGATTATATCGTAATTTTTTGAAATAGGCTGTCAAAGGAATGCGTATTCTTGAATTTGACTATCTATTATAAAAAAAGATGCTCGATGAATTCTACACCATTATTCAACCAAATAAATAGATTAGCCATTGTTGACGAATTTAGTAAAAAAAAAGTACTTACAAGAGAACAAATTAGTACGATGATTGAAGGCATTCTTGAACTAGCGAGAGTCAATAGCATCCCAAATAGGTAGAACCCAATACTCGGGTATAGCATCGACCAATCCAAATTTCGATGGTATGGAGTTTGTAACTGTAAAGTGAATTGCAATTTGTCAGGTCCGTGCCTGTGGACTCAAGAGTGCGACTATCGACCTAACCGCACCCACGGTCAACTATTTGGCTACTATCCTCATTATGGTACTTAGACCCATTCTTATATATCATTCACACCTCTCATCCCATTTTCATATAGGATTGGGGTATTACATTTATCCCTTCTTTAGGCCCAGCAAGGTTCACCCCTCCTTTAAGCCTAAATGAGTCCTCGATGGACCTATATTTTAGGGGTCAAAACCTAGGACCAACCAGGCGGCATGGGATTCTAGAGGTGATTTCCATCGCGCATGGTGTAGCACCTAGTTCCCATACCAGAACTGGTTGCCAGCTCTAATACTAAGTATCATGGGTGAGTCCTCACTGGGCCCATACTTTAGGAGCTAAACCCAGGACCAACCAGGCGGTATGGGATTGTAGAGGTAGTTCTTACCCCATACAGTATAGTATTTAATTCCCATATCAGGACTAGTTACCAGCTCTAATACCAAGTGTCACGGGTGGCCCTTGTTGGGCCCATACGTTAAAGGTCAAACCCAGAACCAACCAAGCGGTACGGGACTGTAGAGATGGCTCCTACCGCGTATGGTATAACACTTAGTTCCATGCCAAAACTGGTTACCAGCTCTAATACTAAATGTCACACCCCGTAGACTCGGGAGCGCGATTATAGGCATAGTAGCACCCACACTTAACTACTTAGTCGCAGTCTTCGTAGGGCCAAAATGGATATTCCAAGTTGATAATGAGTACTTAAACCCATTCTTCTATACTATTCACGCTTCTTATCCTAATCCTATGTGGGATTGGGGTATTACAAAATTTGTTCAGCATTGAACTGATTAAACGATTCCCTATTTCTTACTCTCTTTTAAGTACTCTGACGAATCTCTCATGCGGAAACCAATGGTGTCATTGATAATATCAGGTAATGATTGTAGAAATATTGTATTGCACCCAAGAATAAGGGAAGGGGAGAGATGTAGAAAACACAGGGAAAGGGAGAGACACTCAAATCAAGGGAAGACACGTTGAAGAACTGAGGGAAGGGACTGAGAAGGAGACAGGGCACAACAAGGGAGACCAAAATCGATATATTATTGAGTATAACTGTGGTGTTGCCATTCGTCATTGAAGATAACTGTGATGTTACTTTAACTAGTAGGCGACTCGACACTACATGCAGAGAATTCATCTGTAATAAAATATAATTTTATAAAAATTTAAAATTTGATAAATTCTATAAATTTGATAAACAATTGGTTTGGTTTGGTTTATAAAATCATTTTCATGGTAAAAATGAACAACAATTCCTTTTTTCTTTCCTAAATGAGAAAGTAGAATCGAGATTATACATGAGAGAAGATTGGGGGTAAAACTCATAATTATAAAACTGTGAATGTAAACCCAAAAATAGCTAACTTGAGTGGAAGTAAACCCATACTGAAGCTTTTTGCAATTCTAGATAATTGCTGAGCAGGCTTCCATTACCATGAACAAAAGTTTTCAAGACCTAATCATGATTATCACAATTAGAAGAGATATAAGACTAATCTTAATCTTGTAGCAGATGATTTTTTTTTTTTTGTTGGGTCTAGGATTTTGATGTTTTACCATAAGGAGTTCTTTGCAAAAGATGTAACATTTGAGCCTAGCACATAAGTCTAGCAGGAAATGGCCACCACTTATGTACAGTGAACATGAAGAGACATCTTTCCCTTCACTTTTTTCTATTCTGCCACTACTTCATCTCTTTGTAGCTTGTTGTACCATCCTTATAACTGCAAGATAAAACCTTAAGTTCTCTTTTTCTTTAATTTCTGACCAAAAAAATTTCATCAGCTTATGATAAGTATAAT
Organism: Voacanga thouarsii; assembly: GCA_026120185.1. Lineage (NCBI taxonomy): Eukaryota > Viridiplantae > Streptophyta > Magnoliopsida > Gentianales > Apocynaceae > Voacanga > Voacanga thouarsii. Next base: position 1,867,462 of record JANUWF010002419.1, on the reverse strand, counting down.
CAAAGTGCTCATCTCCTTAACCCTTAATTTCCTTAAAAGTAAACAACATAAAAGAGTTTCTTTTGTGTATTTAGCACAGTTCCTAATCCATGTTCCCCTGTTTTCCTTTGTTCCGGATAGTAGAACTAAATAAAATATGGAAAAAAGGAAAAGGAAAAAAATGGCAGAACAGTAAAGAGAGATCTCAAATACCAGCATTCTCTATATAAATCTGAATCATTACATCCAAAAAATGTAGAAGAACCAATGTTGCATGCTTGTTTCATTTCACATATGCTAGACTATGTTTCCAAACAGATGATAACATTACTTTAGAGTGAAGAAAACAACCTAACTTAGTTAATCATACTTTCATGCTAGAATAAACTGCTAAATAATTACCTTAATCACAAGCAATGTACCTAAATTTTTTACTTAATCACAAGAAAATAAAAGGAGATTAGAGTAGGCTATTCCAATTAAAGAAGCAGTCTATGCTCCATTCTATTGCATCTATCACCTAGCACTCGCCAACTCATACACACAAATCAAAGCAACAAAAACAAAGTGAATATCATTGATGATCACCCTAATTCATTCCACCAATAACATAAGCAACAAGGATGAGACAAATTTCTACAAACCACAACCAAATCAAAACCTGTAAAATATCACAATCTAGTCACCTAAAAGCTTCACTGTCGATTCACAAAATCCTTACAACTACTAAATAAATTTTAACCTAATCACTTCTTAGGTACATAAATATATATTCATGAGATTATATCTTATTGAACCAAATTCAAACAATAATCACATTTCGCACTGATACATAGTTACTATTTTCTTTTCTTTTTTAGTTTCTGTACTGCATCAATTAGTCTCTGATACTGTTAGCCCTAAGGGTATTCTCCTGTATTTTACTTGTGACAAACATTGATGAGGACTAACTTGTGTGATCTATATGTTAGATAACATGTTTGACCTCAATTCTTCTAAGGTGTGCAAATAAGATTGCTAAGTAACCCTTGAGTAATGGAATAAAAAAATGGGTGATCAAGTAAAAGATCAAGCTTAAGAGATTGCATACCAAGAATTCATTATGGAATAACTTTAGACTAGGAATTTTTGTTAAGGTATTTTCTGTGTAAATTCCTATGTCTTTGTTACCTTATGATTCAGTTTAGTTCTACCTTGAAGTACTAAAACAAAAAGATTTCAAAGTATTTAAATCATTAGAATTTTGGATTGAGTAATTTGGGTGACCCTGCATCCAAAAACTTTGTCCAAAATCTTGTGAATAGTGTCAAATCGATTCTGTTTCAAAAAGTACCATTTTGGACTTATCTTTTAGATGCACTACGTCCAAAACTTAAGTCTAAAACTCTGACAAATTTGACAGTGAAAACTAGTCGTTTTCTAGTCGTTGGAACTCTACTTTATGCCTTTATAAAGGTTTCAAAACTAGATTTGAAAGTAGATTTTTGTCCTATCTTTCTAAGAAACACTATTACTCTATAGAATACAAAAATTTCCTTTTTCATAGTGCTTCAAAGTGAAATCAAATTATGTAAAAAAGATAAAGGTTGCTTGAGCTCATTTACTTTGTATATCTACTCAAAAGCGTGAGCTATTTTCGCTTTATAACTTCAATCATCTTTGTGTATCAAGGTTATAATGTAAAATCCATTTAGCGTGAACCTTGATTTGTTGGTTTATTAGGAGGTTTTAGTAAAACTAAGTGTGGTGATCCTCTCTTGTATTTGGTGTAGATTGACACCATTGAGTTGGGTAAATGAAAGCTGATTGAAAATCCTTAAGTGTGAGTTTAAGGTAGTAGATGTAAATCTTGGTAGATCGAACCATTATAAATCCTGTGTTATCTCTCCCTGCATTTAATTTCAGTCAGCTGCAATCTTTATTGCATTAAACTTCTTTTAATCTCTCAAAAGAAATCTTTATGGTTCTTATCAACTCATTTTATCTTTAGTATTCATTACATCGTATGTCTTGTCTTATCCAGAGTGTAGTTGATCTTTAAATCATTTTGAAAACCCCTCGTCATAGCAAGTCTCTTCAAACCAAAATTCTGAGAAGTTTCTCAAGACAGAATTTCTAAAAAGCTTTTAAAATTTTGCCATCAACCTTATTCACCCCACCTATAAGGTTTTTCATTTGGTATCAGAGTTGAGTCTACTTTATTTTCGGTCTAACAACCGTGTAGAAAAGATCCTCATGGCAAACTCATTTACTCTTTCGTATGTTGAAGCATCCTCAACAAATCGACCTCTTTTATTCAATGAAAATAATTATACATTCTAACAAAATAGAATGAAGATTTATGTTTGTTCAATCAACTTTGAGTTGTGGAATCTGATTAAGAATGGTCCATTTATCCCGTTAAAATTTGTTGATGGCAGAAAAGTGCCTAAACAAAGTGACGAATTTGATACTGAAGATAATGCCAAAATGACATTAAACTTTCAAGTTATGAATATTCTGTGCTGTGCCCTTGATGTCATTGAATAAAATCGAGTTAGTAGTTGTAATTTCACCCATGATATATGAAGATTACTTGAAATCACCCATAAGGGGACAAATCAAGTGAAGGAATCTAAGTTAGGACTCTTAATTCATGATTATGAATTATTCACATTGAAGCCAAATGAAAGTATAACTAATATGTTTACTAGATTTACAAATATTGCAAATGGACTTAAAGCATATGGGAAAGTCTATTCCCTTGGTGAGCAAAACAGAAAAATTCTGGATGTGTTGCCTAAGAGTTGGCAATCGAAGGCTCTAGTTGTGGAAGAATCTAAGGCTCCGAAATCCTTACCAACTGAAGAGCTGATTGGCTCTCTCCTAATGCATGAAATGAAACTCAAGAGGTTTCAATAATCTGATGACCATGATAAAGAAAAAAGGGAAATAGCTCTGAAAGCTGTAAATAAGGAAGCTGAAAGTAGTCAATCGGATAGTGGTGATGAGTCTGAAGTAGACATTGAAAAACTGGCAATGATTACAAAGAAATTCAGAAAAATATTTAACAAAGGAAACTTCAAAAGAGGAAAGAAATTCATGAAAAGAAAGCGACAGACTTCATCATTTAAGTCCCAATGCTATGAATACAAGAGCATGGAGAATATTTCATTACTGACTGCCTAATAGCTAAAGAAAAGGAACACAAAATGCTTAAAAAGAAGAAAAATGATTTGAAGCAAAAAAGGGTAAAGGGATAATGGGAACTTGGGACTAAATTGAATCCTAGTCCGGAGAAGATGGAGACTCTGAAAATGAGACTGGCAACATATGTTTCATGGCAATGGAAAATGAGGTAAAACCCAATGCCACTAATTCCATATCTGATTTACATAATTTTGATCATGAAAAGCATGATGATCCTAACGAATTGTTAATTGAAATGTTTCATGAACTGAAAAATTTGTCTAGAAGAAATAAAGAAATGAAGATAAAAATTGATTACTTGTTAGATGAAAATGGCTATTGAATGAGAACAAAGCCTTTCTTGAGTCACATATGTGTGCAAACATAGAAAATGATGTTATCATCACTGCCTTGTATCATGCGTCTCTAGAAAATGAATGCTTATGTGATAAAATTCATTCTCTTGAAATTATGATTCGCAATTTTGATGATATGAAAAATAGAGTCAATGATCTCACTACATGTATTGAAAAGTTTACAAATGGCAACAACAATTTGGAAAAATTACTTGGTTCTCAACACTTAGCTAGTAACCAAAATAATCTAGGCTATAGGTATGAAAACATAACCAAGAACTACAAATCACACTTTCTTAAGACTGTCTCATCATATATGACACATAAATGTTGCACATACTATAAAAAATCAGGACACAAAACATCTAAGTGTCATATTAAGAAGAAAGTTGAATCCAGTGCAAAAATAGCTTGGAAAATTAGAGGAACCATTACTAACTGCCGTGGACCCAAGAAAATGTGGGTATCAAAAAGCACTCTTCCTTCTCATGTATAGGTACATTCATTGGAGAAAATTAGCTTTACAAAATGGTTCTTGGATAGTGGATATTCAAGAGACATGATCGAAAATGAAGTTCTATTAGAAGATGTGCAAATAACAAAGGATGGATTTGTTACCTTTGGAGACAAAAAGAAAGGAAAAATTCTTAGCATAGGTAACATTAGTAAAGGATCTTCAACCATTATCAAACAAGCATTATTAATTGATGAGCTTAAATATAACTTGCTTAACATTAGTCAATTATGTGACAATGGTTGCAAAGTCATTTTTTAGAAAGATTCTTGCTCTATTATGGATAGCTCAAATAATGAAACAATCTTTGTAGCTAACCGAGTTAGAAATGTTTAAATATTCTATTTTGATGATCTCATAGCTTATAATATTAGATGTCTTTCCGTGCATGACAATAATGGCTATCTTTGGCATAGAAGATTAGGCCATGTATCATTTGATTTGCTAAATAGATTATCCTCAAAAGAGCTGTTAGGGGACTGTCCCAAATGAAGTTTGATAAAAGCAAAATATGTGATACATGCCAATTTGGAAAACAAATCATAACTTCCTTCAAACCCAAGAAAATGATTTTTACCTCAAAACCTCTTGAATTAATACATATTGTAACACCCTACTACTTAGGCCTAATAGGGCCGGGGATGTCGTCCCGTCCAAAGGACAATGAGTCTTTATAACTAGGTTACACAATCAAAATAATAGAATAAAAATAATACTTTAAGCTTAAAACTTATTACGATTCAAGAATTCAAAACAAATCCATAAAAAAAAAAATTATTCACTCCCAACTTCCCCAAAGCATTACATAAAAACATATAACAAAATCTTTTCCAAGACATACAACACTAGCTACTTATCCCTATAGTAGGATCAACCTGAAATCATGGTAAAAAGGGTGATGAGATAAAATATCAGTAAGTCCGTGTGTGCTTTGAGTGTCCAATGAAAACAGTTCGTGAATGCAAAATGTAAAATCTTCATAAAAGAAATACTGGTAAGCAATAAATAATAGTCAAAATCAAGACGGCGTTTTAACTTTTCCAACCATACATGTTCAATAAAATCAACCACTCAAAATGTGGTCATGGGTTACCACACGTTGGGCCCCACAACCATACAGCGGTCCGAATGCCACACTTTGTGCAGACTGACAAAAGGTAGGTGATCGGCCTATCGGGTAAGATTCTCCTCATTCTCTACACCCAAACAAAACCGGTTGTCCACTCCAGCAATACACAGTCCACACAACTGAAAACTGCTAGCTCGGACCGGCATGACTAAGTAGTACTGACGTTTCTCTAAGTTAACTTTATCTTCTGGAGGTGGCCTCCTACCAGAAGACTCACTCTTACTCTTTAAAACTAGTACTACTAGCCTACCCTTATTGAGTACTCAACGTAATATATATATCCCACTTGGGAAAATGAATAAAACATAGTACCACTTGTAAATGGAAATTAAGGATTTCCAAAATCTTTGTCAAAATCAGTTTAGAAACAGTTTAGTGTTTGAATAAAATTGCTTTCTGATTTTCAAATAATTGGTTTGACAGAAACAAGAAAAGAAACAGTCCCTAATTGCCTTTACCAAATCATTGTTCACAAACTTCGGGTTTAGCTTGCCATAATAACTTTTTGCAACAACAAGTTTTGTGCAAGAACTTACCTAATCCTTAGCTCAAGATAAAACAAAGGTCTCCAATAGCTGACCTAACCCCGCCTGGGGTAAATATAAGCCATAATTAAACTCAAACTAAAATTCACTTTCACAAATAAACCTAGCTCAACTTACTACAACCATGACCCTAGTGTTCCAAACTTTAAGGCTAGATAAATAAATAAAAAGGTTTATAAAATACATCTAGCTCGATATTAAAATAACTAAAGTTTGGGAAAATAGGTACAATAAGTGGAAAGTTTAAATCTTGCTAAAAATAAATTAGGGTTTATTTGATTAAGGGTCCTAGGTCCTAGATGGTATTATGTAAAATAATAATCTAGTAATAATTAATGGTTAGAAAATAATTAGTAGCTAGAACTAGTTATAAGTAAATTTTAATAGGTTTTGATTAAAAGTTAATAAATAAATTTTAATAGTATTTATGAATATATAAGACTTACCAAATTAATATTTTACCTATGATGATTATTTATGAAAAAAGCTTTATTTGATATTCTTATTTTACATAATGTCTATATATTTTATTTCTTTAATAAAAGTTATTATTTATTTAACTAAAATATCATTATTTTATATAAGATACCAAATCCACATTTTCCTAGGGTTTTCGAAATTCACTAGAAGAAGATATAGTAATAATCATTTTATTGATGAAATAAAATTAGCTTAGGGACAATAAGGTCATGATCATATTTCTATTGCTAACCATAATCATGAACATACACTCCACACCAATTCATCAAATCATCCAAATTATGAACAAAGGCATGGATCTAAATTTACCAAGGCATGATCCAAACTCTATTAACATAAACATATTCATGGCTTTAACAAAAATACATGAACATAACCTTATTCACCAAAGGTGACATAATCTCTAACATGCTTGACCACATAAACCACTGACGACATGAAGAGCATGCAACAAAACCCTAAAACGCCATACAATCATCCAAGAAAATCAACTCATGCATTAATTCCCACCTCTATCATATACACACATTTATTCATGCTTCAATCTCAACTCAACATAACAACACATGCTCAAACCCTAATCATAATCCGTCTCATTCCAATATCATCCTAGAGACATGAATCTAGAATTTAAAGAGGAGTTTGAAGATGCTTACTTGATTGATGACTACCTTTGAGTAGTTTCGAAGGGATCCTAACTCTTAGGAGACTTGATCCGCCCAAGAGAGATGAAGAAAATATGGCCATGGTTGAAGTCACCATTCGGCCAAGAGAGAGAGAGAGAGCATTCGGCCAAGAGAGAGAGTGAGAGAGAAAGAGAAAAAGAGAGTTCATTAGTATGTTTATATATACATATATTCATTAGGAGTTGCAGATGAGTGAAGATGGAATCGATTAATCATGCTTACCTTGAAGGTGTTCTTGAGCCTTCATAAAAATACTAGTTTTTTATCCAAATGAGAGGGCTTGATTTCCGAGTTTGATGTTAAAAGTGGTAGGAATAGATTCACAAGAGTGAGTAGGTATAATCTGGAGTTTTTTGAAAAAGATTGAAGTGGTTTTGGTTGCCTTAGGCGAGAAAAGGTTAGTAGGTGTTCTTGGTGTTCTTGAAGGTTGAAGAGAATGGAGAGAATTGAGGGAGAGCTGGCTGAAATTCTGTGGGATTAGGGTGGCCGAATTGTTTGAGGGATTTTAGCAACTGAATTTTCTGGTTTGAAAGGAAAAGGAAAGCTGATTGTTTGAAATCCAAAAAGAATATTTTAGGAAATCAATTTTGGAAACAAAATATGGTGAGAAGGTCTTAGTCAATGGAGAGTTTTTCGAAGCTCTAATGGCCGATTGTTTGTCTGTGATTTTTGCTGGAATGAAAGTTGTTTGAAGGAGCTTAATGGTGGCCGAAAATATGGTGCACAATGGTGAAGGTATTTCTGGTTGTTTGAGGAATGATTTATGGTAGTTTACTCAATATGTTTGCTGAAATTTTGGTCTTCAATCAATGGCTTGATTGGAGTAATTGATGGAGATATTTTAGGAGCAGCCATGGACTGGTTTTTGAGCAGAATGCTGGGGAAGATGATGAAGCTCAGTTCATGGCTGTTTAAGGGGAGTTTGTACAGAAAAATGGTGGAGGTTTCGGACATAGCCGAAGAAGGAACAAAGCTGGAAAATTCTGTTAAGCTTTTTCACAATTTGCTGGAATTCCTGGGCAGATTTTTTTTTCATTTTCTAGTCAGCTTGCAGAAGATTTGAAGGGGTATTCAGAGGTCTTTCAAAGTTGGTTTCCAGCCTTCTTTATGGAGAAAAATGTGGGTAAGATGCTGGGTGAAAAACTGGAAGAAATAGCTTGGTTTAGGATCACCAAAGCTGCGAAAGTTGTCCAGAAAATGTTCTGGTTTGCACAGCATTTGACCAATCCGGTTTTGGCCTCATAATTTCATACTTCAAGCTAGTCAAGAGGGTTATTTTTCTGGCAGCATTTGGGAGGGAATAATGGCTGAAAATTTCGACACTTGGACTGAACAAGAAGTTGGAAAAATTCCAGATTCTTACATGAACAAGATGAATATACTTAGGTTGGAGTTTGAAGGTTCAACCATGGAGATTAATTCTCTTGGGAACCTTCCACTACTCCTCCCCATTTTTGGCCAACAAGATGACTTATTCATAGCCATTTTCGAAACCTAAATCTCACAGAACTTTGCTGAAATTTTCTAGAATGAAATTGGATTGAACAAATTAATCAACCTAATTGATTAAGAATTAAGAAAAGCTAGGGAATCAAGAAGGGTATGAAACCCTTAGAATTTTTTTGTAGGGCACAAGAGTAAGATTAAGACATTCCTATCATGTCTCCTGTAGGATAACACTCCTACTCTTCACTAAATCATGCAAGAACCGAAATATAGCCTTCTTACACAAAAATAAAATTTAATGCTAAAACTCCAATGATAGAATTTGAACACTAGACCTCAAGGATTAATTCCAAAACTCTAACCACTAAACAACAACAACTCTTGTTCTTATTTTCTCTCCCAAATATTTTTCCTATTTAATCCTCAAGCTATCTCCCTATTTTCACCTCAGGCAAAAATTATCATTTTGCCCTTCTTACTCCACAAGCACAACTAAGCCATCTAGGCTACCAATCACATATCCAAAGCACATAAAATTATATAAAAATATATTTATGCATGTAATAAAATATGATATACATCTCAACCCCCTTACTCTAGGTTGGTTTCAACTGGGATTTCACACATATGAATTTGTTTGAACCAATGAGGACCACCAACCTTGGTGGTAAAAGGTATGCTTTTGTTTTATTAGATGATTTCTCAAGATTTACATGAACCTTGTTTCTTGGACAAAAAGATGAAGCATTTTCTGAATTCTCAAAATTATTCAAGCACGTCCAAAACTCTATTGGATGCAAACTGATTTCCATCAGGAGTGATAATGGGAGAGAATTTTGCAACGGTGAGTTTATACACTTTTGTGATGAAAATGGAGCTTTTCACAAATTTTCAGCTGCTAAAACCCCTCAATAGAACGGTGTTGTTGGGAGGAAAAATCGAACTTTGCAAGAAATGGCTAGATCCATGATTTGTGAAAACTCTCTTCCGAAATACGTTTGGGCTAAAGCTGTAAATATAGCATGCTATATTATAAATCGAGTGATGTTGAGACATTTTCTAAGAAAAACACCATTTGAGCTTATATTTGACAAAACTCCATCAATTTCTTATTTCAAAGTATTTTGCTGCAAATGTTTTGTTCTCAATACTCGAGACAATCTTGAAAATTTTAATAGCAAATTCGATTAGGCGATATTCCTTAGATACTCTTTCAATAAAAAGGCATATAAAGTGTACAATAAGAAACCTTTATGTGTGGAAGAATCCGTACATATTGTCTTTGATGAATCTAATATTTATACTTCAAGAAAAGATGATGATGATGTAGGAAGTTCAAAAAAAAAAGGGAAAGAACAGTACAAAGCACCACCACTGGACATTCATGACAAATAAGAGGAATTTGAAAAGCAGCAAGCTGAACAAAGCAAACAAGAAACTGAAGAACTCACGGATCAAGGACTACCAAGAGATTAGAAGTACAAAACTGGTCATCCAAAAAAAATAAATTATTGGTGATCCTAGCTATAGTGTTAAAACTAAACGGTATTTCATAGAAAATTTTGCTCTACTCTCTAGTTTAGAACCTAACTATATTAATGTAGTCTTGCATGATGATTTTTGGATAATTGCTATGCAAGAAGAGTTAAATCAATTTGAGAGAAATCAAGTTTGAAAACTCGTCTCTAGACTACTTGATTATTCGGTTATTGATACCGAGTGGATTTTTAGAAACAAACTTGATGAAAATGGAGTGGTCATTAGAAATAAAGCTAGACTTGTTGCCCAATATTTCAATCAAAAAGAGGACATTGATTATGATGAAACATTTGCTCCAGTTGCTAGATTAGAGTTCATAAGAATGCTTATTACCTTTGTATTATTCAAAAATTTCATACTTTATCAAATAGGTGTTAAGAATACGTTTTTAAATGGTTTCATTGAGGAGGAAGTATATGTAGAACAACCTCTGGGTTTTATTCATTAGCATTTTCCAAATTACGTTTTCAAACTCTTAAAGGCTCTTTATGGTTTAAAATAAGCCCCACGAACTTGGTATGAAAAACTTAATGGATTCTTGCTCTCAAAAGGTTTTTCAAAAGGCAAGATTGATACCATACTGTTTATTAAATTAGAAAATTCTAGTGATCTTCTTATTGTTCAAATTTATGTTGATGATATTATTTTTTGTGCTACTAATGATTCCTTGTGCAAGATGTTTGCTAAAACAATATAGCAAGAATTCAAAATGAGCATGATGGGAAAACTTAAATTCTTTCTCGGGCTGAAAATCAAATAAACTAAGGATAGAATCTTTCTAAATCAAGTTAAGTACGCTAAAGAACTGCTCAAAAGGTTTGGTATGAACGAAGCCAAAAAAATCAGCACACCTATGAGCACTTCTCTAAACCTTGACAAGGATGAAAAGGATAAGAAGGTAGACGAATCTAAATACAAAGTAAGATTGGAAGTTTACTTTATCTTACTGCTAGTCGGCCAGATATCATATTTTCAGTTTATCTTTGTATCCGATTTCAATCATGTCCAAAGGAATCTCACTTATATACCATAAAATGTAGCCTTAGATATTTTATTAGAACATATGATTATGGCCTATGGTATCCTCGTACTAACACATTTGATCTTATAGGTTTTAATGATGTGGATTCTGCAGGCTATAAAGTTGAATGAAAAAGCACAAGCAAGCACTGCCAATTTCTTGAACACTCTCTAGTGTCATGGCATAGCAAAAAGCAGGCCTGTGTATCCTTATCCACAACTGATGCTGAATACATTGCAGTTGGGAGCTATTGCGCACAAATTTTGTGGATGAAAAATACACTACTTGATTTTTATCTCAATTTTAATTGTGTACTTATATTATGTGATAATACAAATGCAATCAATCTAACTAAGAATCCTGTTCAACATTCTAGCACCAAGTATATTGAGGTTAAACATCATTTTATTAAGGATCATGTGCTTAAAGAAGATATATGTGTTGACTATATTTCAACTGATGGCTGAAGAAAGGTTCAATAATCTGAGAAGAGGCTTAGGAATTACAAAGATCATGTGACTGACACAATTGTCAAAGAATTATTGTTTTCATTTGCAGAACTATTGAATACACAACTTTTAGACAATGATTCTGGGTGCAGCATTTCGGAGAATAAGTGCAAAACTCACTTCCAAAACTCTCTCTTGAAGAAGTTCCTTTTTGGATGAACATTTCGGATCAAGCCTGAATCCAAAATGGAATCACCTCTGATGCTTCGTATATCCTTAAAAAATAACTGCTTCCAATTTTTTCTTTTTGAATTTAAAAAATTAGCGCTTTTCTCAAGACACCTCTTGAAATCTCTGATGAAAAGGCTTTTTCCAATGTACTTGAATGTACTTACTATCACAACTTCCTAGGAACTCACAAAAAATTTTTCTCTCTCCCTTATCTCTCTCGAATTCTAAAACTAACCATACTTCACCTTCTCTTCCTCAAAATCCTCTGAGCTGCTCTCTGAACAACCGAAAGTCCAAACCTTCATCCTCTGACTACAATGGCTAAAGCACTAAAATCAACCAAACCTAAGTCAAAAAAAGTTTGAAAAATATCTTCGATGATGAAAAAGAAATCAACAGCAACAGAAAAGGGAAAAGAGGTCGCTCTAGAACTCTCGGCTTCTCAGAGTGTCTCCTCTAAATCATCTCCAGAACAAGAAAGTTCCGAGACCCAGGTACCTCGCTTTCTAGTATCTTTTTTGAATTTTTCAAATGTGTTAAATATGTTTGAATCTCTTAGTTCGGGAGCTCTGTTATCTGTAGATGAGAAACTATTTACCTCACTCGTTTGGAAATTTTATGCTAACCTAAGAAAAGGCCGATTAGAGGAAACCGAAGGAGGGTTCATGGTCCGATGGTACGCCTCTACAATTGGATCACCGTCTATTAAACAAATGGTTGAGGTCAGAGATAGTGGGATTCAGTATTTTGAACTGAACAAGTTTCCAGAAGGAGCTGATATGTTCGATTTAAGGAAGTTTGAAAGTATGTTTACTGAAGGGAAGAGTTTTAAGAACTCGAGTGACAGAAACACAAAGTGACTGAATGGAGAGGGTAGAATCCTGCACCACATGGTTTCAACCATGGTGGTTCGAAGCTTCGGACACAAAACTTCTATCAACATAATGCAAATGGTGATTATGATGGTGCTCACTGAATGCAGACAAATAAGTTTTGGGTATTTTGTTGTCAAGTTGATGATGTAAATTAGGAATACCTCCAACAAAACCCTGCCTTATGGAAACCTATTGACGAAGTGTCTAGGCATTTTGGTGTTGATTTAAAGTCTGTCACCCCTGTGCCCACAAAAATGAATGTATACAGCTTTGAGTCATTTGAACGAATGGGATATGTGAGATTGGATGATGAATGGAAGCTGTTTTGAGATGTAGCTGGTGATAAAAAAGAAAAATTGTTAAAAGTAAAAGTTGAAGGTAAGAGTGCCCCTTCTACCAGAGCAAAGAGAAAGATTGAGGTAGAACCTCAGGAAGAATCCTTTACCAAGGGCAAATAGAGGACTCAGGACAAAGGCATCAGTGAAAGCATTTTGGACGTAATTAATTTACTGACTGTTAAAGTGGACAGCCTTAGTTCAGAGATTCAAACTCTTGGGAACAAGTTGACCGTAGTGGAAGAAAATGCTAAAAAGGATGAACCAATGTCTACTCCATCAGTACCATCCCCAGAAAAGGCAACTCAAGAACAACCTGTCCTTGAGGAGGAAGAAGCAGTTGCGAAAGAGCAGCAGGTTGAGGAAATAACTGTTCCTAAGCAAGGAAGGGAGACATTTCCATATCTGGAAGATGTAGCACCCCCTGCCCCTACTGAACTCCCTGTCTCATCTAGAAAGAGATAAAAACATGTGGTAGTTAAGCTAAAATTCAGTAGGCTTGCTAGACAACATTTTAGAAAGGGTGCCGGGTCCAAGATTGAGACTATTCACATTTTCTGAGTGATCGGATCAGTGGATTAATTCCCAGTCTCCCTCTACTAGAAACTCCTTACTATTTTTCATTAAATAATTTTTATTTCTGCCATAGTATTTGAACAATTTACCTTTTGTGTTTTAGCTACAATATACTTACAAATTGATCTCCTTATTCTACATTTTGATTGATGACAAAATGGGGAGAAAAATGGTAGCTGGGATTGTGATTGTGCACTGAGTGTGTGCACTGAAAAAAAAATGGCAGTGTGTGCACGGGGAGAAAAATGGTGATTGTGCATACTGTGCTAATTATGATATATTGTGCTTGGTTATGCACTGGTAGTTGAAAATATTGTGCTATGTTGTGATATGCCGTTGATTCTGCACTATTATTAACTACTGTTATTAATTATTATGGGCTTATGAACTGTTATGAACTAATGTTGAATTATCTGCAAATTAGATGTTACTATGTGATGTTGTGCTATAGATTAGAAATAGTTGTTATGTTTTGGTCTACAACATACTTATGTGCAGACTCTGAATATTTCGTAAGATCCTGTGAAACTCTCTATGGAATTCATGGTAGGACTTGGGGTTGATCAAACCAGCATGCTATGCTATTTTTCATTATGATTTATGATCATGCACTAGTTATATTATAGTTTATGATAAACATGATTTGTGATCTTTGATTGATTATGATCATAGTTTGCTGCCGTCTAAGAAAATTTAAGTGATTAAAAAAAAACAATTGATATCATGTTTTCAGTCAAAGGCGTTTCTTGTGTATAAAGGTATCATTGAGATTAGGGATGTTGATTAATCTATTTTTTAAAGATATTAGGATATGGTTATTGATCAAAACTATTATGAAATGCTCTGTGTTAAAAATCTCAGCTGATAAGGATAATTATTCATATATCCTTCATTGCTCAAAACTTTCCTTGAAGTCTGAAATTTCTTGAGAAAATTAGGCTGGATAAAAAAAAAAAAAAATTCTGACAACTCATTATTTATTGCACATATACAGGTGGAGTTTTGGACACACATTTTCTTTTGATCCAAAAGTTTTGTCCAAAAATGAGTTTTAACAAAGAGACAGGTTTTGTTTAACTTTACCCTATTTTGGACATATGTTTTAGACATCCAAAACCAAACGTCCAAAAGTTCCATAATTTCGCTCCACCTAGTTTTGGATGCATTTTTTGGACGTCCAAAGTTTGAATCTAGTTTTCTCTCAAATCACACTTCTTAATCTCATATTTTATATATGTTCATATATGCACATATTAAAAAAAAGCATCTTATCTTATGATTTATTTACTATACCTCCTTGTGTACATACTCATACAATTTTTATTACGGCTATTCTTTTAATGAATAGTCGTGTGATGGAAGGAAGGAGGATATGAAGCTAGGTTAGGTCATAGGCTCATTAAGCCATAGTTGTAAGTATATACTTTAATCTCATAAGCACTCTTTGAGTCCTATGATGAGAGATTACATTTCAATAAAAAAATATTCTTATTTCTCTCGGTCTAACACATCCGTATTGTACATATCATTATTCTTTATATCACAATCCCATCAAGTTTGTCATCACTCAAAAAGGGAAAGATTATTAGCCCTAAGGACATTCTCTTATGTTTTGACTTACTTGTGTGATCTACATGTTATAGGACATGTTTGACCTCGATTCTTCCAAGGCGTGCAAATAAGATTGTTAAGAAACTCTTGAGCAATAGAATCCGAGAATGGGTGATCAAGTAGAAGATTAAGCTTAAGAGATTGCATACTAAGAATTCATTATGGAAGAACCTTAGACTAGGAATCCTTGTTAAGGTATTTTCTGTGTAAATTTCTATGTCTTCTTTACCTTATGATTCAATTTAATTCTACTTTGAAGTACAAAAACAAAAAGATTTCAAAGTTTTAAATCCTCAGAATTTTTGAATTTAGTAATTTGGGTGACCTTGCATCCAAAAACTTCATCCAAAATCCTATGAACAATGTCAAATCGATTCTGTCTGAAAAAGTACCATTTTGGACTTACATTTTGGATGCACCATCGTCCAAAACTCTGACAAATCCAACAGCGAAAACTAGCCGTTGAAACTCCACTTTGTGCCTATATAAAAGGTTTCAAAACTCAATTTGAAAGTAAATTTTTGTCCTATCCTTCTAAGAAACACTCTTACTCTATAGAATATAAAAATCTCCTTTTTTATAGTATTTCAAAGTGAAACCAAATTGTATCAAAAAGGTAAAGGTTGTTTGAGTTCATTTGCTTTGTATATTTGCTCAAAAGGGTGAGCCATTTTCGCTTTATTACTTTAATCATCTTTGTGTATTAAGGTTGTGGTGTAAAACCCATTTGGGGTGAACCTTGATTTGTTGGTTGATTAAGAGGTTTTGGTAAAACCAAGTGTGGTGATCCTCTCTTATATTTGGTGTAGATTAATACCATTGAGTTGGGTAAATGAAATCTGGTTGAAAATCCTTAAGTGTGAGCTTAAGGTAGTGAATGTAGATATTGGTAAATCGAATCACTATAAATCTTGTGTTATCTCTCCCTGCATTTAATTTCGATCAGATGCAATCTTCATTGTACGAACCTCCTTTTAATCTCTCAAAAGAAATCTTTATGGTTCTCACCAACTCATTTTCTCTCTAGTATTCATTACATCGTATGTCTTGTCTTATCCAGAGTGTAGTTGATCTTTAAATCATTTCGAAAGCCCCTCGTCATAGCAAGTCACTTCGAACTAAAATTCTGAGAAGTTTCTCAAGACAGAATTTCTAAAGAGCTTTTTAAATTTTGCCAAAAACTTTATTCACCCCCTAAGGTTTTTTAGATACTTTAAATAATAATAATAATAATAATAATAATAATATTATTATTATTATTATTATTATTATTATTATTATTATTATTATTATTATTATTATTATTATTATTATTATTATTATTATTATTATTATTATTATTAAACAATCAACCTACCTTAACAGAGATCCATAAATTAAAGTGAAATTGCAAATGATATTAACACTAAACCAACACAAACCTTGGGTTCTAAAGAACATACGCTTTTGTTTCAGTGAATTTACTTTTGCATCTGTTCCTCTATCTAAAGCCAGAGAATGTAATCATCGATCGCTTGTCATAAAGGACGTAAAAATTTTGTATCATAATTTGTAGAAAGCGAACTTTGGGCTCCCAATTTCTTAGCAAAAAATAAAAGAACAAAGACCAAAATGAAACCCATTGCAGGAAGCTACAAGGAGACGGAATATAAAATCATGCTTCTAATTAATACCCACTTCTCATATAAAATCTAAACTTTACTGTTCTGGTGTAATATTTCATCTTTGTCTTCTATCTTATTCACACAATGGGCCAAGCCAGAGAGGAAGGGTAAAAGATGTGAATGCAGATGTTGAAAACTGAATGGGCGAAAGACACAAGGAGTCTCTGTAAAACTAATGATCTGAATGGTCATCTAACGTATGAATTTATCTTTTCATATTTTTAAATAATATTAACATTTATTATTTGTGGAAAATAGAAATATTATAAGATTTTTTATACTTATAGATCTTTTTAGGAAAGTTGAAAAGATTTTTTTTTTTAAAAAGTACTTAGAAAAACAATTTCAACATTCAATCCGTTCCGATTAATTACTAAATTTACTGTTCATATTAAATAATATTTAATAATACTAATAGTTATAATGGTGAATAAATGATTTTCATAAATTTTTTAAATGTTAGATAATATTCAATGATTAATTTATCCATAACGACCAAACTAATCTCAATCATAGAAAAGTATAGGTGGATGAGTTCTAAAATCTAAACCATTCATTAGAGAAGTTGAAAAGATTTACAAAAAAAAATTACTTAGAAAAAAATTTGGACAGTTCAATCACCTTCAGAATATACATTTAGAATAGTATCTATTGTTGATTTTGCATATTTTGTTATTCTATAAGTATGTGTTGTGTATTTCACTATTATAACTAGTAAAGAATCTTTTACACTAACTATTGAGATTTTTTAGGCCTCTAAGGAATGTTTAGTTAATCCAACCCAATTACATGAGCAAGTTTAGTTTCTACAATTTTTTTCCTGCTAAATTTTTTTTGTTTAAGTGATCAAAAAATATTTTTAATATCAAGTATAATAATAGTCATTAAATATCTATTATAATGCATGATATACATAGAACATGTCCATATAGAATGTAAAAATAATATATATTAGATATAAATGTCAAGATAAATTAATTTTTTATGAATGAATTCCATAAACTCTTAAAAAAGTATAAGCAAGTACGAATTCATAAAATTCTTTGAATATATCACAAATACTCTAATAGACTTTTTGAATATCGAAACGAAAGTAATGGAAAGTTGTATATATTTATTAATGATCTCTCTTCATATATACAGAAATATATAGGCACATCTACTATTCAAGTTGTCAGTTATTTTCTAGCTGGTTTACTAATACATTATAGAGTTATACAATAGCATACCTTCAAAATATAAGTTAGTCAGGAAGCCAAGTATTCATCCATTCATATAAAAAACCATGGTATTATCAATTATACAATTACAATTGCATAATGCTCACTATGTTTTGCCTGACAGAAGAGCTGATAAAAATCATCACAAAAGTGTTGAAACATTCAGATAATTTTAAGATTTGGAACATATAATTTTGATAAGTATGTTGAGATCTTTATTCCAATGTCTATAACAATGAGAAAGAATGCTGATTTCTGTTGCAATTGGTGGACTAAGTTATATGCTTGGGTTTTAAATGATACAGGTATGCAACATTGATGCAAAAATTTTGAGTATATAAAATCATTAATTTTAAATCCATCCCTTAATCAAGTTTTAATTAAACATTAATCACAAAATATACATATGAGCAAGTATACTCATCGCAAGTATAGTACAGGGAATTAACGAGTATTGATCCTCAAAGGAACAAGTACATATTAATAACTTTTCTTTCATTATTTAACTGATCCAAATAAAGTGAGAAAAAATACAAAGAAAAATAAAAGAAACATATACAACTCAAGGATGTGGGTTTATGCAATTTAGACAAGTATCCTAGAAAACATGACAATGAACCAATTAGCAATTCTCTCAACTAATTATCATCTTAACATCATGAAAGAATATAAAGTAAAACTCACTCATCTCATAAGTCATGATTCTACTTAGATAAATCTCACTTTATCTCCCAATCCATGGAATCCTATATTTTGATTACATTAACAGATTTGCCAATCAAGCTAATCCTACCCAAAATATGCATTAGGCTCAATTCCTTATAAATATAAAATTAGCTAATAACCCTTTACGCGAAGTGAAATTAACTAATCTTTGATCACTTAGTCCTATTGAAGGATGAAAATGACAAAAATGATCAAACCAGAAACATGCTTACAGAACAAAAAAAAAATTTACCTCTATAATTGAATGACATTTTTGGCACTAAAGAAGATGTATGTACAAGGATGCTTGAAGTTATTGGATCATGTCCTTGTAAATGTCGACTTTATCTCATTCACGTAATGCTTTTGAGCTTCCGAAATGGTGCCCTTTCCTCTGTCGGTGAAGCTTACAGAATTGAGTTTTGCTTAACCTCTAAAGGCTTTTGTGACTGAATGAGTTTTCTGTGAAAATGAACCACTAAAAACACTACCTCTTGATTTCATTTTCACTTCATTTTCATCAATTCCCTGAAAGAGAGACCAAACGCATGAAAACAGAAAGCACCATGCTTTCTATTATCTTTCATGCAAAATAACACCGGATCCATCCCGTGTTATTTATTTATTTATTTTAATAATTATTATTTTTTTAGCTTTATTTTACCCTTGATCTTATTCATTAGGCCAGATAAAATTATTTACTCTTAGGATTGAACACCTATAAATAATAAGTCTCAATTATTTATTTTCTGAGCTTCATTAAACAGTCCAATAAATAATTAACAAGCCCAAATAGACCAATAAAATATCAGGCCTTTTATCTAGTTTATATCTAGATTAAATTTTTAATTATTTAATTTGGTCCTTGGGCTTTGAATAATTAATTAATCAATTAAACTAGATAAGATATATACTCTCTCTCTAGCCTTTTATTTTATTTTAGTCCAATAATAAATTAGACTACTTAAATAAAATAAAATTAAACCTATAAATATCTAGACCAATTCCTTAATCTAAATTTTTCAGGGCTTAAGGGCTATTCCGAGGACCAAAAGACACATCGTCTTGGCTACTAAAATAACCAAAATACCCCTATTATTTAAATAGCTAATTTTGTATTTTTAAATATTTTTTAATATTACCATAAAGACATAATGACCCCAAGGATAATGTTGCGTTAGCAAAGTCTTCGACTTACAGGTGTAATGACTAAAATACCCTTCTACATATCGCCGTGCATTTAGAGAGAATGAGTATACTAATACCTCTTTAATAGACATCTATCATCCTTAGACCTCTAGTCTAATGATCCACGACTCTTGGTAAACATCCAAGTTATGTTCACCAGGGCCCTGGACAATTAGATCATTTGAACAGTTACAAGGGGCGATATAACACAGAAGTTATCTTGTACAATTCTGTCTTAACTAACTAGTCATATATACCCAATATACAAGTATATCGGCTTTTCGAAAGAACCTTAATTACAGCATATCAAAGTATATGTTTCTAGTTTCGTCAGACCGCTAACTCATACTCAAGCGGTAGAGTATAAGTCCACGTTATAGTAGTAATAGTGTGGGTTTATTCTAAATAGTACTTTTAGAAACCACTATTACAGGTCATATTCTACATATTCGAAATACGATCATACTATGAAGTGAGTGGACTACTCACTGACTAAAGGTAAGTCATTCCCTATTTAGAATTCATAACACAATAACATAAATATGATAAGATTCCAATTCTCATCAATCAATTAAGAACAAACATTTATGTGTTAAGTATTCATACCTTACTGTGAAAGACCACCATTCATACGGATTACTTACTTAAATACAATGGGTCCTTTCTAAACAAAAATTGTGCACAAATAAAATGTAAATTCACTAATAAATTTTGAGAATAAATTCTTTTATTAATAAAATTCAATAATTACATCAAATAAAATTAGTCTAGATGGCATATATTCCAACACCTATAACCTTAACTTCGTCGCTTAAATCTATTAAGATTAGACAAATACGAAATCAATGCAATGAAACTCCTAACATCGTCGTCTCAAGTCAATTAGAAGAACTCGCATCAATAACCAATGAAATCAAGTAATCAAACACTAAAAATGACAAAGAATTGTTCAAATAACTAAATTAATCCAAAATCATGAATCCCAAAATAATGTTAAATTACAATAAAAACATTGAATACATCATTGCTAAAGAAAAAGAAGACAAAGAGAAAAAAAAGCACACATAGACAAGTCACTTTCTTCTTCCTTGAAGACTCCCTTTGAACAATCCTCTTTGACTTGGGTGAATTCCTTCTTCAATAAGAAAATCAGAATTTTTGCTCTTTATTTCATCTCTCTTAGTTGTATATCTCAAACCCTTGTATTCTCTTATACTTCTATAGGACTCTTGGATGTCAATTTCGTGGCTAAGGAAGTTTTGGCCGAGTAGGAATAGGAAAATATCAAAATCCTTAGATAAACCTTAATTCCGAGTACAGAATTTTCGCCTCTAGAGCATACCTGGCGCCAGGTACCTTCGACCTACTTCGCGCCAAGTGCACTCTATTCTTCCTTTGTTTTTGCTCTATTTTTGTCGTCTCTCCTTGGCAAGTAGAATGGACCCAGTGCCAGGTACACTTGCCAGACCTGGTGCCAGGTCTATTTTGAAAAAATCTCTAAAACTTGCTCAAACTCTGCTGCTGGAGCAGAATGGACCTGACACTTGGTCCACTGGCTGGGCCTGGCGCGCTAGGTATATTCTGATTTTGTGCACTTTCTACTCAATTTTAACTTAAATATGTACATATTTTTCAAAAACATCTTTTACAAGTAAAATATTAAATAGAAAAGAATATGCCTAGTTATTATAATAAATGTATCTTAAAACACCCTCAAATAATTAAGAAAAGAATGGTGATTTTAACCCCTATCAAACATATATTAAATATAATGTTTTTAAAATAGAAGTATTCTAACACTGGTCAAATAGAGAGGAAAATGGATTCATAAGTTAAATTCATATTTGGAAGAACTAGTTTTACAAAGCAATAGTGAGGAATTTGATATCTTAACTTGGTGGAAGAAAAATGGTACCAAATATCTCATTCTTCAAATGATTGCTAGGGATATATTTTGTATTTCAATATCCACATTTACTTCAGAGTCTGTATTTAGTGCTAGACTAGTGGACGTCTCCCCGCTACGCGCGGAGGTTTTGCCCGTCATGTATATGATAAATCTAGACAGTTGCTTGGGTATAGTTGAAAATGTGACAACACTTTCTTGAATTATTATTTGGGTTTTGATTGTGAAGGTGAATTAAGGAGTTAAAATTGGTTGCAAAAATGAATAATACTAAGTTATAAAGGAACAAATACCTATTTATATTAATAATAAAGGAACAAGCTCAGAAATTCTAGTTGATTCAGGTTGGTCATGTAAAGTGGGATTTGGCCAGTAAAGGAGTTAATACTAAAATCCAAGAATGTGAGCTTTTGAAGGTTCCCAAAAATATTAGGAATTTGGCATCTGCGGTTGTTTCTTGAAAGTGTCATGGAGCTTGGCCACTAAAGTGATTATTTGAGAGGTCCATCTGAATGATATCGGTCATGTTGCCTATGCATTCTGGGATAAATCCTAAAAATTACAGCCTTGAATTCTAAGATAAGCTAGAGACTACATGTTTCCAATTGAATAGGGCAGTTTCCCAAAAACCCTAAAAGATTCTAGTATTATAAAAATAGGAATTATGTTACTCTCTAGAAGGCAAGCATTCATAAAAAATAATAATAAAAAAAAAAACACACACACACACACACACATTACAGCAATAGTATAGTTTTCATGTCATATGAATATCACACCGTTTGTTTTCGTTGATGGATGGAGTAAGCCAAAAGACCCGTGAGGCAATTGCAAAAACCTTTTGGCAGTAGCAAGATCCCAAAATTCAACCTTTCCATACCAATTGCAAAGTCATTTCCAGTACCATACAAGCCAAGCAAATGTTAAATTGAAAAAAAAAAATAAATTACCATGGACTGACCATAGAGGATTGCTCTTTAGAGATAGCAACGCATGTTGGACGTTGAACCTTCAACGTGCTCATTGTCTACATGTAATACATAAATCAATGCCTGTCCATTATTTTATAAATAATAGATCATAAGACAAACGTCAAGTGAACCAAGCATCAAGTATTCAACAACCAAATAAACAAGATAAAGGTTCAAAAGAAGTATAAAAAGGTGTGTAGGCGCAATATAAGTTCTTTCTAAAGTCTACATTTCAATTAGCATCGAAAACTAGTTCACTCAAGGCAATTGATTCCTCCCAACTCAAATCTCATTGCGCCAACAGCTACTATTTGGGTAAAATTTCTGCCTTCCCCCTCAATAGCTCTATGCCTGGCATACAAATCTTATGGAAGGATTCCTATACCTAAGTTAGTGTATCCTTAAAGAGTTAAAGTGAACAGATTTTATATGCCTATTATATAGCTCATCTTATCCATGCCAGAAGGGCACGTTTAAACATTGGTTAATAAACTTGTAAACAAATACCACATCAACCACTGATTTTGAGGCATCGATCTTTAGCCTTTGTGCCTCCAAGTCCAACACTCTCTAGTAAACACTATTTGACGAACACAATAAACAATTTATGTGAAGAAAATCCATCACAAGAGTTCCTATAACCACTAAACAATTGGAGCAGCAGTAAATAACATATGTTGCCATTTTGCAGCTAAGCACAATAGTAATTTTATTGCAATAATACAATAAATACTATATACAACGTTGACCATTTATTTTAGCCCTTGCCACTCAGCCAAACAACATTATTCTAAACATTTTATTGCTATTTTTAAGTTTGTTTAAACAAATGCTGGGAAGAAAGGTCTTTCAGTTGCTTTTATTTACCTCATCTGAGAAAAGTGCCCCTCTAGCTTTCCTAATAATCTCAGCCCTGCTCATCAAGAAGAAGAAACCCATGCAAAGTCATCAAACTTTCTTTTCATTTTCAGATATCCAAATGCTTAGAATAATTCTCCAAGTGTGAATTTCCTGTGGATCTAACCTTCTAATATTGAATAGTGTAATATTCATAATTCTTACAAAAGAAAACTCACATATTGGACCTGCTATATCGGTCAAGAACACAATAGCCAGTCCTAATATTTCCTAAATATAATTGGATTATTTTTAAATAAAATGCTTGCAGTATGAGATGATCATAGCATCTTATACCGCAAACATTTTGGAGTAGCTGGATCTTATTTGGGAATAAGAGGAAAACATTCAACTTGACAATTGAATATAATGTTAATGTTATGCCCTAGAGGCAATTATATGTATTTTGTATATTATACATTATTAAATTAAATAAGGCATTATCTTTCAGTTTGTTTTTATTTATGCATTTATGTAAAATAATTGTTAGATAAAGTCCCAAGTGCAACACTGTGTTAAAAAAATCAAAATAGAGATCATGATGTGGGGTTTCTACTACATTAGATATGTTCGTAGTCGTAGTATTAATGAGATAGAACATCATTAATGCGTTAAGACTAGCACGTGTTATACTTCCTGATTTGATCAGGCGGTGGTTCTCACATGCGTGAGTATTATGATACTCAAAGTTAACACATGGATAATTCTTACTTGAACAAGTACATTGGATGACCTGACTATGATAGAATCACATGGATAACTATTTAGTACTAGTGATAGAATCTTATTATAGCAAATGTACAAGTATCCTTAGATTTAAGATCTCCAAGGTACTTTATTTGCTAAGTGTTGGACTTTGATTCCAATCTCTAGAGTCTTGACAAGACCGCCTATGTGATGGATATTAGATACAACATAAAGTAAATGAAAGTAGTTAAGAGGATCAATAAAGGATTCATCACTCTTAATATAGTAGGAGCGAATATCTCACGGCTACTTATAGGAATCACTACTCGAGAAGTCCTTGACCAAGACGATTGTATATTGGAAATGATTCCAATTGATACATATGATGAGTAGTGAATTTCTGGAACAAGTACTAAAATATTAGGGCTAGAATTAATTTATTATTCTGGAAGGAGTTGGCACTAATTCTGTACTCCAAATCGAATGAGATATTGTATGGTGATTGCACTATTGTTTGCTATTGAAAGGTTTATGTTAAGTCACTTGACTTTCTGGACTTTTGGGTAGTCATGATGTGTTGCTAGATACCGCTCATGATCTACTGAATATAGATTTATTAAGTAGAGAATTAATAAATCAATCCTAATTAGAATTAATAAGTTAAATTCTAGAATTCTTAAGGATTATTAATCTTAAAGACGTTTTGATTAATTCATATGTTGCTACCAATAGATTGGGAAATCTAATAGGTCACACACAATAGAGAATTAAGTGCTCAAGATGTTATTTGATAACATTACAGGGTTGATTGTGAAAAAAAGAAGTTGTTATGGTCAAATTATAATTAATTATAATTTATGGGTTATATTATAATTAACAATAATTATAATAATAATAATAATAGGTAATTAAGAATAGGATTCTTATTACCAAAAGGATCTACATACGCTATATATGATGATATAAAGAATCCGTGTGCATTATGGTTTTTGTTAATTCAACAGACAGTTTTTCTTTAAAAGAAACCTGAGAATCCCAGCGTATTACTTCTTCTTCTGGAAAACAAAAGCCCTTGCTGCCATAGTAATTTTGCAAGCACAAAATTTTGATTTTTTTCCCTTGAGCACCATTCTCGTGTGGATTTTATTAAAGGCAACCCTACACTTGGATTGTGGTGAATTGACAGAACGAAAGCGAAACCATTCTCAAATTTTGCTAGATCACGCCTCAGATTAGAGAGATCTTCGTTCATAGAGGCTTCACGTAAGGTGATTTTCTTTACCTATTTTGATCCCTTTTGATGCATAAATATGATCTTCTATTGGGAATTCTTCATGCAAAATCATTGTTGCGCACAGCTCACATAGGATTGGCTCCCACGATGCGTGGCTCACATGAAATGTTGCAATTCCTTGTTTATAAATTGTTTTTTTCTTTTCCTTTTGATTTCCTTTGTCTTCTTGCAGTGGCCCATGGATGTTGTTTTTCTTCCTTTTTCACTTGGCGCCCAAAAATTCTTAAGTTAGTAATTTTGGGACTAATATAATTTTTGCAAAAAAATCATTATTTTGGAAAATAATAGCTTATATATATTAATTTAGTTCCTAAAATATGATTTTAGCAATTAATATATTTTCTAAAATATTAATTTTAGATTATATATAATTTTAATTTCTAAAATATGATTTTTGCAATTAATATATTTTTTAAAATAATGATTTTAGATTATATATTATTTTATTTTAATTCCTAAAATATGATTTTAGCAATTAATATATTTTCTAAAATAGTAATTTTAGAATTTATTCTATTTTTCAAAATAGTTGATTTTAGAATTTATTCCATTATTCCAAAATAGTGATTTTGGAATTATTTGCTATGTTTAATTTTATTTTGATCATAAAATTAGCATGGTGGTTTGGTGACTATGGACCCAATTAAATTGTTCATACATTTTATTACTTTGGTTTTGAATTAAATAGGGCATGCGAGTCATGCCTTCTCTATTTTCTTGTGTAAATTTCTTTTCTCATCTAAATTCCCCTCGAATGTAACTTGAAGTTTCTTTATTAGAATTTTATGTAATTAAATTACATAGTTTAGAAAGAAATAGAATTTATTACAAGTTCAAGAGAAAATGATCAAGATCAAAATGAGGATGGTAAGATTTTCTTTCTATATCATGCATAAACACTTAGGATTAGCTAAATTAATTTCCTTTGTGGCTTAAAGAAATTAATATAATAAAGTCCATAACCAAATCACGTTATTATTATGCAATGTATGGATATGATGATATTATGCATGCTATGTTAAGACAAAAATATCACAAATCGCTCAATCAAAATTAAACCTAATGCCTTCTATTAAAATAGTAAGAACGAGAGTCCTTTTTCGAGATCACGTTGTTGGGTTAACCTAAGCCTGCTTGACATTGGGCAAGTTTAAGCTATGAAATTTTAAATTCTTAATTAATGGGTCGGGTTTAAATAATTTCTTTATCCTGATTCGGCTAACTCAAGCATAGAGAAAATTAGAGGCAAGATTGAGTTAGCTTAAAAGCTTTAAGATTAAAATATATTAATCACCTAATGATATGGTAATTACATACAATGTAATTGTTATTAGATACCTATCATTAAACTTAAGGGTAGTTTGTTGGGAAAACACAAGGTCATTCTTAAGGAATTTAGATGTCGGTCCACTAGGAAAGCTTCCAACGGGCTTTCTGAATCTATAGCGGGGGCTATTGGTTTAAGTAAAATAGTGGAATAACAATGCGATTAATTAAAGACCTAATTATCTGCATTACATGTGCATATATAATTAGCTAATTTTTTCTATCTTTACATCTTGGTCATCTGCATCATCTTGACCAACCTAAACCTGCGTAACATCTTAGAAACTAATAAATTAACTGAAAAAAACTTTCTCAATTGGTATAGAAATTTGAAAATTGTTCTCAAGTCGAAAAAATTGCTCTACATGTTAGAGGCTTCTATTCCGCTACCACTAGCTCAAGAGTATATGGATGCTTACTCAATTATCTTGCATCTTCAAGAGCTATTTGATGCCCAAGCTAGAACAGAAAAATATGAGATATCAAAACAATTGTTCCGTTCAAAGATAGCAAATGGTACTTCTGTGGCCACTCATGGGCTGAAGATGTTGTGCTTAATTGAGAAACTCAGATCTCTTAGTTTTATGATGGACAATAAATTAAGTATCGACTTAATTCTGCAATCTTTACCAAATAATTTTTCACAATTTGTGATTAACTACCAGATGAACAAGATTGAGTCCACAATACTCGAGTTGATCAATCTACTCAAAACTACGAAGTCCTCCATGAAGAAGGAATCTAATGCAGTTATGTTAGTAGAATTTTCTCTTATAGAAAGAAAGTTCCTAAGAAGAAGAAGAAGAAGAAGAAAGCTTCTACAAAGCCTAAATGTGATGTGAAAAAGAAGGAGGTAGTCGCCAAAGGCCCATGTCATCATTATGGAAAGATGGGTCGTTGGAGACATAGCTGCAAAACCTACTTGGAGACCGTTAAGGAAAAGAAGTAGAAGGAAAAGCTTGCGGGCACTTCTACTTCTACTCCTGGTATATTTATGATTGAGGTTAATACTACTTTTAGAAATGAGATATGGATATTAGATACCGGATATGGATCTTATTTGTGCGATAACTTATAGGGACTAAAAGTCGATAGAAGGCTTGAAAAGGGCAACATGGACCTACGTACTGCAAATGGAGCAAAGGTTGTTGCACTTGCTGGGGGACTTACGAGCTACACTTGCCTTCAAGATTAGTTTTAGAATTATAAAACTGTTATTTTGTACTAGTTTTATTGAAAAATATTATCTATTTGTGTGTTTAGACTTGTGTAGATTTCATTTAATTTTTAAGAATAAATGTTGTTCTTTTTTATTGAATGTACATTCTGATGTATTTAAGAATAAATGTACAATAACGTATTACACATAGATGATGATAAACCTATTACTTACAATGAAGTTCTGAACAGTTCAGAATCTGACAAATGACTTAATGCTATGAAGTCAAAGATAGATTCCATGTATGATAATCAAGTATGGACTCTGGTTGATTCACCCAAAGGAATTAAACCTATTGGGTGCAAATGGATTTTCAAGAAGAAAATCGACATGGATGGTAACCAAGTTACGTATAAAGCACGACTGGTAGTTAAGGGTTATCGTTAACAATATGGTGTTGACTATGACGAAACCTTCTTACCAGTTGCTTTGCTGAAATCCATGAAAATACTCCTAGCCATTGCAGCTTATTATGATTATGAGATCTGGTAAATTGATGTGAAAACAACTTTCCTAAATAAAAATCTAATTGAGGAAGTATATATGACACAATTTGAGGGTTTCACATCCAATGACAGCACAAAAGTGTGCAAGCTGCAAAGGTCCATTTATGAACTTAAGCAAGCTTCTACAAGTTAGAACATCCGTTTTGATGAAACAATCAAAGAGTTTGGTTTTATTCAAAATATGGATGAACCTTGTGTATATAAGAAGGTTAGTGGGAGTGAAGGAGTTTTCCTATTATTTTATATAGATGACATATTATTAATAGGAAATATGATGGATCTAATTCTCCATGAAAGCCTTGGAGAAGCAACCTATATTCTTGGAATTAGAATCTATAGAGATAGGTCAAAAAGGTTACTAAGTATTTCACAGTCTACATACATAGATAAAATGCTAAAGAGGTTTAACATGGATCAACCCAAAAAAAGGATTTTTACCTATGTCCCATGGGATAAGCCTTTTAAAGTCAATGTCTCTAAAGATACAAGTTGAAAGCGATCACATGAATAGGATTCTATATGCTTCTACAATTAGATCCATCATATATGCTATGATATGTACTAGGCCGATATATCATGTACTCTTAGTTTGATAAGAAGATACTAGTCTAACCCTAGTGTGGGTCATTGGACAGTTGTGAAGAATATCTTTAAGTACTTGCGAAGGACTAAGGATGTATTCTTGGTATATGGAGGAGGTACTTTGAAAATAAATAGGTATACTGATGTTAATTTTTAATTTAATAAAGATGATTTCAAATCATAATATAGCTACATGTTTACGTTGTGTGGAAGGACAATAAGTTGGAAGAGTTTCAAACAAGATACTATTACCGACTCAATGACTGAAGTTGAGTACATAGCCGCTTCTGAAACAGCTAAGGAAACTGTTTGGATCAAGAAGTTCGTGACAGAGCTTGGAGTGATTCCCAGTGTTGCTGAACTAATATTTCTATATTATAACAACTATGGAGCTATTGTATAAGCAAAAAATCTAAGCTCTCACCAGCTATCCAAGCATGTACTTAGATGTTTTCATTTGATTAGGAAAATGATAGATAGATAAGATGTAAAGATAGAGAAAGTTTTCACGGATGAGAATATAGCTGACCCGCTTACAAAAGCACAATGCTAAAAGAAATATGATAGACATGTTGAGTCATTCTATATTAGATACATGAATAATTAGCTCTAGTGCAAGTAGGAATTTGTTAGTATTATACCCTTGATAGGGGCTAAATTAGTCATACTTTTCCTAGTTATTTGAGGATCTTTTGTGATAAATTTTGTTCAATAACTAGTCATATTCCTTCATATTTGAGATTTTACCATTGGAAAGGTATTTTGTTCATTATTTCAGATTTTTAGGGTAAAACAAATAAAAAACGTCGCAAAATAGAGGAGAATTCATTAATTATCATAGAAAATCACTCAATCAAAGGATGAATTTTTCAATTCAAGAAGGATTGTACAAGAAGGTCTTCAAATGAAGAAGAATGAGGCTTGTCTATGAGTTCTTTCTTTTACTTTATTTTTTTTTTCTTGAACAATAATGTGTTAATTGTTTTATTGTAATTTGACATTATTTTAGATATTCATGATTTTTAGAGGTATTTGATCTTTTGATTAATTGATTCTTACTCTTGGTATTTAATTATTTAGGTTGATTGAGAGATTAATTGATTGTTTTCCATTAACTTACTTGACAATAGGGTTGATGATGTCAATTTATTGATTTCATATTTGTTGTCTTTTAACTTGCCTGAGAATGGGGTTAATTGCTAAGGACAGAGTAATTAAAGGTTAATTGATGTCTGCCAGAGTATGGATTCATTGGTTAACTTCATGTTTTAAATTTGCCTGAGAATGAAACTTGAATTAAGGATTGTGGTTAATGCATCTTTTGGGTAAGACTGGTTGAGACAGAGTATGTGATGCCAAGTTACCTAGAAGATAGGGGTTCATAAATTGGGAAAAAAGTGAGTCTACTTTAATCTTTCATGATGCCAAAAGAATGATTAGTTATGATAATAGTTGGGTTCTTTAAGATCATGGTTGTCTAAACAATTGTTTGAATTGCATAATTCTACATCCTTGACATGTATATATTTTTATTTTTATTTTCCTTTTTATTTATTTTTTCACTTTATCGAGTCGGTTAAATAATGAAAGAAATGTGATTAATGTCTACTTGTTCCTTGAGGATCGACACTCGTTTAAACCCTATGCTCGGTTAATAATGGGTACGCTTGCTCATATGTGTGATTTGGGTTTAACGTTTTAATTTAAACCTGATTGGGAATGTGTTTAGTTTTTGTATGATTTTTACACCCAAGTCTGGACACATCAAGTTTTTGGTGCCGTTGCCGGGAAACAATATCATGAAAGTTTGGATTTTGTTGATTTAACCATGTGAATATGTAAATATGCGCATATGTAAATATGTACAATTATTCTTTTCACACAAAGATGCCATCTTTTGTATCGTTTGTATCTTGTATCTCTTTATAATCTAATTTACTAACTTTGACTTAATTGACTAACATACTTCATGTTGTATTATAAATACCACTAACTTTGTTATTTAGGCAGCTTGTGAATATATCTAATGTGTGTGTTTTTCTTTTCTTTATTCTATTGTTCTTTACTTTTACCTTTTCTTTTCTTTTCTTTATTTTTCTATTATTTTTGTTTGCTTTTCTTTTCTTTTTTTTTTTTTGTGCGAGGTTGATATCATCATGGACAACTATTTTTGGGCACAAAATCAAAGAAGTTACAATGATGCTAGATTGGCAAGATTACAAGCTCGCATTGATGTTCTTAGTGAGACGTCATTAATAACATTGGTGAATTCTTTTGTTGGCAATACAAATTCATTTGTTCAATAGCATGAAAAAGCGTCTCAACGATTGAGCTATCAAAGAATACAATTAGCCAAGTTATTTGAGAATGCCATAAAGGCCCATATGCTTGAACAAGAGAATCTCCAAGGAAATGAGATTGGATATGAGAACCAATTGTCCAATGTGGAAAGGGAAGTATTCAATTCTACTCTACGTGCTAATAATTCTAATATCTCTTTATCATATGATTTTTTTTTATTCCTATCAATTCTTGGAAAACAATGGTCTCAATGATGATGCATAGAGTTCAACATACCTTAAGAAGTTGAATTTATCATTCATTCTAAGAAACCCTTTAAGGATGTTAACGAATTCTACCTTTCACCCCAATCTCAGGGAGGTAACTTGGTATTTGTAAAAGCATTGAAACATAAGGATTTCCCAATCCTATCTTTAAAAACTCAAATACTAAGTTTAAAGGGGAATTTTAATTATAAAATTCTTTTGAAAGGTTAATTGGTGATTTCAAAGTAGATGCATCCGTTAAATACTATGTGCACTTATATGTTGGAAAAGATATTTATGTGTATAAAAGAATGTTAGAGAATGAGGTTTATATGTTTTGTTGAGACAAATCGTTTTCATGAACCTTCTATTTTTCAAAATCCTCCATTCTTCATTCTACATGCATCATGTCTATCTTCTATTTTGAGCTTTAATTTCTTTTCAAAATGTTTGATGAGGAAGCATGATGAGTGTGAAAAGTTTTTGTTTTATTTTTATTTTAGTCTTTTTCTTTAGCTTGTTTTCTTTTATTTAGGTTTGTTTTTATTTTATTATTATTTTCTTTGTACTTTTATTTGTATTTTGTTTTATAGGCATAAAGTTCTCTTGGACAAACCCTTCTCTTTACCTCAAGCTTGGCTATCTATTGGAACATTATTGCACTTGGAAAGTATTACTTATACTTTCTAACCCCTTATTATTTTTAATCCCTTTGGAGATGCTTTCTTTTGTTTAATTTTTGCCAATGAGGACATTATTCAATTTAAGTGTGGGGGAGTGGTTTGGTGATATACTTTGTCCAAGTTTTTATCAATTTTATTTTGAACACAAAGTTTGAAAAATTGGAGCTACTCCGTCATAAAAGTAATTTCTTTTTCTCTTTTCCCATTTATTTTTTGTCCCATGGCATTGTTTCTTCCTTGTTCTATTTATTTGGCCATTGAGAATAATGTCCAATTTAAGTGGGGGGGAGTGGTTAGATTGAGAATTCTTCTATGCATTATTCTTTTATACCTTATCCTTATTGTGAGCAAAATTTTCAAATTTTTTTTTTATTTTCTTTGAGATTTCAAGCGATATTTTTAATGCATGTCTTTATGATGGATTATAGAGCATATATTCTAGATCAATTATGGTTTATGCATGACTTTTTGCACGTACTTGGACGAAGTAGTTCTTGATAAAATGCTTTACATTATTCTTAAACCTGTTTTTCTACTAAAATTCATGGAGCATTCTAGAACTTACTTGAATAACTCTCGAGACGAAATAAGAAAGACAATCATGATTTAACTTAGGGATGACGGTAATAGGCCTTCTTTGGATAGTTTGAGCTTTTCAAGCCTACCTATTTTTATAGTATCTCTAGTGCCTATTTTGAGCCTAAATTGTTGATTTCTTTCTTTAAAACCTGTCACAATATTTTGTCCATTGCTTGTTTCTGAGAGTTTGAATAATTTTTCAAATATTTATGCTCTTGATGGATGAAAGTATATGTAAGAGCATGTTGAGGAAGAATACTTGAAAAAGATCATGACTTGTTACTTTCAGTCATGTATCAATAGTGAATTGAGCTGGAAAGAGAAAAAAGAAAAAGAAAGCAAAGAAAGAGAAGAAAAAGAAAAGAGAGATTGAAAACAAGAGAAGAAAAGAAACAGCTGCTAGAAAAGATGGAAAGAAAAAAATTGAGAAAGAAAAGAAAAGCAGCAGGAAGAGTCAAACGAAGAGAGAAAAGAAGAAAAGAAAAATTTTTGAAAGGAAAAGAGAGATGAAAGATCACAAAAGAAATGGTGATTGAGCTGTAAAAGTTAAGTACATATAAAGTACTTGATACCATTGCTGGAAATTTGAGTTATCTTATGAAAGAAATAAAAAAAAAATAGTTGATGAGAAGACGAAAAGAAAAAAAAAAGAAAAAATGCAGGATTTGCTTGAGTTGAGTTGTAATTGTTATATAAGGTTATGGTTTGATTGATTTCTGGAATAGGAGAGCAAGAAGAGTTGAAAAATATTGATTCATTTGTTTATCCTTTTCTTGCTAACTCTCAGTTTCTTTGCTATTTGATTCTCATATATCCTTCGTTTGATAAGCTACATTACAAGCCTTTAGCCTTACATTACAAACTTAAAAGTCCTACTTGATCTTAGTAGAATCATGATCTGTCTCGGGTTAGTGGAGAGAGTGTATGAAAAGTAAGCATACGGAATGCATATTCTTTTTGAACTAAATTCTTTCCAATGGCTTGAAGATATTGTGAAGTATTGAGATAATTCTACTAAGTCATTTATCACTAACACAAGTCTTTCATTGGTTGTGAAATATATAGTAAGCATGTGTTCTATGTTCTTGAATGAAGGAAGCGTTAAAGATATTATTTTGAAATTGATTGAGTGAGTTAAACCTTGTGTTTTACTACTTGTTCTTGATACTTTGCTTGAGGACAAGCAAAGAGTTAAGTGTGGGGAAATATGATAGGGGCTAAATTAATCATACTTTTCTAGTTATTTGAGGTTTTTTTGTGATAAAATTTGTTCAATAACTAGTTATATTCCTTCATATTTGAGATTTTACCCTTGGAAATGTATTTTGTTTATTATTTCAGATTTTTAGGATAAAACGAAACAAAACATTGGAAAACAGAGGAGAATTCATTGATTATCATAGAAAATCACTCAATCAAAAGAGGAATTCTTCAATTCAAGGAGGATTGTACAAGAAGGTCTTCAAAGGAAGAAAAATGAAACTTGTCTATGAGTGCTTTAGTTTACTTTATTTTCTTTTTCTTGAACAATGATGTGTTAATTGTTTTATTGTAATTTGACATTATTTTAGATATTTATGATTTTTAGAGGCATTTGATCTTTTGATTAATTAATTGTTACTCTTGGTATTTAATTACTTGGGTTGATTACGATATTAATTTATTCTTTTCCATTAACTTGCTTGAGAATAGGGTTGATGGTGTCAATTTATTAATTTCATATTTGTTGTCTTTTAACTTGCCTGAGAATGGGGTTAATTGCTAAGGACAGCGTAATTAAAAGTTAATTGATATCTGTCATAGTATGGATTCATTGGTTAATTTCATATTTTAAGTTTGCCTAAGAATGGAACTTGAATTAAGGATTGTGGTTAATGCATCTTTTGGATAAGATTGGTTGAGATAGAGTATGTGATGTCAAGTTACCTAGAAGATGTGGGTTCATGGATTGGGAAAGAAGTGAGTCTACTTTGATCCTTCATGATGTCAAAAGAATGATTAGTTATGATAATGGTTGGGTTCTTTAAGATCATGGTTGTCTAAACAATGGTTTGCATTGCATAATTCTACATCCTTAACATGTATTTATTTTTATTTTTATTTTCTTTTTTATTTATTTTTTCATTTTATTGAGTCGGTTAAACAATGAAAGAAATGTGATTAATGTCTACTTGTTCATTGAGGATCGACACTCGTTTGAACCCTATGCTCGGTTAATGATGGGTAAGCTTGCTCATATGTGTGATTTGGGTTGAACGTTTTAATTTAAACTTGATTGGGAATGTGCTTAGTTTTTGTATGATTTTTACACCCAAGTCCGGACACATCAGCCCTATAGGCAATCATATGCATTCTGTATATTGTGCATTATTAAATTAAATAAGGCATTCTTTATCTTTTAATTTATTTTATTTATGCTTTTGTATAAAATAACTATTAGATAAAGTCTTAAGTACAATACTGTGTTAAGGAAATCATAATAGAGATCATGATGTGGGATTCCTACTACATTGGATAGTATTCATACTTAAATTATCCCTAGTCGTAGTATTAATGAGATAGGATATCATTAATGTGTTAAGACTAGCACGTATTATACTTCCTGATTTGATCAGGCGGTGGTTCTCACATCCATGAGTATTGTAATACACAAAATTAACACGGGGATGCTTGTTACTTGAACAAGTATATTTGATGACCTAACTATGAGATAATCACATGGATAACTATTTAGTGCTAATGATAGAATCTTATTATAGCAAACGTGCAAGTATCCTTAAACTTAAAATCTCCAAAGTACTTTATTTACTAAGTGTTGGACTTTGATTCCAATCTCTGGAGTCCTGACACGACTGCCTATGGGATAGATATTGGGTACAACATAAAGCAAATAAAAGAGTTGAGATGATCAATAAAGAATTCACCACTCCAAATAGTATGAGCGAATATTTCACGACCACTTGTAGGAATCGCTATTCGAGAAGTCTTTGACCAAGGCGATTGTATATTGAAAATTGTTTCAATTAATACATATGATGAGTAGTGGATTCCTGGAACAAGTACTAAAATATTCGAGTCAAAATTAATTTATTATTCTGAAAGGAGTTGGTACTAATTTCATACTCCAAATCGAATGAGATATTGTATGGTGAAAGGAATTCATTGCACTGTTATTTGCTATTGAAATGTTCATGTCAAGCCGCTTGACTTTCTAGACTTTTGAGTGGTCATGAAGTGTTGCTAAATATCGTTCATGATCTGTTGAATATATATTTATTAAGTAGAGAATTAATAAATCAATCCTTATTAGAATTAATAAGTTAATTCTAGAATTCTTAAGGATTATTAATCTTAAAGACGTTTAGATTAATTCATATTTTGCTACTAATAGACCGAAAAATCTAATAGATCACACACAATAGAGAATTGAGTGCTTAAGACGTTACTTAATAACATTACGGGATTGATTGTAAAAAGAAGAAGTTGTTGTGGTTAAATTATAATTAGTTATAATTTATGGGCTATATTATTATTATTATTATTATTATTATTATTATTATTATTATAATAATAATAATAATAATAATAATAATAATAATAATAATAATAATAATAATAATAATAATAATAATAATAATAATAATAATAATAATAGGTAGTTAAGAATAGGATTCTGATTACCAAAAGGATCTACGGATGCTATATATAATGATATATAGAATCCATGTGCATTATGGTTTTTGTTAATTCAACAAACAATTTTTCTTTAAAAGAAACTTGAGAGCCCTGGCGTATTACTTCTTCTTCTGGAAAACAAAAGCCCTAGCCGCCATAGTAATTTTGCTAGCACAAAATTCTGATTTTTTCCCTTGAGCATCATTCTCGTGTGGATTTTATTAGAGGTAATCCTACACTTTGATTGTGGCACCTCATATTAGAGAGATTTTTTTTTACAGAGGCTTCACGTAAGGTGATTTTCTTTACCCATTTTGATCCCTTTTGATGCATAAATGTGATCCTTAGTGTGGAATTCTTATTTTTTCCACTGCGCAACAATGATTTTGCATGAAGAATTCCCAACATATAGGAACAATGACTCACATGTCTCCGCATTCACAATAGCTGGTAATGATACACATAAATCACCCCTGCATGATATCACATTTCTTGAGGCTTGTGCAAGAGGTAACTTCAGAAGCAAAAGCAAAACAAGAAAATATGTTTTAAAAAAATTTTTAAGCATTACCTTGTCTACCCATGCATCTTTATACTCAACAATGTAGGGATGGTTTAGTTTAGCTATCAAATTCATCTGTAACAAATAAACAAAAATAAATAAATAAGCACTTTAAGAAGAAAGTTTTAACAATTATTTATTTATCAAACTCAGTCAACCTCTATTTCTTCTTGCTAGAAAGCTTAACACTAAGCCAAGGTTTAAATTTTCAGGGGCACAATGATGAAAACTAAAAATAAACTACCTAAGGCAAGAATATATCAGAATAAGGTGGGAATACAAGAGTTATGATCAGTCAAGTTCTTATGCATACCAAAACGTAATAAGAGTATCAAAAGCAATGATAGCGGATTACTTTCCTTTTTTTTTTTTTTTTTTAGTTTCACCAATAAGCCATATTCTCACCTCATAATAATTGTCATACAAGATTACTAACTCACCAACAAAAGAAAATAAAATGTTGCTCATTAGACAAGGTTGGTTTTCTGGAACCAGAAACAAAATAATGTCTAGCTTAGGAAGACCTCTTTTCTTCCAACTTCGAGAATTGAAATTACACCTAAACCCTTATCTTCATCTCTCAATCTGCAGCTTTTAACCTCTTTAGATTTTCACTACAACAAATCTACATCAAATTCATAATCTACAAGCATTTATGTATTATAATGAACATAAATCAAAAGGCTATCTGGCTTTAAATGGGACTTTAGTTCATCCTGTTATTTCAAACAGTTTCTTATGCAAATAAGTAGAAAGTTGTTGGTGCATTTGAAAATATTAAAACATATGAATAACAGAATTTATGGTGTAATAGAAAGGAAGCTCTAAAATGATGTCAAAACATGAAAATTATCTTTGCTACCTTAATAGGGCATACCTTCCATCAACTAAAGCCATAGGGCATACGATGAGGGTGCCACGTTTCACTTTTTGAAAGACTTTCTTATCAGAGCCCTTATCTCTTTAATTTGTCATGATGTGTACTTTTTCACCCATATCTTGTCTACTAAATTCTTGATCATCAGGGCTGCCCTTGCCTCTCCTTGCCAGGATCATCACAATTTTCCCAAGCCCCATTGCATTTGCCAAAATCT
Organism: Voacanga thouarsii; assembly: GCA_026120185.1. Lineage (NCBI taxonomy): Eukaryota > Viridiplantae > Streptophyta > Magnoliopsida > Gentianales > Apocynaceae > Voacanga > Voacanga thouarsii. Next base: position 1,829,218 of record JANUWF010002419.1, on the reverse strand, counting down.
GCAGATCACAAATCCATATTTAAGGATACAACAATTTAAAAGCTTCAAATAGTAAATCTCAAAACATAGCAAAACACTTATTCCTTCTTTTGCAATCTGTGTTGTAGTTGGAAATTTATTTGTTGCTTCCCCAGAGAAAATATTCGCATATATTGTAGGAGCCCTGTTGTTGAAAAGCTTGGTCAACAATGTTCACAAAAAGCAGAACCAAACAAAGTTCAAATTCTATGTTGAGATTACTTCTCCTATATTGATCTCTAATGTTTATTTTTTGTCAGAGAAGTGCTTACTCATCACATATCTAATATGCTCCCCAACAAGGATTAAGAGTTTTAGCTGCATCCTCTATATCTACTCCCTTTTCTATTTCTGTCATCCAAAAAAATGCCTGCTTCTACTATGGCCTTAGATCACACGTAAGAGTTTTCGAGGGCTCCATCTCCTACACAATTCAAACACATTAGAAGATTAAGAGAACTGGAATATCACGGGTCTTATTTCTGAAGTTCAGGGGGGGAGGGAGGGGGGAGAAAGTAGAAGCATTTAGACAAATTATACTTGCAAGTCATACATATTTGCAACCACAACAAGCTTGTTTATAGATGATTTTGAAATAGTTTACTCATCTTTATTGTGTTTGGAACATGACTGGCCACCATTTCTTCGTTTTAGCATAGGCAACATACACTGATACATACAATTTCGTCTAAATCATCCTGCTAAAAGAATCTAAGTCAACAAGAATCTTGTTTTCTTTGTCTTGCTTAGTCATATTTCATTGACATAAGTGCTTTGAAATTGCATAATTTTTTTGGCAAGCATAGTATCTCTTTGCTATATTTTTGATAATTGTTTACAAATAGTAATGAAGTGATAGAACTACATGCAATTGCTACTTGAAAAGCTTAAAGTGCATAACATCTTCAAGCCAAGACCATTTTTTTAATGTCAATGTAAATAAAGTTTAGAAGTTACTTATTAACAACTTTAGAGAGCTGTAGATTCTTTGGATATTTTTCCATCACCAATGACTTCCTTTTCCTCCACAAACCTTTTTCCCCCAAAACCCACATCATCATACTCCTTTTTAACCTTCACGTTGTTACCAACCTTCATATTAGCTAATATACTTCGAGACCTAAAATATTTATCAGCATTCATAGTACTCCCAAACACACCTTCATCTTCATCTTCATCGTTCACTTTCCCTACCATTTTCACCCCATCAAGAAGCCTAGGCCCTTTTAATCCTTGGTGATTTTCATGATTAATATGGGTTGAAATCCTAGCACTAGTGCTTGTAACGATCTTCTTAACTGTTAATAGCCGTGATACCAAACCAGGAGTATCAAGAATGTAGCTATTGGCTGCATCACAGTTGTCATCACAGTAAAGAGGGGCTTTCGGAATCTCTGATTCCAGTATCTCTGACCCGATTACTGCACTGACCATCTTCATTTTGTTCTCGTCCTCTGCTTCCATTTATTTTGTCTCCAAACCTTTCATATGTAACAGAAAATATTTCGAGAAAGATTAAAGAAATGAATCTTTTCAATGAACCCAGAAAAAATTCAGAGAAAAAATGTTTACTTAATGGGTAGAAAACACAATAAGACTATGAGAGAGAGAAATCTGATTGACGATTTGGTGTTTGAAATGGAGAGCATCGCCAACACCAATAACAACCAAGGTGAGCCTTAGAGGAAAGGGCATCCATCGGAAATGGCGATTCATGTCTGAGAGAGATCTGAAGACCAACAGATCTAAAACCTAAACTACTTATCAGCACTCATACAACTCCCAAACAAACCTTCGTCTTCAACTTCATCCTTCACTTTCCCCACCATTTTCACCCCATCAAGAAGCCCAGACCTTTCTGATCCTTGGTGATTTTCATGATTAATTTGGGTTGAAATCCTAGCACCAGTACTTGTAAGGGTCTTCTTAACTGTTAATGGCGGGGATACCAAATGAGGAGTCTCAAGAATGTAGCTGTTGGCTGCATCAGGGTTGTCGTCATAGTGAAGAAGGGCTTTTGGAACCTCTAATTCCGGTATCTCTAACCCGATTACTGCACTGATCATCTTCATTTTCTTCTCGCCTCTGCTTCCATTTCTTTTGTCTCTTGGCCTTTCATATGTAACAGAAAATCTTTCGAAAAAGATTAAAGAAATGAATCTTTTCAATGAACCCAAAAAAGATTTAGAGCAAAAATATTTACTTTATGGGTAGAAACACAATGAGACTTTGAGAAAGAGAAATTTGAGAGACGCTTTGGTGTTTGAAATAGAGAGTGTGACCAACACCAATGACAACTACGGTAAGGCTATGAGACTATGAGAGAGAGAAATTTGAGACACAATTTGGTGTCTCTAATGGAGAGCATCACCAACACCAATGATAGCCAAGGTGAGGCACGTCGGAAAGGGCATCCATCAGAAAGAGTGATTCATGTCTGAGAGAGATCTGAAGACCAACCACTGTAAAAACAAATCTAAAAAAGGAAAAGTAAAAAGGACTGTAAAATGACTAAAATAGGTATGACGATGAAACAAATCTTGATCGTTTAAAAAGTTATTTTAAAAAATAGATGAGATCTGAATCATCATTCATTAAAAAATATATATCTTCCACTAAATCTAAATCATTAATTAAAAAAAACTTTAAAAGGTAAAAAAAATTAAAAAAATGTATAAATAATTTGTAAAGACCATTCAATCCCCTCTTCATAATTAGAATACACATTTAGAAGAAGGATGATAAATCCACATCGCAGCCCGCTTCATTTAGATATACTTGAAGCTTTGATGTGTTGCCAAAATTGGTTGTTTGTTAATATGCAAGGTATATATAATAAATATAGTTTATGAATTGAGTGGTAATTATATTTATATATTTACTTAATTAATTCTTTTATAGGTTCTTCTTCGAATGATGGAGGTTTAGCTCTATTTTAGAAGATATGGATGTCAATGAAGGGGTGGTAAATTTTTTTAAAACTTATTATCATTTATATTTTTATTGTCTTGTTGATGTTTTGCTCTACTAATATTTTGGAAAATATAAAAAAAATAAAAATGTTACTAACAATTTTCTTTCCTATGTGAGTAAGACTATCAGTTGGATGAAGTTTGGATTTGACAAGTGCAAGTCCTTCCGAGCATTGGACATATAACTTTTAAAATTATATGGATTATTTAGGATTTATTATTATCCATAGTTTGTTATGGCTTATTTAAATTAATTATTTGGAGTTTATTTTGAGATTTTATTATTATTTTATAAATAAATTGTAGAGTTTATTTTATAGTCTATAATTTTGTGATTTATATAATTTGTTCTTTAGAGTTTATTTTAGTATTTTATTATCATATTGTGAATAAATTGCGTTAAATTATAATTATATTAAAATTTTAATGATGAATGTATTTTGCTTATTTTTTAACTTTATGTTTAATTGGGGGATTTTATGTCCACTTCTCTCGTGGGTTGGATCCAAGGATTATTTTGTTCCTAAATCCCTGCCTTTTCACGTGATGAGGATAGACTAGGATGGGAGAATGCAAGAGGGGGTTGGGTCTGAAATTTCTAATCTTCAGTCCAACTCATCATATTGTCAGAATTTTTTTTATCAAAATAGGTTCAAATTACACTCATATTAAAATGTGTTCAAAATTAAACATATGATGTGCTGGAGGTTTTTCACATTTGTTAAATGCAAGGTTTACTCGATCTCACAATTAACAAAAACAAGGAACAATCCATGCTGAATTTTTTTTTTTTCCCATGTAAAAAAGACCCTTCGTATTTGCCAAATGCGAGGTTTGGTTGAAAGGCTTTCCACTGGCCTGGTGATAGTTTGTCCTCTTGACTGCAGGTGCATGGATTGTCCTCTAGTTTCATTGTACTAGATAGAGCATGAGGCTTGGCATAGAACTTTTGTTTGACTACTGCGGCCTCTCCACTGCAAACAGATGCCAGGAAGGATTTAAAGTACCATTTCTATTCCATTTTCCACAGCTTCGGAGGGAGATAAAGGATTGGTCAAAGGCTAAAACAAAAATTATAGTATTACTTTTTAAAATATTTTTTATATAAATTATTTTATAAACAAAAATTTTACAATAAAATTAATTCTCATTCTTATTCTTATCCTCATTACATTAACGAATTAATTAAAAATAAAAGATTTATTCAAATCTATTATTATATAGTGAATTCTAAACTTCTCATTATCATTTTCATTGGTTAATGTGAAACAAACCGTTCCCTAATGATCTATCAAATTGTCATATTTAGATTTCTGTTAATCACTATGAACGAACTATAGTTGATTTTCTTATGATTACTAACACATCTCTTATAGAACTCAACTTAAACAAACCTATCCTGGCAGAATCAGAAAGTCACTGTTTGGTCTTGCTTCTTCAATCAACACAACAGAGAAACCACAACTTCAAGGCAGCCCGAAAGATAAAGAAGTGTCAGATGAATTGAGCAATTCTCAATTATATCAGAAATAAACCCAGAAGAAAGATTAAGCCCAGAGGATGAAAAATTAAGACACAAACCTTGATTTAACACATCGTTTCCACTCCCAGGGGGAAGACGAAGGAAATGAGGAGAAACAAATTCGCCGGTGGAGTGGAAATCATGAATTAGGAGGCCAATTTGGGGATTTCGAAATTACACGGGGCTAGGAGACGGAGTAAATGTAGGGGGTAAACAAAAATTACTACACCGGTGTTTTACGGATGAATAAGCCGGAAAATCAACTTTCTGCCATCAAATTGCCTCCCTAGTTTTAAGCCATTCCAGAAAACAAGAGCCAGGGCCCCGATGGCAAAGGGTTATCCAGCCCAAATACAGAATTAAAAGAGGAAGAGCGGAGAACAACTTTCAACCGTCCTTTTTGACATTTTGAATTCGAAGCAGAGAAGCAAGCACCTCCGGCTGGGAAAAATAATCGATTGCCGGCGACTGCTTCCAGAAAAGTGTGGAGTTTCGTCTCTTCTTCTTCTCTTATTGTGGTTAGTTAAGGTTAGTTGTTTGAGTTCTTTCTCTCTCACAATCCCTTTGCCCGAGCAAAGCCAGTCAAATTTCACATTGCTGTAGGGATTAATCGGCTAAAGACTCGAATTTTAGATTAGTTTTTTCTTTCTTTCTTTTCTTTTTTTATAACTTCTCCCACTTGTCTTTTCGATGCGTTTCTGTTTCCACCCCAAAACCAATACCATAAGAAGCATTTTGCAGCACCTATCACTAATATTAGAAGGCAAGTTTCATTGTCCAATGCATAGCTCAGCTAGCGGTCGAGTGTTTAATTTTGAATTCGAATTCAATTAATGCAGCATAAGAAAGAAAAAAGATAAAGGGTTTTCATTTTTGACATTCTAATTGCTGGGAATTTTGGTACAATCCCTTTAGAATCAATGAGTAATTTTAGATTTTCCCTTCTATATTTTTTTGAGAAACGGGAATGCAGAAGTTGAACCCATATGAACTGCGCAGAAAGAAAACTTTTCCTTTTGCTTACTCAATAGCCACCATAGTGGGTGATTGGATGGCCATGTGTACCAGCCTCCAGAATCGTACTACTGATATGCTCAAGAAATCACCTGACCGAAGCAACATTAAAGGACTAGATGGGAGGGAATTACCACTTCTTGAGTATTCTGTTCACCTTCGGCTTTGCTCTTCTGCTGAACTTCTTTTGAAATGCCCCTGAATACATGGTATCTGGAAACTGCGTTTCTCATGCCAAATTGTTTTCACCCGCCCAATCATGCCAAGTACTTTGGTGTGAATATGGAAAGATGTGTTTCTGATGTATCACCAAAATGGTTTTAACTGCTTTCACTTCTTGCACTTAATTGCTTGTTTGCATCTGTGGATGGCATCAGTGCGTTTGGATTTGATTTCAACGTTTTTTTTTTTTTTGGGTGAAATATTTTATCTTTTGCCCGAATATAGGTAGACCTCATTATTGTGAATCTTTAGAAGCAGTAATATTGCTGATAGTGTTTTTACTGTAGTGATTTATGTGGATGTTTTAGAATAACTCTGGACATTCTGAAGTTGCATTCTTCTTTGCATTTAGTAGAGGTTGAATTTTGCTTTTTGGTTATAATGTGAAGAAAAACACAGAAATCTTTGTTCTAATATGATCCTTGACATATTTTGCTGAAGTAATCAAATTCTGTGTTTTCTCAAATTATGGTTTGATTGGATCACTGGAAGTAAACTAGCAAAGCGAAGTTTTTCTCTTATCCATTTGCTGCCTATTTATGTTTGAACTTTGAAGTACATACCTCACAGAGTTTATTGGAATTTTTGTTTATCACTTGTTTCTTAATTGCTTTCATCGCATCTTCCCTCAGGAAATTGCTCAAGAGAGTGCAGCATCCTTTACTTCTCCATTCAAAAAGCCATGGAATATAGTTGGTTATAACTTCTAAGGGGAAAATTGTTCTGCAGATGCCTCCAGATCTTATGCCTAGCTGATTCAGGGAGCACAGACATGGGAACTGGATATTTTTTGTGGAATCTATCAAAAAAATACTTTACAGTTGGCCTTATTGGTATTACTATTTCAGATCGTTATTTAAGTATTGTCCCTGTTCAAGGCACCTCAATGTCTCCCACGTTTAATTCTCATGTCAATTATTCGAAGGGACTCTTGACTGGTAAATTTTTTCTTCTTCTAGTAATATGCATTTTATATTCAACTTTGCATTCTATTTAAGTATGAGTTTTCACATTGGTCATAAAATATCTTGCAGATGACCGTGTTCTAGTTGAAAAACTTTGCCTTGAAAAGTACAAGTTTTCGCGTGGTGATGTGGTGGTTTTCTGGTAATGTCTCTCCTTTTGCTTGCTATTCAAATTTCAAAAGTTATGTTATGTTTCAATTGCATGTAGTGTTTCTTTTCTTTTTGTTTTTGTGTCAAAACTTCCTTTTTGGTTTACTGAATGTTAGTTGCACATTTATCTCTTGCTAGCTCAGATATATGAGCCATTGACTTTTTACTTGGAGTTGATTCTTTGTAAGCTGAACATTTTCAAATTTATAGCATGTCTGCAAGACTGTAACTAGTGAACTAGCTGGAATCCTGCAGTATGAGCACAAAGGTAAATCATATAACTAAATAAGTGTTTTGAAGCCTGGTTTTTTCTTTTTATTTTCTGGGACAAGTTTATCATTTTGGAGTAAACATTGCTTGAGTGAGAAGAGTTCGACATTTGGTTGAAGTCTTTATAAATCAAACTCTAGGACTTGATCAAAGAACTGTAAATATAGATGAGATGCGAGATCATATTTAATGCTATAAGTTTGGTAAAGTAACTCTCCTTTTCGATTGATAAGTTTCTGTTCACATGTGATAAGATTAGTTTGCTCTTTATGAAATGAGCCTAATAGTGGGGCTCTAGACTAGCTTGCTTTATCGATGAGCATTTGTTATGGAACATTGTTCTGTTTTCATCATGGCATTTTGCAGCTCTCCAACCAATCATAGAGAGAAACATGTAAAGAGAATAATTGGCTTACCAGGTGATTGGATCAGCACTCCTCATAAATATGATGTTGTCGTGGTCCCAGCAGGGCATTGTTGGGTTGAAGGAGACAATTCAACTCTTAGTTTCGACTCAAGGTCCTTTGGACCGGTAAGCTATAGATATTTACTTTCATCTGTTGATGAAATTGGAATTGTGTCTAGTTTGAAACTTTGTGTATTTCACATAGTTGTGATCAAATGATCTGTTCTGCACTAGGAGGACCTTTGCTCTAATGGAGTTTGGTCTTTGCAGATATTTTAGAAGTATTTTATATGCTTGGAAGTCTAGAGGTTGTGAACCTTTTTAACAGTTTATTCATAGGTTCAAATACATGGAGTTTGGTTGCTCTAATGGAGTTTGGTCTTTTTAACAGTTTATATACCTTTTTAACATTTCATTAATTTTAACCATTAATATTGCAATAAAGTTGCTTAAGGAGAGAAGAAACTTTTCTGCATAGAAAACCATTTTCCAGATTTAATTGACATTCTCCTCTTAGAGATCAGGAAAAGAAGTTCTCCTAATGAACACTTCAAGTTTGGCAATCAAATAAAATATAGATTCCTCCGTTAAGTGGCTTTCTAGTGGAAATCCATAATTTGTGATTTGCAAACTGGTTTTGTTATATCTACAATCTTTAGGTTCTCCTTGTTGTTGTAAAGAATATAGATGACATAAAGAATCACTTTTCGATCATTTGCCTGTGTATTGTCATTATTGAGGCTGTCTTTGTTTTAGAGTCAAAATTACTGTGGAACACCACAAATGATGCTTTCTTTGTTTATGCATTCATTGGAGTGCAAATATTTCAGTTTTTGTTCCTTCTGTTTGATAAGAATAGGGATTTGAAATGATACAAATTTCTCTTTGTTCTGTTGTGCTCAGAGAAAAAACTGTCTAAGCATATGTTTGCAGATCCTAACTTCTTTGTTGTCTTCTTCTTGCCTATAAGAACTCCAGTGTTGCAAAAACTGAGATTTTAGTAGTCGGCTGTATCCCTCCTAGTTTTGAGTAGGCAGAACCACTCTGTTCTGGTTCTTCCTCACGTTCTGATCAGGTGATCCTGGGATTTCCCTATGATTTTTTTTTTCACTTAATATTTCAATATAGAAAAATCTCCTATTGTCTTCACCTCTGGATCTCTATGTTTTTTCTTTTTTTTTTTACTCTGGTTTTGGATGACTGAATTATGCAGCAAAATTCATAATTTATTCCAGCTTTGTAATGTTCTCAGTGTTACAAAGATCAGGGCTCTTTTGGACTGCTCTTGTTCTACAGGTGTTCTGGCTGTTAAACAGCATTGCATTAGAACCGGTAGAAAACGTAGATTATTCTGACTTCTTAGAAACACTTTTAATTTCAGTGTAAGGAATGATTATATGTCTTTTTACATGATGGCTACCTGCAATATCCATTTATCATAAAGGACCATTGTGGCACCAAATTCTTTTCTGTATTTCTGTGTTTGTGTTCAAGCTTGTCTGCTGACTCTTCTGCCAATTTCACAAATCTCTCGCTTTCTTTTCCACTTTCCAGATTCCTTTGGGTTTGGTTCGCGGCCGAGTTACGCATATTGTGTGGCCCCCAAACAGAGTTGGTAAAGTTGATAGAATGATTCCTCAGGAGAGAATTCCCTTCTGATTGTATTTCAAGTTCTTGTTGCTTTTGTTATTCCAGTATTACTTTAAAAAAAAAAATTATTGTTATTCTTCATGTTTGCCTCGTAAGGCAAAATTAGGTTTCATAGCATTCTTGAAGTCATACAGTTTCTTTCTACAAAGAACATAAGCCAGTTGATTGTTTCCCTCCTTTTTGCCCCTCTTTTTGGCTTTGAACTAAAGGTAACTTTGTATTAGCTCGGATGAGTGAGATGCACTGTTGACTAGGTAAATGTCTTACGATCAATTTAAAATTTTAATAGTAATTATTAATTTATGAATTTTGTTTTAGAATTTTCAAATATAAACTTTTGGAAATTTTTTAATACGATTACTAAATACTAAATTTTGTTAAAGATTTTTCAAGTGCAACTTTTTAAATGTTGAAGCAACTCGTGTTTAGTTGATTAAAAAATGCTTGTCATGTTTCATTGCATGCTTAGAAATCCTTTATTTAAAGCTTCTTCTGTCATATTTTATGTAATAAATTGTTTGTTGATGTTTATTTAATGAATTATGTATACCGTGGTTTATTTGATATTTTGTTTAATCTCATTATGTTGAGAATTCTTATGGGTGTATCAAAATGTTAGCGGAGAATTTTTTTTTCCTATTTATATTATTGTTAGAAGTTTTTTGTTAATTTAATATAATGTGGTTCTTAGAGAATAAAAGTATCGTTTACATTTATTGTAAAATTATTATTCTTTCCGTTTTAAAATATTTGTTCATGAAATTCTTTGTACACATATTAATGGTGTTGAAAATAATATTATAATTTAAATAAAGTTTCTATTCTATTCATATTAAAGACATGATAGTTATTAGTTAGTAAAAATTTTCAAGAAGTAGGAAGAAAAAAGAGTTTTGGAAAGATGTGTAATTGATTTAGAATGAACGGGAATAAAATGGGAAGAAATTAATTATTAATTCTTGAAATATGTACATGAATAAGTGTTTTAAAACAAAATAAAAAAAATTATGAATAAGTATTTTGAAACGGAAGTGAAGGGAGTATTTGTTTTGTTATATAGCAATATTTTTATTGGCAAACTATCCAAAGTGCCCAAATCAAATTATATGAAATTAATTGAAAACAAACCATTACAAACCTAATGGTTTAAGGTTTTGAATTGCTTGATGTATTTTTAAAGGCTTCGAAGTGAGGTTTTTATTGATTTAATTTAAAAGATCGATAAAACCAAGCAGTGTTATTTTGAGAGAAGGCATTGAGGTTTTAGGAATTTATTAAGATTAATAATAATTTTAGGAGTAAATTATCTTTTAGTATCTTGTATTATGACTAAGCCATCCTTTAGTATATTTAAGTTTAAAAATCTTTAAGTTCAGAAACTTACCTTTTCCTACTTTATAATTTAGTTTAAACTGTAAAGTGACAAAAAACCATTAACTTTTAACAGCTTTTTTACTATCACATGTTGCAAACTTCTTTGATGAAACTCATTTTACCTCCAAAAACTAAAATTTGATGCCAGTAATAGCCTTGCCCAATTAAATATTAATTATGCTTATATGTCATTAGTGAAATATTGTATGTTATAGTATTTTGTGTTCTTGTTATTTTTAGTCATTTTATTAATTCACCAACCTTATTGGTCAATTTGGTTTACAACACCAACTTTGTTGTACTTTTTTCCTCTTATTAGTAGAAAGAAATTATTCCATTTTTCATTTTTTAAAAAAAGAAATGATCCCATTTTTAAAAATTCAATAAATTAAGTATTCACTCCATCCCAGATTATATGTTTTGTTTCTAAATTAGTTTTTGTTTTAAATTATTTGTCTTGTTAGAAAATTAAGATTTAACAGACTAAATTTAGTCTCTATTTAATAACAATCTATTTTTTAAACATATTAAATAATTTTTTTCAACAAGTTGATCCTATTTAAATAACATAAGAGAGAAGTAATTTGGAGAAGAATAAATTAAATTTTAAGGGTAAAAATTAAAGTAAAAGTTTAATCAATTAAAATTTTTAATTTTCTTAATACTCGTGTAATCGGTTAAATATGATAGATAATTTAAAACAAAGAGAGTCTGAAATTAAAATATTCAGAATTAATACAAATCAATGTGTTAAAATTGAAAGGAGAAAAACAAAAAAAAAAAAGACATTACGAATTTCACTATCTAATGTTTTTAAATCATTTTCAAACCATAGCTATTAATTATAAGAAACTCTTTCAGCAACATCAAATCCTTAAACTGGGGTAACATCAGTACCCTAAACATGTCCTTTTCCATTTCCATGGCCTTCAACATGGCTGTTTCTACTTCCTTAATTGTTACTCGCAAATGTTGTAAGTTATTCAAGAAAATCAAAGTTTTAATTGATGTAAGTCATGTACATAAAATTGGAACTTCCAATTTATTATTGTTGTAAATTCGAATAAGTTACATAAGATGAAAGTACATTCTTTTGTTGATTTACTGTTATAGTATTTGTAACTAGTTGGTTAGATGATTTAATGTTATTTGTTTTTTTCTACAAATGTATCATAAAACAATGTAAGATTTCAAATATGTAATTCATAAGAGAGAGAGGGGCACCTTGTTAAATTTGATTTTGGATATGTATCATTTTTGCATATCTGCATGCTATATGATACTTGAAAATAACTTTTGCAATGAATTATTAATCTATTTTTTTTAAATGTCCTTGACGGATATTTCGACTTATCTACATATTTCTTGTTATTTTATTGTGTCCTTGTGGTTGTTTTCTCATTTGGGTACATTGAGTGGTTTCAAATCAGTCTTTTCTCAATATTCTTGAAGTGGTATTGATCCAATCATGTAAGCACATGCCTATAAATATACCTGTTTGCTATAGCATTTGTGCACATAATCTTCAACCATATCTTTATTAACGTGAATGGTAGTAATTTTATGATTACTTGGAATCCCAGTGAAGTCAAACAATTTGCAAGTACATGTTTTTCCTTACAAATTGACAATATATATATATATATATATATATATATATATATATATATATTCATTCTTATATCACATTCTACTTTAAACAATTTTCCACCTACCTAAGTTGGAAAACAATTCCTACTAACCTTTAGCTTCTTTTGAATATTAGGGCATATTCGACCCTCATATTGATCCTTTCCAATCCTCTTGATTTGTAATCTTTGCATGAGTCTTTTTCTAATCCATTCAAATATTATTGTAATTAGCTTATATCTTGCTATGTAGTTATTGAAAAAATTAAATAAGTTATTAATTAAAATATCACATTTGCTACTAGTATGATAGTGCAATCTAGCCCACAAATGTAGAAGAATTCTTTTATGAGGTTTCATTTGTATTATCACCTTCTTTTATATATATTTTTTTCTGACAACTCCAATGCCTTTTTAAAATCTCTTCAATTTCCTACAAAAGTAGCCTATCAAAATAAATCCTTCAACTCTTTACCTTTGAATGTTTACTTGAAATTCTAGTACATATGTCCAAATTGATATTCAACTATTGCTACAACTATTTCAAGTGCATGGAATATATCCTTTTACCTATAAGAAATAAAAGTCCATTGAACACAATTAGAATGCTCTTCAATATACTCAATCAACTCTATCAAACATCTCTGCCTCCATAACTACAAGAGCAATAGGAAACATATTATCACTACCATCCCTACCAATTACAAATAAAAATTGAATTACAAAAAATCCTTTCAAGAAATAGTTATCCAATCCTATTATTGGCCTACAACCAGCTAAAAATCCTTATTTAGAGACATATAGGCTGAAAAACATTCTTTAAATATAATTGGTGTTGTATCATCCTTTGGAACATCAATTTGTACCTTTAAGTAGCTACCAAGATTGGTTTTCAATACAGTGACACAATAGTCTCATATCTTCTCATATTATTTTGTATTTGCACTGTCCATTGCTTCTTTTGCCATTCTTTTAGCTTTGTAGACTTGTGTTTTACTTACATTGATTATAAAATCTCTTTTACATCTCTTTGCAGCACTACTAGTCTACAAATAGGATTATCTCTTATTTTCTCCATGTACTGTTTTTATACATATCTAGACAAACAATGCTTGTTATCTCCTTTTAAAGTCTTGATTTGAAAAGTGTTATTATACTACTGAGTGGAGATGCATAGATCCTCCAACTATATCCTTTGTAACATTTCGTTGTTATTCTTGTCATACAATTCTTAATCCAATTTATATTATATCCTTCTCTAATATTCCATTCTTTGAAAGCATCTCTGAAAATCTTGAAACTTGTAAACTTCTAAGCAACTATCAAGTCGAAGCATGGTTTCTTGAATTGAACTTCTGAATTGAGAGCTAGACTATTATTGTATCCTTATAGGGAGTGGATGCATAACAGGGGTTATCATTTTCGATTTTTTTTTTTTTACAAGTCAATTAAGGTTTGAAAATTATTGAGAAGAAAATATTAAATTAATTTTTTAATCGCATAATTTAATAAAGTAATAAATAATAACTATATAATTAAAAATAATAAATACGTATTGTTCTAAAATGACTAACTAAAAAATTCTAAAATTATTTGCACTAAAAGTCGAAAAAAGAATTTGCTTTTTTTTTATCTTCAAATTTTCATACCACATAGATATATCCAATATAAAAGAAAGTTGCAACCGTCCTTATGGATACTACTCTTACCTTACCGCCTTTTGGAGAAAAAAAAAATGCTAAATTCACGATGATCATAAAATCAAATTTCAAAATTGCAATTTTTATTGATAAAATGGAATGTGATATTTCTCTAGTATATAAAAAAAAAGCATAATTATAAAAAATATTTAAGTTAGAATATTTTATACATTTATTAAATCAAAAGATTCGTTTACAATTATATATAGAAAAATTACATTTAAAGGATACATAAATAAATAGATGTGTGCGTGGCAATATGATTACTACAAACCACGTTTACACATTAAAATTTAGTATCCTCATGCATATCAAATTTGATAAATTTATGGTATACACATAAGCAAATTAAACTTAGACTCAATAATAGATAATCAAGAAATATAATAAAATTTAAATTATGACACTTAATTAGTTTTAAGAGGGAAGATTCACTTATAGTTTATATATAAAAATTTGTAATTAAAAAATAAATAAATATATTTTCACATGACAATAAAATTTATAATATTTATTGACACTTTGGAAATCATGATCTTACATTGATATAATTTTAACCTAGAATTCAAGATAGACTCATAAACCAAATAAACTTAAAAACAGATACATTAAGAAATATATTTCTATTGTAGTAAAATTTATTGGTAGAAACAACTTAAAAATACAGCATAAATATATTTTTGCTCCAATAAAATAAATTTTCATTAGCAAAAAAAAAAAAAAAAATCTTATGAGATAAACTATTAGAAGTTTGACAAGTCAAATCCACGTCTCACCTTAAAAAATATTAAATACTCTCCAATTTTGGCATACATATCCCTCATACTAAGATTAAATGCGCTCTCTCTCCTTGAACTTTTATTCATTAGCACATTACCCCATAATCATTCAATTGCCTCAATAGTTCCCTCAAAGTTTAAAATTTATTCAAATCAAATCAATTTTAATCCCATTGCAAAAGAGAAAATTAGCATTCTAATAAGTGTTAAAAAGTCACACATATCCCTTAATGAATTAATTTCCCCATTATCTATGTCTCCTTTTTTAATTATTTGTTCATCAATATCCTCCACCACCACTAATCGAGACTAGCAACCATTGCTAGCAAAAGGAAGAACGCCACTGGTGACTAGTGGGGCTAGTGGTGATGCAAACTTTTGTAGCCAAAACCAATATTAAAGATCATCAAAACTCTTTTATTTAATACAAAAGACATAAATTCATTTATGAAAGTATAGTAGATTTACAATAATATAGTCTTCTCCTCTATTGCCTTCTTTGGACTTGATCATATGTATAGTCCTACACTTTGTGATTGTTTTTCAACACCATTTGCATTCCTTTACAACTCTAACCTTTAATATATTAATGATTACATGTCAAAATCAAACCCTGATAATAAGCTCTAACTCAATTATGTTTATTTCAAATTCTCATGTCTAAGTGTAATAATAGTTAAATACCTTAAATATATTCAAAACAAACTTACATTATAAACACATACTTAGCGATGAATTATTCCAAAACATCACTATGAACTACCACCAAAGATAGTGGTGGCAATTAGTAGATGGTGTGGCCAAGAAGACGAGAAGGAGGAAGATAAAAGATTTGTTATGGGTATCGAGTCGTATCGACAGTTATTGTGGCAGAGGAAAACCAATAGCTTTTGTTGCTTGGTGGTGGAATAGGTGGGAAAAGGAGAAGGAAGAAAACGATGAAGGAGGACCAAAGAAAAAAAGAAATGAAGGAGAAAAGTTAATTATTAAAAGGAAAAAAGAAAACAAAAAAAATTAAAATATACAAGGCTAGAAATGTCTTTACATGTTAAATTCCAATAGTTTGAATTACTTCATTGTTGAGGGGCTATTGAAGCAATCGAGCAATTGAGGGATAATTTTCTAAATAGAGCAGAGATTATGCATTTACATTTCAAAGATCGCACACGTAACAAAAAGAGAAAATCAAATTAATTCAGAGTTCTAGTGTGCTACTGTCACTTTTCTCTCCCACGCGTATAAATATGTGATCACACAGGGCTTGATGCTTGCCTTTTCAGCCTCGCTCCGAACCCCAAACCCATTCGCCTTTCTTCCCTCAACTGCTGCACTCGTCTGCTAAGGTGAGATAGCCATGATCATCACTTTAAGCTCATGCATTGCATTCTATGCAATTTCTGTAGAATTTCTGCGTTTCAATTTCATGTGTTTGATTTTCTATCGTTTTCTTTCTTTTCAAAAAAATTTCCATCCTCTTGTTCTTTTTCCCTCAAAATTTTGAATTTTTCTGGGTATACTGTGTCAATTAATCGGCTACGTGGTTCGTATATAGATTGCTGATTGCAATGGGAAGGCTATTCTTGGTCACTCTGGAAGGCGACATATACAGTTGCAAGTACTGTAATACTCATCTGGCTCTCCGCGATGACGTCATCTCTAAGGTCTCTTTGTTTCCTCTCCCTACATTTTTATGTTCTACTCTACAGAAGTTCATTTATGCATGTTACTATTTATTTTTCTGGCGGCCTTTGCTTTTGATTTTCTGTGTATGATCTTTGCCGTGAGATGTGGGGACGCCGCCAAAGGATGAATTTTATATTAATGGTAAATAATTTTCAATTGTTTATTTTGCTGGTAGGAGAGAAGCGGTTTCCTTGTGTTTTCTTATGCTGCTTTTACTGGAGTGATATGATTCAGGGACTGAAGACTATCTATCTAGTACTATTATAATTCCTGTTATACGATTTTAATGCAGCTTCTGATGCTCTGTTTTTCCAATCTTGGTGGAATGCAGTAATTTAATTGTGATTTAGATGCTTCGAATTCAAGACTATAAATGAAAATAGGGATCATTCTAGAATGTGACTGCAAATATGTTTATAGTTCTATCCTTATCTAATGCATCCAGGCTGCGGATTGCCATGAGTTATTGAGCTTATTTATGGGAAAGAGAGAAGTAGAATCTTGGGTAGACTGCTTTCGTGCCTTTGTGGTGAGGCACGATACAAACTGAAAACAAGTATTTTCATCTCAAATCTAACTATGTACAAAGCATGATTTATGTGTTACATGGGAAACTATACAGATAAAAAAGTCCTTGTCATGCCTTCCTGCACTTGCTTTTCCTCTACTCACTGATGTAGGTTGTGAATAATCTTTGAGGCAATTAAAAGGATCACAGACTTTAATTCTGTTGCCTGTGAAACTGTATACCCTATATATCAAGGAGTTTTGTCATAAACTAGTTTCATTTCTCATATCTGTGCCCGGCCTGAAGTACGAGCAATGATGCAAATCAATTATATTAGACTCCTTCATTTCTTTGTTTTATATATTACATATGACCTGTCATCCTTTCTTTTTGATATTGAATTTCTAGATAATATTTGGGGTTAGAGTTCTTTGTTTATTTGATTCTGATGGTGCTTTCCATCATTTGAATTCCTTGTGCACATGCTTTTATGAGATTTTCATTGTTAACTTGCGTACACATACAGATAGATCAAGCACAGTACCTAATTGGAAAATACAAGATGTCAAATTTGGTTGTGGACTGGAATTGCATTTAAGTGGCATCTAATAAATTTTCCTACATTTCCATTTGTGAGGCCTTTGTATTGTATCCATCAACTGACATCTCCTATGTATTCCACAGCTTAAACTAATCTACGTCTGTTTTATACCCCCAGAGTAGACACTGAAAGTGCAAATTTAGTAGTAGCACTTGACCTTCCACCTCAATTTAAAACTTTCAGAAAATAGATATTGTGATTTAAATTATGAAGAATTTATAACATCTCATTCGATGGGAGGGTGTCGTTTAGACTTCATTATAGAATAGCATATGTCTGGACATATGATTTTCCAATTTATCAAAGATAAAATGAGAGCACTTCCCTGAAGGTCCATATGGTAAAAGAAACTTATGAAACCTTAAGATAAACACGTGTACCTTCTTTGATTAGAAAAATTACGTGCAATGGCTGACACATTATGTAGTTAGCTGATCTTCCATTCTGTCATAACCGTGTTACTCCATCACTCTGAGATAACGCTGCAAAAAAAATTCATGATTTGCAGTGCAGGTGATGTCTCTTTCTCTCTCAAGCAAACACTCTCATTTGGTCTAACGTTATCAGATCCCCTTGACGCTTTTCTAGAGAAACCTCATCATAGATGAAATCAGGCAATACACCATAGGGCAATAAATTGTGTTTCCTTGTAATTCACCCTGTCTTGTTTTAGATGGGAATACTTTGATGATAATTGTTCTTGTATCTTGTTTTTCAATTCATTTTCCTCAGCCTTGTAATAATGTTAGTTTGGATTAGGCTGGTGCTTTTTTTGGCCTTTCCTCAGACCGTTATGCCAAATTACTTGGGATACATTTCCATCAAGATTTGTTAAACTGTTTTTTTCTTTTTTTTTTTTCCCTCGCTCTCTCTCTCTCTCTCTTTAATCCATGACGTGTTGATCTTATGGACATCATGGTCTCTTGTTTCCTTGTAGCCATGCAGGTAAGTATTTCCTAATTTGTTTGTGTTGCCTTGAGCCTTATGTACTGCATTTTTATGTATCTGGGTCTCTAGTCAAGGTAGTTTAACACTTTATATTATTTATTTTGTTTGATACTTGCTCTAGATATTTCCATGGAATTTTCAATGTTTGCATGGTTCTATGTCTTAATCTTTATCTCCTTCATTCCCCCAAGTGATTCAGCTTCTGTTATATCTCTTCTGCTTAGACATGCAAATTATAATGCAATATCAAAATATACCATACGTGTGGGGATTTCTAATGTTCTGCTCTAACCAAAATTTGGCCAATGTTTTCAGACTTTCCATTGCAGACACGGGAAGGCTTATCTATTTGAAAAGGTGTAAGTGCTCTTTAATGTTTTGGCTCGTGAAAGGATATAGAATATAGCTGCTATTTAGTATTCCTGGTAATATTTAAATCAAACATATGACCTCTCTATCCTGAATCTTATTCAAGTGTTAAACAGTTGCTTTGATTTGGTGTGGACACTTGACAATATGCAACCATCCATGATTCGTGATCTAGTGCTTGATACTTTCCTCTTTTCAATAATTATATATATATCTTTTATCATTTAGATGTAACATGGCTGTCAGCCATTAGCATTAGATGAGCTAGTATTGGGAGATTGCATGGCTAATGGTTATTGGGTAGGTAGTTACTAAGAATTCAAGGGAGGACAAGGCCACTTTGCTTTAACTTTTGTAAATATGTAAAGCTTCATTCTTGTTTACATGACATGATATATTTCCCTGCATAACAGCGTGAATGTCACGGTTGGGGAGAAAGAAGACCGGATGATGATAACTGGATTGCACACCGTGGTTGACATATTTTGTGTCCGTTGTGGCTCAATTGTGGGGTGGAAATATGTGAGCTTATATGCAAACCCCATCCATGTTCCATGCCTTATCTATGTGCTCTGGCTCATATCATTTTTTTTAATATCAGGAGGCTGCGCATGAAGAGAGCCAAAGGTATAAGGAAGGAAAATTCATTCTTGAGAGGTATCCAATTGATGTCTGAATTATTGTCATTTCCTATTCTCAAGTGCAGTTCTTGAAATTTTTTCCACGTGGTTGAGCAGGTTTCAGGTGTTGGGTCCTAATGGAAGTGTCTATTCATCTGGAGAAGATCAGCCGGCAATTGATGTAGATTCAGATGATATATGACAGCTTCCTTGCTGTTCTCATAGTCGTCCTCAAAGTTGAAAATGGATCGATTGCCTTTAACTGTAGATATTCTGTCTTCCCATTGAGAGACATCCAAATTAGTTTAATCTGGCATCTAACATAGATACAACAAATGGACCAGAAAACAGTTTCTCTGGATAATAAAAGTTTTCTATTTTATAACTTTGATTGAAATTGTAATCGGATAGGAAGTGGCTACCATTAGTAGCTTTGCAAGCTATGCTGCTTGCTACCTATTTGAAATTCTCATACAGATCCTTAGTTGATTAGAGAGCTAGTCTAGAAATAAAGAAGCTTCCTCTAGTCATTAATTCTTGCTATATTAAGTTACATGTTCCTTTCTTATTCCTTGCAACGACTAGGCAACCAGCAGCATGCTGATTCCACCAAATATTTTCTTATGCTAGAATTGGTTATTTTCAGTTTCTTTTTTTTCCATTTACTTGGTTGAGGGGAGCAAGATAATTTTGGATTATTTTAGCGTTTTGATGTTTTGACCTGTTTTCTTGAATTATATGCATGTGGTGCATTATGTTTAGTGCATAGTGAAAGCAATTCTGATTAGGATTTTATTATAATTTACTAATAATATATTTACTTCTAAAGTGGGTTTGTAGTATTTTTCGTTAACATGTAAAAGTTTTTTCTTTCCTCCCCTGGAAAGATCAATTGCAATATCATTTCTCAATAATAATATTTTACTTAATAAATAGGATCACTTTGTAAATTTAATTATAGTCAACTCTATCATATACTATCTGTATTCTAATACTAGTTCAATGCTAATTGGGTGATTAGTACTTTTGAAATACTTCGAATGAATTCTTGAGAGATAACCAGGACTATTTGGAGTACTTTAGGGGGATTCCAACTGAATGGCATTGCAAGTGTTTGAATAATCTGAGAGTATGGCTCTGTTGTTCAGACTTGAGAGTATAAGGGCGGGGAAGGGAATTTGAAATGGTCGGTGAATAGACGTAATAATGTGGAGAATTAAGTTGGTCGGAGTCAACTGTTGGGCACGTGAGGATGGTAATGGTGAATCACTAACGAGAGTAGATTGTGGGTCATGAATGATGGAGAACAGCCGATGTGAATATCGGGTTGGTACAACCAAGAGAAACCTCGGCCCTCTGTTTTTATTCTTTTGACCTCATGTTTCTATAGATTCAGGGCTTCTTAAGTAATTCTAGATTAGGGTTCTTACGAAATATAGATAAAAATAACATTTTAATGTATATAATAGTATTTTTTTTGTGTGAAATTTTGACCAAAATAGATACATTTTGAAAAAAAATTCTAAATATAGTCACTATTTTTTGGGTACCGTTCTCGTGGGAATATCTCGTATTTGTTGGACGTCAGATGCAACAAAGTAGATGACACCGCCTGGCAAGTTCCTTACCTAAAATGTTATAATTTTTCAAATATATTAAAATTTGTAAAATAATTTAATTATTCATAAAATTGCATTCTAATGTATTTTTGAATTAAATTTGTGTTATTATTTTTTTATTTTGATGGATCCACAAAACTTTTTGAGTATAGTTATTAAATAAAGTATAATTTATAATATTTTATTACAATTGATTGTAAATATTAATTATTTACAACACGTGTAAAAATTTCAAATGTCAATTATGTAAATTTATAATTTTTTTATAATTCAATTCAAGTAATTTATATTTATATTTTAATTGAATTCGAATAATATGTGAAAATTAAAGAAAATGTGCAGATAATAAATTATATTTTAGTGAATAATAGTTTGAGTAAATTTGAATATTTCATGAATATTTACACATTTATTTTATTTTCAAAAAATGTATAAAAATAAGTTATTACACTTAAAGTTTTGTTATTAATTTTATCTTCAATAATTCACTATATTTATTTGATTTATTCAATATTAAATATTATTCAATTATCAAAAATATGTATTTAATTAATATTAAGTATTTCAATAAATATGGATTTAATTAATATTAAGTATGAATTTAATTAATATGGATTTAGTTAATTTTAAATATGAATTTAATTAATATTAAATATTTTATTAAATAATAGCTGAACATTCCATGATTATTTTGCATTTTTAAATTTAAAAAAATGATGTGAAAATAAAATCTAATTTTTTAATTTAAAATTACGTATAATATTTTATTACAATAAATTTTAAATTTCAATTATGTACACTTAAAATCATGAAAGTTAGTTCCATAATGAAATCCTCGACGATTCTTCGAATGTTAAACCCGTCTTGGAGGTTGTTGTTGAAGTTGTGTTTTAGGTTATCCTTCATCTTACTCTTCTGTAATGTATGATGGATCTACATCCTCCTCAGACTGCCTATATTGTTTCTGAGAGCGTTCAGTAGATGGACCAGCAATAAACTCTTTAGCCAAAGATATGTACCTTGGATCGAAAATTAGGTGATGTGGAGTTAAAAAATCATCAGATTACCTTCAACCACTACACGTGGCACATAATCATCTTCATTTGTTGCACTTGGTACATAATCACTATCAACCGCTATAGTAGCACCTAGTAAATAATCATCTTTACCTTCATGCATAGGTAAGTAGTGATGTTGTTGAGGAACTTTGTCAGCTGCAGTACGCCAATATATCCGTCTACCGCCCTGCCTAATTGGTGGTGGTTGTCTTGGAATTTCTTGCGAAATCAGCGATATCGAATCAGAAGCATACGATCGTCTGGATGAGTTGTATGGCATGCGATTTAAACGATTTGCTTCGGCACTAACAGTTAATGTATATCCGACATTCTTCCGACTGCTTGTTGAGTGTACGATGCATCAAAATATTGAGACGTTTCATTGCCTATGTACAAGATTTGGTACAGCACGTCGGCCTATATATGCATTTTCAGGAATGTCAATAAAAATATATATAAATCGTAATTATATATATATATATATTATATCACAAGAAAAAAATTACTTACATATACTTTAAGTGCTGAACTGCTGGATTAGTAACCTATGGGGTTCGGTTGTTGTATCATCAGATTGTCAATCAATCGCCTTGTATGAGTCCAATACCACACAACATAATTAGTTGAAATTACAGCTTGCCCAAAAGTGGGTTGTCCTGCTAGAATATATGTGCGGCGGTTTATCCAGTTAGTACAGTACAACACATCAATCTCATCCCATCCAGCATCAGTAGTCCGCAGGTCACGCTGGTGCAAATTTGATCCCGTGCCGACAGTATTAAGAATTGTGCCAATCCAAATTATCACATGACTCTATTGGGGCGATGCAATTCTATCGTCTTCTAACACAATAGTAATGTGATAGCCGCCTAAATTTATTGTTTATGCGTGT